>JABTXL010012544.1:9685292-9724099 GCA_025134845.1 Neodon shergylaensis | reverse complement strand
TGTGTGTATGTGTATGTTTATGTGCTTATGTGTATGCGTGTGTGTATATGTGTGTGTGTTTATGTGTTTGTGTGTGTATATGTATATATGTATGATTATGATGGGGGATTTCCCTCTATATGACGTCATTACCATCGTTAAATAAAGGAACTGCTTTGGGCTCATAGCAGAGCTATAGGGGAACAGAGCTAAGTGGGGAAAACTAAGCTGAATGCTGGGAAAAAGAAGAGTGGTGACAGAGAGAAGCCATATAACCCTGCCAGAGTCAGATGGAACTTTACCTGAAAAGCCACAACCACGTGGCGATACACAGATTACTAGAATCAGTTAAACCAAGATATAAGTGTTAGCCAATAAGAAGCTAGAGCTAATGGGCCAGGCAGTGTTTTGAATAATATAGTTTGAATGATATAGTTTCTGTGTGATTATTTCAGGGCTGAGCAGCCTGGACCAACAAGAAGCCCTTCCTACTACATATGTGTAGTTGTATGCTTGTGTGTGTATGTGTGTGCATGTGTGTGTGTGTGTGTGTGATGTTTGATCTGTGTCTGAGTACTTTACTGACACTTATTCTTTACACTATGGAAGCACAATGGACCCAAGATAGTCAAAACAATCCTGAACAATAAAACTCTGTGGGAAGTATCATCACTCCCGATTTCATGATATACCACAGAGCCACAAATGGAGAAACAGCATGGTACTGGTACACAACCAGACACATTCATCAGTCAAATAAATTAAGGACCTAGATACAAATTCTTACAGTTACACTTACTTTATTTTTTTAAGTCAAAGATTCCAAAATATGCATTAGAGAAAAGACAGCATCATTAACAAATGGCATTAACAAAACTGGATATGTATACATAGAAGAATTAATCTTGATCCTTCTCTGCATATAAACCAACACCAATTGAACCAAAAAAAAATCTTAACACTAGAACTGAAACTTCTAAAAGATAGAGTATGCACTATAACTCAGGGTATAGGCTCTGGTGAGGACTTTCTGATATAGGACCCTGGTAACCCAGAAAATAACTACTAATCAACAAGTGGAATTTTATGAAATGAAAATCCTTCTGTACTACAAAGGGAACTGTTCATTGACTAAAGAAGCAGTGCAAAAATGAGAAGAAAGTCTTTGACAGCTATACCTCTAATAGAATATTAGTGTCCACAATATACAAAGAAATCAAAACTAAACATCAAGGAAGCACAAATGAGTCTAATGGTGAGCTATGGAACTCAAGAGGACATTTTCAAAATTAAAAAAATATAAAAGCATAAGAAATAGTATTACAAGTGTTCAACATTAATAGCCATCAAGAAAATGCAAATCAAAACTACATTTGCAATTTACTAGTTACAGACCAAGGAGAATGTTTGTTCTGGAATGAACTGTAGATCACCATCTGGGTACTCTCAACTTGGTTACTGTTCAGAGAAGAAGGAGAATAAAGAGGAAGAGAGGGAAAGGAGAAGAGGGAGAAGAAGGAGAAGAGAAGGAAGAGAAAGAGGAAAGGAAGAGAAAAAAGAAATTATTCACTAAAGAAAAAAAAAGAGGAGGCTGAGAATACACTGAAATTTTGGTCTAGAGAATGAAAGAAGCCAAAGAAAACACCAGGAACAGGTCACCAGAAGATATAGGCTGCTCTCATAGAGTTCTTCTTACTTCTATATCCGAGCCCAGTGAAAAATAAGTCTTTAAAAGTAACACATAAATAATCAGGCTTTTATAAACAGAAAACAAAAGACATCAAAGGTCGTGGGGAATAGGGAGCCCTCATGCCCACTGATGGTAGTGCAAATTGTTGTATCCATTATGGATATAGCATGGCGGTTATTCATAAGCCTAAAAATAGATCTACAATGCGACCCAGTTATGCTACTTCCGAACATATATGAAAAGAACTCTGTTTCCTGCTACAGAGACGCGATCATTTCTATTCATGGCTACTGTACTCGCAATAGCTAGGGAATGGGAATGGTCTAGATGTCCATCAGTTGATAAACGGGAAGTGAAAACGTGTTACCTATATAAAATATCATGGAGAATGAAATAATGAAATTTGCAGGTTAAGTGGATGGAACCAGAGAACATTATACCAAGTGAGGTAACCCAGATCCAGACAAATGGTCCATATTCTGACTCATATGTGGATCTTAGTGCCAAATCTTTAGTTGTGTCTTTAACTTGGATACCTGTAGAATTAAGGGGAAAAAAACTGGAAAAGGACAATTGTGGGTAAGAGAAGAAAGATATTAAGGAAAGCAGGATAATATAACACAAGCTATACGATGGGGAAGGGACAGTAGTCATGAGTGAGTTTAGTGTGGAGAGGGATGTGAGGATAGAGTGAAGGAAGCGTTAGGGAATGACAACACTAGGAATGTTTGAAAAAGACCGACTATTTCATAGGGGTGAAACACATATATCCAGTGCATTCATAAAAAGGCTTTAACTGGAGTTACCCTACATAGAGGAAAATGTTTTTTCCCCAGAAGCCAACAAAAAGCCCAGTGCCAGTGTGGGATACAGCCCTTTGATTCTGGCTAGGGGTTTTCAGGAGACCCCCCAGTACAATCTATTGCTGCTGGTTTTGGTGGCACACCAGGACTCAATTGAAAAAGTACTATTGCTGAAAACACCAAACACTTTGGTAATAGGACGTGAAAAACTCAAGGTGGTAATTCATAATACCTGAAGGTGCTTCATGGGCTGTTGAGGAAAACAGTCGTCAATAGTTCTACCCAGCTGTAAACTATAGCAATCACCAGCATTGTGGAATAGTCCCAAGGGTTCAATAGTGAGATGAATGATATGGGGGTAACCAGCTGCTGTCTGATTGGATTTAAGACCCACTCTGCAGGAGGAAATGCCTAGTTGGTACTATAAATCTGGCCCAAATCCTGCTGTTCGGGAGCTCAAAGGCCCCAGAGGTGAATCTATTACTAAATTAACATAGCATCACACTGACCCCTGAATTAGTATCTTTTCACCTATTGATTAGTGCAGCTCTCAGACCCCATGAGAAAATTTCTTTTGTGCAGTGGATTTGAATGTGTTATTCCCCAGGAACTTGCTTATGAAATGGTAGAGGTTGATATTTCAAACTTATTTCTTATAACTTGATGTACTTCTTCCCATTTTAAAATTTTTACATCCCTTTTTAGTATTATTATGTTACTCATTTATATATAACTGGAAAGTAGCTACAATGTACTTTTTATTAATTAATATTCATTTGTTTTCCAATATTAACCTTTCTAGAAATCAGTGTAAATTAGAAGAACAATGTTTCCCTATATGTAAATTAGAAGAACAATGTGTCCCTATCATTTTTAGCTAAGTGAAGAATCACCAAGCAAATAGCAGGGATTATTTTACTGTGTTGATAAGAATAGAGGACTCAGGTAGTAGGAATGAATAGAAACCTCAAAAAGTAAATTTCTCATAGGTATATATTATACATTAAAAATATCCTCTACAACTGTGTTCCCCAATCCTCTTTTCTTTCCCCTCTCCCCACCCATTAGTACCTCATGTTTTCCTGGACAACTTCATTTCTATTTTAATTTAATGTATACTGTATTATAATTTCATCTGATTGTATAAAAGTCTAGGAACCACAAATGAGAGAAAATACGCATTTGCCTTTCAGAGACTGGCTTTATTTGCTTGATATGATTGTCTCCATTTGCATTCATTTTCCTACAAGTTACATAACTTCTTCTTTATGGATTAAAATAATTCCATACTACATTTCTTATCAATTTCTCTGTTGTTGAAAACCTAGGCTGGTTGCATATTTTATCTACTATGAATACTGATGTAGTGAGCATTAGTATAGAGATTTTCTGCTTTGTTTACTTGGAATCCTTTGGCTAAATATGGAGTAGTATAGTTGAATCACATGGTTGTTCTATTTCTAGGTTGCTGAGAAACCTCCATACCAGTTTCCATGAAAGCTGGAGTACTCTACATTCTCACCAGTAGTGTCTAAGGGTGCCCACTTCTACATCCTTGCAGCATTTGTTCTTTGATTTCTTAATGTTTGAATTTCTTTCTTTCTTTTTTCTTTTTTTAAAATAGGAGTGAAATGGCGTCTCAGTGGAATTTGTTTTCCATTTTCTCAGTGACTGGTAGGATTGAGCATCTTTTCATATGTTTATTGGCTATTTATAATTCCTCTTTGGAAAATGGTTTGTTCATTTTGTAGCCCTTTTGTTGATTGGGTTGCTAGTTTCCATGATGCCCAGGGTTTGTTGTTGTTGTTATTGCTTGACTACCTAGATATTAATCTTATGTCAGATGTATAGCTGGTGCAGATTTTCTCCATTTCTTTATGCTATCTCTTCCCTCAGTAGCGTTTCCCTTTGATGCACAGAATCTTTTTTAATATCACGAGGTCCCATAAGTTGGCCTTTCATTGGAGTGGTTACATCCTGTTTAGGAAGTCCCTTCCTGTGCCTATATGTTCAACAGTTCTCCCTACTATTTCCTTACACAGTTTTAGGGTTTCATATCTGTTGTCAAGGTCTTCCACCCATTTGGAATCGCCTTTTGCAGGGTGAGGAGGTGGAGGGACTCAGCACACTAAAGAAGGTAGGTTGCATAGCTGGCAAATAGCCAAACTTACGTTTATTTGATTTTCTAGCCCACATTTCACTATTTCCCATTTATTAAATAATCACCACGACAGTCAAAATATGGAAGTACATATCAACATTTCTGAATGCAATATTTTATTAAACATAACAATTGTCATATGAAGAAGGAATCTTGATTGACATCAGTTATCCTATACAACACTAATGCCTGAATTCTTATGACGCCACTTGTGAAGCTATTCTAGAATAGCTGGTCTCCCTATCTATCCAACTCTAAACTGCTGGATCTCAAGATCCTTCATCTTAAACTCCCACACTTTTCCAGGGTTCATCATCGTTAATCATAACTAGAACATGGGAGATTATTGTCACAGCTGAGTTCAAGTCAGTGTTGGCAGAATTTACCATGAATCAAGCCAATAAAGTGGGTAGGTAGCTGACTTCCTTCCCCTGTTCACCACCCAAGCACTTTGTAAGAATATTCTTTCCTGTGGTAGTTCAGAATTTCCTCTTTGGTCCCTGGTGAGAAACTCACTGCTCATACTTTTTGAGACTGTTCTAAAGAAGACTAAGCATTGCTTGTAAAACACTAGGAAACTTTAAACCAGTCTTGTAGATATTAAATCCTGGCCAATCTAATTGTAGACATTCTAAGTAAGAAGAAAAAATTCTCCAACAATTTAGTACCTATGGGAAAAGTTGAATAATGTTGGCTTTGATATATATATCAATAGTTTTCCAGCCAGTAGGTATCCTAATGGTTTGCCTTCCTCTTTAAGTGCACTGTATCTTTTATAATGTTCCTAATCAGCTCAAGATAATTGAATAATGTTTGAAAAGTCTATAAACAAGAGAAAATGTGGGCAATCTACCCTGGAGTTATTGTACAATATGTTAAAGTATTTCTTGATGGCTGATGTTCAGAACTCTTTGTCCCAAGGTGTTAAAGTATGTAATGCTAATAAAAATGAAAATTAATTAACCACACTTTAATATAAATTAATGATAGAACAAATGCACAGTTTCATTAGCTAGCAGTATTGTGTTTCTTCCCAGTCATTGCTTTTTTTTTGTATTGTCTTCAATGAATGCAGAGGTGAGAAGCACGCCTGCCCTGCAGGATTTGTGACTGGGTCTAATGAGGCCACCTGCCTGTCTTCAATACTCCCATCAGTGATTCCTGCCTCTGCTGTAGGAGACTCAACAATCCTCTGGAGTCTTTGGCATAACATAATAGCTTTGACATTCCACATACAAACTGCAAACCTCGTTTCTCCCAGGAATGCCTGTTGCCAGGGTATCCAAATGCTCAGGACATTGCATCAATTTGTATTTACGTCTTCCCAGGGGAGCTGTCTTAGCAATGTGTTTGCTCAGCTGGTTCTTTCTTAGTGCCTAATTGGGGCATTTGGCCTGTGATGGCGAGGGTGCCAGCGGCACCACCTTGTCAGCCCTGGCCAGCGTTTCCCAGGCAGTTTCTAGCTCTTAGTCTTGCCACACCTGTCTATTACCCCTTCCTTATGGAAAGCTGCCCACAATGTTCCAAGACAGAATATATAGAGCCAGTGAAGTTTTTACTGCCCCCTGGCAGCCCTGCTGAGTGATTTGTTTTTATGATGGAGTTCTCATGAATGACCTCAGAAGTTTCTATGTGAGATGCAGAAACCTAAATCAGTCTCTTGTTCTCCATTTGCTGTTGGGATCTAGTTAGATTTGGAGTGAGCACGGCAGGCCTTGCATATCCATCAACAGGGCACGATTTTGTTCTAAGTAGGAGTTCTTAGTGGAAAATTCACAGTCTTAATGCCTGTGGGGTACATGGATCCGTTGTGTCACCTAGGAGAAGCCAGGCACCCTCCCTATGCAGGGTGCACATTTTACAGACAGTGCCTTCCGCCTTCTTTGCACAGACTTTGCTTATTATCAGAATCTTATTTTCACACAAGAAGCTACGAACTAATTGTTCAGTGTTTTAGAGTTCGATGAAACCTGAATTCAACAAGTAAAAGCAAATTTCTAGCTCCCTCACCTATCCCAGCCCCAGCAGTCAATCAGCAGGCAAGTCTCCCTTGGCCAGGACTCTTCATCACCATCCTCAGCTGCAACAGTGGGCCCCAGAGGCCTAACCTCCCTCACCTGCACCAACTGGAGGAAGAGTAGCATTACAGGGCCCTGGAAGCACAGCTCCTAGCTACACCAATTAGAGGAAAAGCCTCAATGGCCAGTTATCAGGAAAGACTACCATAGTCAGGCTACTCACCCCAGTCCCAGTTCCATCAGGGGCCACCTGGAGACACAGGCTCCACCTGCACTGATTGGAGGAAAAGAGGCCCCCTGAGGTAAAGACAAAACGTGCACCAATTGGAGGAAGAATCCATGCCTGTACTTATAATTACCTCAAACCCAGATGGGTAGAAGGTAATATAAGAATGCATTCAACAAAATAAAAAGCAATATGGCACCAACAGAACCTAGTAGTTCTACAACAGCAAGAAATTCCCAACACAGATGAAGCAGAAGAAAATGACTTTAAATAATAGTGTATTGAAGATGGTAGAGACCATTAATGAGGAAATGAAAATTTCCCTTAATGAAATGGAGGAAAAGACAAATAAAAAATTGGAAGAAATCAATAAATCCCTTAAAGAAAACCAGGAAAGCCAAAAAAAAAAATCAAAGAGATAAAAGAAACAGTTCAAGACTTGAAAATTGAAATAGAGGCAATAAGGAAAACACAAACCGAGGGAATTTTGGAAATGGAAAATCTTGATAAATTAATAAGAACCACAAATGTGAGTACAATCAACAGAATACAAGAGATAAAAGATAAAATTTCAGGCATTGAAGACACAATGGAGGAAATAGATTTATCAATCAAATAAAATATCAAATCCAACAAATTCTTAACACAAAACATCCAGAAAATCTGGGCAACAAAACATACGAATTATAAGGATAGAAAAAAGAGAACTCCCACTCAAAGGCACAGAAAATATATTCAACAAAATTATAGAGAAAAACTTTCCCAACCTAAAGAAAGAATTGCCTTTGAAAGTACAAGAAGCTTAGAGAAAAAAACAAATAGACTGGACCAATAAATAAATAAATAAATAAATAAATAAAGTCCCTTTGCCACATAATAATCAAAACATTAAACATACTGAAAAATAAAGAATATTAGTAACTGCAAAAGAACAAGGTCAGGTAACATATAAAGGCAGACCTATCTGAATTACACCCAACTTCTCAATGGAGACTCTGAAGGCCAGAAGGTTCTAGACAGACATCTTATAGACACTAAGAGACCAAAATGCCAGCCCAGACTACTCACCCCAGTTAAGTTTTCAATAACCTTAGATGGATAAAACAAGACATTTCATGGCAAAACCAGATTTAACAATACCTAACCAAAAATCCGGCACTACAGAAAATTCTAGAAGGAAAACTCCAACCCAAGGAAGTTATCTAAATCTACAAAATCACAATAGATGATCTCACACTAAAAAAATTCCAAAGAAGGAAAACACAAACACACTACCACCACCACACCAACAACAATAAAACCAGAAAATAACAGGAATTAACAATCACTGGTCATTAACATCCCTTAATATCAATGGACTGAACTCATCTATTAAAAGACACAGGCTAAAAGAATGCAAAATGGATATGAAAGCAGGACCCACCCTTCTGCTACATACAGGAAACATACCTCATCTTCAAAGACAGACATTACCTCAGAGTATAGGGTTGGAAGAAAATTTTCTAATCAAATGGACCTAAGAAACAAGTGGGTATATCTATCCTAATGTCTATCAAAATAGACTTCAAACTAAAATTAAACAAGAGTTGAAGGACATTTCATATTCATCACAAGAAAAATGGTGATACAAAGATTAATAGAAACGGGAAATAGATAAGATCTCCTAAGTAAATTGGGAGCACAGGGATGTGGGTGGGTGGGGGTGAGTATGGGAGTGGAGGGATGGGAGAAAGGGACACAGGAGGAGAACATGAGGGAACAGAATGGTTGAGTTGCAGAAGGGGCAGAGAGGCAGAACAAGAAAAGAAATACATTGATAGAGGGAGCTATTATGGTGGTAGGGAGAAATCTGGTGCTACGCTAACTCCCAGGAATCCACAAGGATGACTCCAGATAAGACTCCTAGCAACAGCAGAGATAGTGCATGAACCGGCCTTCTTCTGTAATTAGATTGATGACCACCTTAATAGTCATCATAGAACCTTCATCCAGTAACTGCTGGAAGCAGATGTGGGGATCCACAGCTAGGCACTGGGCCAAGCTTTTGGTGTCCAGTTGAAGAGAGAGAGGAGAGATTATATAAGATTAAGATCCTGATGGGAAAACCCACAGAACAGCTAACCAGAGGTAGTGGGAGCTCATTGACTCTGGACTGATAGAGAGGGAACCTCTATAGGACTGAACTAGGCCCTCTAAATATGGGTGACAGTTCTGCCTGTGGCTTAGGCAGTCTGTGGGCCTGGTGGTAGTGGGACCAAGATTTATCCCTAGTACATGAACTTGCTTTTTGGAGCCCATTCCCTATGGAAGGATACCTTACTCAACCATGAATCAGAAGGGAGGTACTTGGTCCTGCCTCAAAATGATGTGCCAGACTTTGTTAACACCCCAAATGGGATGCCTTACCCTTCTTGAAGAGTGGATGGGGGTTGAGGGGAAGGGAGGAATGGGAGAAGGGGATGGAGGGGGAACTGTGGTTGATATATAATATGAAAAATAAAAAACTTTTTAAATAAAACATTTAAAAAAATAGAAATTTGGTCAAGCAACTATTCCATCAGCAGTTATTACAAAGTAAGCCATGCCCACCCTTACCTGGAGAGAAGTGCAAACATTAGCTTATCTCCTGACTAAGTGACCCATTTTCCTTCATTTTTAAGTTTTGAATATTGTAGACTCCAGATCCTTTTCTTGGGCACAGAATCTTAAGCTGCAGCAACTACTTTCTGATATCTTCAATTATATGATATTTTTTACCCTTGGGCTTGAATAGGGAAAGCTTAATGTTGGTTTAGTCAGTTTTCCTTTCATACAATTGGAACTGCAAAAGAAAACCTATGTATTAAATATTGCTGGTTAGTTTCTAGTTGCAGAATGTAATAACATACTGTGAGCACAGCTTTGCTTGTGTAAGATCTAAAGATACCTACAGGCCAGGCAGTGAAAGGGAGAGCAAAATAGAGCTTAGGTGGAAAGCCCTGGGAGGAGGACAGTGATTCTGACCTCCAGTTAACCTAGTCCAGGATTGCTCAACCACATCCATTTTTGTACGAAGAAAAGACATAAATAGGTTCCACCTTAATTAAGAAGTAATATATACACACACACATACACAGCACACTACATCTACACATTTGGAGGTGGGTAGACTTACTAACAGGTTGCCAATTTTCGAATTTATGGACTACGTATTACACCCTGAAAAATGACGAACGCAAGTAGTCAGATTTTAAGGCATTTTTTTTTATTACTTAACTTTGAAAACAAGAAATATTAGAAATAGTTACTACCAGTAGCATCTTCAACATTCCCTCATTTGCTTTCATGGTACTAAAAATCAAAAGTGGCATCAATATCATTTTCCAGAAGGTTTAACTGTAGATAAGAATTTCTTTTTATTCCCAGTATATATATAAAAAAAGGCCTTATATATCTCCAAAAAGTCTCTTCTTACTCGGTAGGGATTTTATCATTCAACTTCTTTCCCAGCACTCTGCTTACCTCCCACCCTTGTGAATTAGTGAATTGGTCTGAAAGGAAACATCTTTGCTTCTGATATGTCATTTGGTTACAAGAAGAGAAAAAGCAGGTTTATAGCAATAACCTGGTGTTCCCGTGCTCTAAGTATCCTTCATTCAAGAAAGATTTTCCCACTAGTCCTGCTCATGAGGACATCCTCCCTCTTCTTTTGAAATAGGTTTTGAATTTCCTCCATGAGTTAGATGTTAGGAGACTTCCCCCCTCCTTTAAATCCTGATACCAGTGCCGTTTTTAAAACCTCCTTCCCATAGTACCATATTTAAACACATGCATATGATACCACTTCAAAGCTGAGAGATTTGATTATGCATACATACCTTAAAAGCAGGAAACTCTCAGGTCAACGGCACCTGTCAAATGAAGTCACTGAAGTTCGCTTGCCATCTTTGAAGATAGACAGGGTTTCCTTCTTATCCATGACTTCAACCCCGCATGCCATTTTCTTCTTGGCATGAAGTTCGCTGTCATACTGGATGACTCCAGCTGTAAAAGCACTGTGTATAGTTGGTCCATTCTCTCTTGACTCTCTGCATATTTATTGAAGGGGGCATATGTACCACCTACATGAACATTTGAGAATACAAAGAAAAATATTAGCAGGGAAAAAAATCGCCATGGTGTTCACTTTTGTGTCTGCAGTCTGCATTATTTTCTTTACCTTGGTGGGATCAGCCTTAGGAATTTATCTGGTCCCAGCCAGGCTTAGAGTTTCTGGGAGGTGACAGTGTTCATGTTCAAGCCAATTTGAGATGTGTCTTCAGTGAATTGTCTTGAGACAGCATATTAAAATCTTTAGCAATCATGAAATTTATTACATCCTATGCAGTGTGTGTGTGTGTGTGTTGTATGTGTATTGAAATTCTGGACAACAAAATGAACAGTAAAGAGCTAACTCCAGTCTCTTCCTCTGTATTTATTCTCTTTCTCTTTCCAGAAATCACAATTAGATGTTTGTGTTATATCCTAGGTTCCCAGATGTTTTAGGACACTCCTGTCTTCTTCACCTCTCATTTCCCATTGACCTATGCTCAGGGCTATATTTTGAACCACAAATTTATACACTTTTAAAGATGGAAAACATGCTGGAAATAATCTTGGTTACTAGAACTTGTTTTTAAATTCTTCCATACTCATAAATAATAATGTAGCTTAGAAAGCGGTGTGGATATACTTTAATGCAGAACAAAACATAACACATGTGACACATGAATTTAAATGAAAAACTTTGCTCCAAATGTCTCCACAGAATAAATCATTGTAAGAAATGCACTTTCCCCCAACTACACTGGGCTGTCTCCCTTCAGAATCTCCTAGGATAATTCTCCTCCTCTGGAGTCCACAAGTCTAACACAAAGAGATTTGTTTAGTCACACATTACAGTTTTACGCATCCTCAACCGTTGATAGTCTCCATACAGCTAAGAAACACAGGAGCGAGGAGAGCCATAGCAGTTCCATTCTGCAACTTTCAGCATTTCCAGGTCCCTTCATGCTCTGGGCTCCTGGCTTTCTGCTTTGACTCAACTGCAGCATTTTCATTTTTTATGGGAAGGAGGAGGCAGCCTTGCATTTATAAGTCTTCTCTTGATGCAAGGAAAATGTGAACTTAAGTGCTTGGATGCCTAATTTAAAGTGACTTGAGATGGTGGATGTTAATGATGTGTAAAAGGCCTAGAGCCAGAACAGCTTAGAGCTCCTTTCATTACACAACATGAAGGCTTTACTATTTAACAGTGGCTATAACTTTCCACTGATTTTCATTTTATCTATGTCTAAGCTCCATTATGCATTTGATATGATTTCCTCAACTTTTAGTGTAAAATAATGAGTATACATAGGCACACATGCTCACCTATTTTGAATTTCAGAGATATCTTAAAGTATAACATATCCTTAAGTACTAGTTTGCTGGTTGGAGTAAAATAAAGATGAGATTTATTTTGAACAACCATTTACACCTTTGCCTGGCCTGTAGTTACAGACTCTTCATATCTTTCATAATAAGGCCTATTTAGTAATTTTCCGTAATGCTTCTCAACAGACATCAGTTTCTGGCTTCTCTTCACATGCAGCACCATAAACCTCTTGAACGGAGTTCCATCATGTGTATGTAGCTGCGTGCATCTTCTATGGGTTTAATAAAATATCTGCTCATGCCTTTTTCTATCTGTACATACTGCACTGCTACATTTTATATCTCACTCTCTGTGTCAACTGTAGTTAGAAAGGCAAGGATGGGGCGATGTCAGCACCCCAGATGGTTCGTTAATGAATGGATTAACTATACTTTTTTTTTGCTAAGAATAATGAATAGTTACATTTCAAAGAATCAAAGTTGTGAATATTTGAAATGTTTTGTCAGACTGCTCTTTTTTAACTGAGGGAAATGTGTCCATCTGTTTTTTATTTGTTCAGTTTTAATCCCCCCTCCCAATACTTAAGATGCTGTACGAGTTTCTTTCAGAAACTTCCATATTTCATTTTAGTCAACTGTATTCAGAAGCCATGAGGGCAGTGCCACAAACCCTGTTTATACTGAGCCCATAGCCAATAACCCTGAAACCCAACCAGACCTGCTCCATGACTTATCCATTCTGTTTCCTCCATTCTTGATACACAGCAAGATGAAGATTCTGGCATTAAGTTATTCCACCACTGAAGTTTAGTTTTCATTTTTGCTGTGTTTTTTTTTTGTCTCTATAAAACTCATATTAGAGCTTAATTGTCATTGTGATCATATTAAGATGTTGGCCTTGTAAGTACTAATTAAGTCATGAAGGTTGAATCCTCATGAATGGTTCCATGTTGTGTCAGGAGAGGGCTCTTTTTTTTTTTATTGAGAAAAAGAAAAAAATAAAAACGTTTCCCCCTCCTCCCTGCCTCCCATTTCCCTCCCCCTCCTCCCACCCTTCTCCCCCTCCCACCACTCCTCTCGCCCTCCCTCTCCAGTCCAAAGAGCAGTCAGGGTTCCCTGCCCTGTGGAAAGTCCAAGGTCCTCCCCCCTCCGTCCATGTCTAGGAAGGTGAACATCCAAACTGGCTAGGCTCCCACAAAGCCAGAACTTGAAGTAGGATCAAAACCCAGGGCCATTGTCCTTGGCTTCTCATCAGCCCCCATTGTTCGCCATGATCAGAGAGTCCGGTTTTATCCCATGCTTCTCCGTCTCAGTCCATCTGGCCTTGGTGAGCTCCCAATAGATCAGCCACACTGACTCAGTGGTTGGGTGCACCCCTCGTGGTCCTGACTTCCTTGCTCATGTTCTCCTTCCTTCCGCTCCTCAATGGGAACTTGGGAGCTCAGTCCGGTGCTCCAGTATGGGTCTCTGTGACTATCTCCATCCATCACCAGATGAAGGTTCTATGGTGATATGCAAGATATTCATCAGCATTGCTATAGGATAGGGTCATTTCAGGTTCCCTATCCTCAGCTGCCCAAGGAACTAACTGGGGACCTCGCCTTGGGCTCCTGGGAGCCACTCTGGGTTCAAGTCTCTTGCCAACCCTAAGGTGGCTCCCTTAACTAAGAATTGTGCTTCCGTGCTCCCCTATCCAACCTTCCTTTATCCCAATCCTCCTGTTTCCCCAAGTTTCCCTCATCCTCCCCTTCTCACATTTCTCTCCCCATCCCCCGATACTCCCATCCCACCCCACCCCCAAGATCCCAAATTTTCTCCCCGGCAATTTTGTCTACTTCCCATAGCCAAGAGGATAATTATATGTTTTTCCTTGGGTTCGCCTTCTTATTTAGCTTCTTTAGGTTCACCAATTATATACTCCGTGACCATTATTTATGGCTCTTGACAAGAGGTAGGTTTTCTTTCTCTATCCCATATCCTCACACACCTCTTGTCTTCCTCTGCGATGTGGCATAGCACAGAAGCCTTGTCTGCATCCCAGCTCAGTTCTCCTGGGCTCCTCACCTCCAGAACCGAGAGATGTGGTACTTTACAAACTACTCCCTGGTGTTATTTACTTAAAAAACTGATTTTGACAATTTCATGGTAAGAAAATAACAATAAAATACCTTGCTCAGAAAATCAGAAAGGTTCTGTACGAAAATAGCCACCAAGTGGCTTTCAATTAGCTCAATATGTCACTGTTTTAAAAATATCTAAATCAAGTTAAACTACCTATATTTTAATTAGATAGTATATTTCTCAATTACTGTAATTAACTCTAATTTTAGAATAGATTTAGATTAAAAAGAATTGCAATGACAAAATTGTGTTTACTTCTACCCTATATTCCGTTTTATCATTTGTTTGCCTCTTAATAGATAGTTTTCATGGAAGATGAACACATACAAAAAAGGATTATGAGCTACAAATAAGCTTTCAATCACATCTCTTTTGGTCCCAGATCTTCACCATGCTAGAAGGTTTCTATTTTTCAAATGTATGCTCTCTTTTCCTTCCTTGTCTCCTTTTGCCATTCCAATTTCATATGGATAATGCTTATTGGAATTATTCTACTCTTTTATCTTTTTGTTTTACTTTCTGCATTTCAGTTTGTGAAAGTTCTACAGAAATTTTCCAGACCACTAACTCTCTCTCTCTCTCTCTCTGTGTGTGTGTGTGAAAATATTCTTAACATACTAACTTAGTTACATCTGATTCCTTACCGGATGTTTTCAACATTTGTACTGTCTCTGGGTGTGGTTCTGATGACTATGTCCAGTTGTTCTATTTCTTGATTTTTTTCCTGTAGAATGATATTTATTTACTTATTTTGCTATTAGTCGTGCATGTTGTGCTAATTAATAGAAACAGTGGTAGAGAGTCTTCCAGTTTCAGATTTGTATGGATTAAACTAGGACTTACTGTAGCACACAGCCAACAAGATCTTTTAGTTATAGCTTAATAGACCTTCTTCCAGGTAGGCCTCATCCTGAGGTTCTTTGGGTTGTCATAGCGTTTATTCCATTGAGTCTGTGGTTGTAGAGGTAGGGTGGGTGATAGGGAAGCTGTCGGGGTCAAGGTCCAGTTCTCTAAACTCCAAAAGGCAGTCCATATATTCAGAAGTGAACTCAAGGAGGATTTCTGGTGGTCAGATAAAAGGCAGCATTCCTCAGAAACTTATGCAACTGGTATTTCAAAAGAAGTCATTTCCCTTACCTCTGGCAGAAGGGAAATATGGTTACCTGTGGTGCATATCTGCATATCAAAGTAAATGCTAGCCTTCAGGCTCCAGCAGTCCCTTCTACCTGTTAAACATTTCACTGTCTACACTAGCCTCCTGTCCTTACCCTCCTCTGAGTTACTGTCTTCCTTATAACCCAGCTGTCTCTTGCTATTCCCTTTCTTGCTGTGTTTTATTCTCTGTCCCTTGTTATCTTGCTATCTCCACTGTTCTCTCTTTCATTTCTCTCACAGATAGCCTTGGCCAGACTCAGTCTGTTTCTCTTTCTCTGCTCTGGACTCTTCCAGATGCCTTTGGATATTTTCTCTCTTATTCACACTAAAACTCTTCCTCCACATCGTGGAGCAGTCGTGTTGGCAGCTTCATTACTGTAGCCCCACATATACAGAAGCATTCTGTGATGTTCACTTTTCTAAGCCCAGTCATTCCATGAATCCATTTTAATGCTGAGACTGACTTTCCAATGTGTTATCATATAAGAGAACTTAAATTTAACGTTGTATTCAAACTTCTCCTTTGCTCTACTGTTTTCTGTCTACTTCCTGGACTCCCTGACCACTGACCTTTGTTGAGCATGGCTCTTTTTATTTGTTTGTTTGTTTGTTTTTACCACACAAGAGAGAAGGATGAGGGAGTCAGATGAATACTCTTTTACCAGTGGAATAAGACACTGGCCCTCTTTCCTCTACCATGGCAGGGCAGACCATGGCAAAGTCTCTGACTGTATTCTGTAATGATTACTATCTCCTTTCTGCCAGAGCTAAGAGCAATATGTCCTTTCTCTGAGAACCTGGTGATTAATTTCATGAAAATTTGGTTTTCCTTAAGATCAACCCTTCTCAGGCTTTCTTACACTTACACTGCCCCACACTTGGCACCCAGAAATTCATCAAACTCAACAGTTTTAGCCAGTTACCCAGAAGTCTGTTTCTGTAGAATAGGTTTTGGTAATGTTGCTTTAGATATGGGAGTTTCCTCAAGTGTTTGGGGTAGTGGCTTCTCCCACAGTATTTCTCGAATGGAACAACAGAAAAACAATTGATTCATGTCTATTATTTTCCCCCTACTATCCCTGTTGTAAAGATGGTGACTCAAGAGCCCTTCAATGCTTGGACAGAATCACCATCTTCCTCTGAGCATCCTAGGGATATACGTTCAACTCAACTGTTAGACTGACTTTTCTATGTTGAAGAAACTCAATCATTTTTCCCCTGCAATTTCCTACTCTTCTGATTTTGCTCATTTTGTTCCACATTTCTGTTTAGTCAGATCCGTGGTCGTGATCTTTCTCCACTCTGTTTGAGGACAGAGACTCAGCATGTTCAAATCAGACTGTTTCTGCCTCCCCCCTTCTCCAACTCCTTCATTGGAAAGGCTGTGTACTATAGGAGGCCATGAAATCAGATTTGTGAAGTAAATAGGTGTTGGCGATCCATACCTGGATCCATTCATCAATTATAGATTGCAAAGTGGTGATTATCATCTTTTATTATAACTTTCTGACTCATCAGTGCAGTCTCTCTGGAAGGAAAGTGTCTCTCATTTATCATTTGGTTAGCTGGCTATACAGCTGTTACAGAAAGATGGGAAAGTGTCTGTCATTTATCATTGGGTTAGCTGGCTATACACCTGTTAGAGAAAAGATCGGAGAGAGGAGAAATTCTTTTCTCGCATGTGCCGGGTTTAAAAATAATAGTTTAACTTTCCAACATCCTCTAATATGGAGATGTAGATATCATTTATACATTTGAATAAGTGCATGGTTGCATGGTCATTGTAATTTGAACTACTCAGGAGAATCAACAGTTTGAGGCTCATTTAGGCTACATAGAACCCATCTCAAAAACTATGCTTTCATGGATTCCTTTTTGACAGGCTAAGCCACATAGGTAGAGAAATTTTACTTTTTCTTGGCCAGTAGGAGTCTATGATTACTGACAACCATCTCTTAGACATCATGATGCTCCAGCTTCTGTTAAACCTGTACTTCTCCAGATTTGAAATAAATTGTTACACTAAAATGCCCTCTTTGCTTGGAGGAAAATGACTGCAAACTATAAAATGAGCTATGAAGGACTCATTATTTCTGAACTTGTTATTATCTCTAGACTTTTAAGCAAATAGTATTAAAAATATATTTTTTAAAAAAGATAGGCAAATAACCCCACTACATGATTATATAGACATGACCATATAGTATGTAGGTATGTATGTGCTATAAATATAAATTCATTATGACAGCAAATTTAAATCATTTAATAATAAATTTCTCTATAATTTTTGTTTTTATGTTAAAAAACTGAATATTAACAATATTGAAATATCTTGATGGCTGTTGTTTTAGCCCCAAATATATTCATTACTGGCCTCAAAATATCAATACTAACAAAATAATAAGAATGTAACTAGTGAAAACTATTTACCTGTTTCTTAGCTATTTTTACTCTTAAACCACATACCAAAAGATAAATATGAAGAGGCTTTTCTAGATCTTCATTTTGTATTTGTGAAAATATATATAGTTCATAGTATTGAATTTCATGTAGACAATTTATTTCAAGAATTTCATGCACTTTATTCAGCATGGCCAATTTTTTCCTTTTAGGTAACTTTGCCTCTCCAATTAGTCTCTACTTTCCCCTTCATTTCCCTTCTGCATTCAAGTCACACACACACATGAACAGACACATATGCACACACATGATTTTATGTATTCAAAGGTTAGGGTGAAAACCTGTCAGCTTAGAGTAAAAGTAGCAATTGACTAACCTCTTCACTTTGCTGATGTCATGGAAGCCACACTTCCACACCACTGGAACTAAAAACCTCACCTATGCTCCTCCCTGTTACTTCCTGTCAACCAGTTGGTAATCCTGCCTCTCTGAGCCCAGGTTAATTTTGTTTAATCAATGCAAATACAACACATCTTTACATAATTAAACAAATGCAGCATAAACAAATGTACCACATCTTTGCCCAGTTAAACAAATATTCCACAAGAGAAGGGTATATCCTGACTTACAGGTTAGAATGTTCAGATCCTGTCCTTGTTGGGGCTGGCTGGTCTATGATGTGAAGCTACTAGTCACAGTGCGTCTGTAGTCTGGAAACAGAGAGTACATTGACTGGATCCAACTCAAGGATCTTCTGTTCTCAAGGAGCCCCTACAAGTGAGTTCCCTCACATAACTATGTCTCCCAAAGGTTTCCATCTTAGACAAAGAATGCCGCCAGGTAGGCAACAAGTTTCAAACCCATGAGACTGTAGGGATGTTTCACATTTAAACCAGAAATTGTTGGGAAAAAATAGCTGTTGTATTGCTGTTTCCGACTCCCATTCTTTGTTCTGTTCTGTTGATCAATGTGTTTGTGGCTGCACAGATACCATGAGGCTTTGGTTATTATGGCCCCAAATTATGACCTGAAGTCAGACACCTTGATACTTTAAGTTTCCTTCTTTTTGCTCTTCTGGCTACAAAGGATTGTTTTTGGTACCATGGGCATTTTTTTTAATCTTTTATTCTTTTGCTTCTAAGAATGCCAAAGGAATGTTAATGGAGGTTGCATTAAATCTTAAGATTGTTTTGTGTGCTGTGACTATTTTCACTATGCTAATTCTATTGACCTATGAACATGGGAAGTCTTCCATCTACTATGGTCTTTTTCAATTTCTATTTAAAGTTTTAAAATTTTTGCTGTAGAGATCTTTCACTACCTTGGTTAAATTTATTACTAGGTGAGGTGGTTAATCATGATCATCACCTTGATTAAATCTGGAATCAATTAAGCAACCAACACTTCTCCACTTCATTAGAGAAAGACATTCCCAGGAGGCATTAACTGAGGAAGGAAAGTCTTTCACATGTGTGTAGCACTGTCTGCCACCAAGCCAGATATGAAGAGGGTTGCGAAAAGAACTTTGCTGCCTCCATTTGTGAGTGCATACTGTTGTTGCTGGTTGCTGTCATCCTCCACTGCTTTTAGAACCCAGCTTCATTGGCTTTCCTATGTGGGCTAAAGGCCAGAGACTGTTTAGAAATCCTTTGGTCTGCAAGTTCAGATCAGCTCTGGGGAGACTTTCATTATTGAAGACTCAGCAGTTCTAAAGTACTTTGTGTCTCCAATATATTGTCAGCCATTGTTGGAATATATACATTCATACTGTGTTTGTGTGTGTGTGTTGCTGTGGGACAATGGTCTGTATTCTGTCAAATATATTTTAAATAAATGCTGATCGTCCAGTAGCCAGGCAGGAAGTATAGGCAGGACAACTAGACAGGAAGTAGAGGTTGGGGTCAATGAGAACAGAAGAATTCTGGGAAGAGGAAAGCTTGGTAGGCAATCCTTTCCCAGCCATAGGAAAAGCAAGATGTGGCTACCCTGTCGAATAAGGTACTGAGCCACATAGTTAACACAGATAAGAATAATGGGCTAATATAAGTTGTAAGAGTTAATAAGAATCCTGAGATACTAGGCCAATCAGTTTATAACTAATGTAGAATGCTATGTGATTTCTTTGGGACTTAACAACTGTGGGAACCAAGCAGGACAGAAAACTCAGTCAACAGGGTGTGGTCTCTCCAGTGTGTTGTCAATCATTGCTGGAATACACACACTCATATTTTGTGTGTGGGTGCCTGTGCATGTGTGTATGTGCAACTGTTTGTGAGAAAAGGGGGGGAGAGAGAAAACATATAGTTATGTTCCTTGAAAGAACTCTAGTACACTAGATGTTTCTTGAAGCTATTATGAATGAAATTGTTTTCCTGATTACTTTCTCACTTGTTTTCTATTGGTATCTAGAAAAGAAGATAATTTTACACGTTGATTTTGTATCTTTCTCTTTTGCTGAAAGTGTTCATAAATACTAAGTTTTTTTTAATATGAGGCTTGAGCATCTCTTTTGTACAGTATCATATCTACAAATAGGTTTGTTGTCTTTCTTTCCTATTTGTTTCTCTTGTATTTCTGTTTCTTTTCATATTTCTGTAGTGAAGAGGTCAAACACTATATTGAAAAAGAGTGGAGAAAGTGGACAATCTTGTCTCATTGCTAGTTTTACTAGAAATGCTTAGCTTTCTTTGTTTTCTATTTAGGCCTATAGCCATACCAGTCTGAACATGTCTGATCTTGTATGTTTCCTATTTAGTATAATGTTATTATACTTATTATATTACATTTGTATATGACAAACCTATCATAACATTATACTAAATAACTATATGATAACATTATACTAAATAATATTATATACTAAATATTTACATATGTCCCCCCTGTTTCTAATTTCTTTGAAGCTTTTATTATGAAAGGAAGTTGGTCTTTACCAAAGGCCTTTTCTGAATCTATTGAGATAATATGATCTATATCACTGAATATATTAATATATTATTCATTTATATATATTAAAGCAATGTTGCATCTCTTATGAAGTCCACTTGGGTATGGAAATTATTTTATGTATGGTTTAATTTATTTACAAGTATTTTATTGAGAATTCTTGCACTCATGTTCATTACTGCAATTGTGCAATACTTTGTTTGGTTGTGTATTTGTCTAACTTTGGTATAGTGACTTCATAAAAAAGAATTTAATAGTGAGCCTCCCCTATTTTATGAAATAGCCAGAAGAACATTGATGATAATTCTTCCTTAAAGGTCTGGTAGAATTCAGCTAGGCCTGAATTTAATCTTCATTTGGAAGAACTTTTATTACCATTTTAATCGTGTCACTTATTATAGGTCATTTAAATTGTTTCTGTTTTCTTGGATTATTTGTCTCTATTTCTGTGCAATTACAACTACAACTATTTTTAATTTTATTTCAATATAGTTAACAAATTTTTGTATTTTTTCTCTCTGGTTTTGTGAAATCATAATAATATTTATCATCTTCTACTTAAATCATGTCTTCTCATATTTTATTATATCATTCTTTCATTATTTCCTTTTGGTTAAAAAAGAAGTCCCTTAATTTTAGTTAGAGGAAATTTAAGAAAGTACATAATATGAATGTGTATTAGAGTGTTTTTTGTTGTAGTTGTTGTTGTTTAGAGTTTGGTTTTTCATTACTGAAAGAGTTAACAATTATATTACAAGCTCTATTATTTCAATTCTAAATACTTTTAATCTTGGCTTAGATTGTTTTTGAAATTTCCATCATAAATTCCTAGCTTGTTTTAAAAGATAGCCTTAGAGCATTCAATTGTATGTACCTCAGACAATCTATTGAATATCAATCATAATGACAAGAAAGAGGTCATTTCTATGGATAAAGGCAGAGATAGAACTGTCACTCAGCAAATGTTGACCAGTATTGAAAAAGCCAAGTGCTGTCCACTCACCCTGCTTGTTGTCCTCCTACCAATTAGTGAGACTCCTCAGGTCTTATTGGAGAAGTTCTCTGTCCATTTCCTACAGATTCTAGAGCCCTCTGTTCTGATCTTGGCTCTGCTACTATTAACAGGAAACTTCAAGGGGTTTCTTAACTCTTCTCACTTTCAGTTTTCCTAAGTAAAATGTGGCAACACCTACTGTTAGACATCACTGTGAAACTCAAGTGACCTAAATCTCTCTGTGCCTGTAACTGTGTAACCACTCAGTTACCAATCAGTATAGATTACTAAATTTCTCAAGTTAAAGTGCTTAGCCACTGTCTTGGGGTTTTACTGATGTGAAGAGACACCATGACCATTACAACTCTTACAAAGGAAAACATTTAATTAGGATGTTCTTACAGTTTCAGAGGTTTAGTCTGTTACTATTGTGGTAGGAAACATGGTAGCATGCAGCAGAGAAGGTGCCGGAGAAGGGACTGAGAGTTCTACATCTTGATTTGCAGGCAGCAGGGAGAAACTGTGACACACTAGGGTTAGGGTCAGGGTAATTCAGAGGTTGAAAGTACAGGCCTCAGTTGATTCCCAGCTGCAATAATTACTAGTTGGATAGGGTTGAGCTACTTGTTCAATTTTAATAGGACTTACTTAAATAATTTAATCGTAACAAAGTTAATAAAATAGAACTATGATTTGATATTTCTAGGGGATTTGTTATAGGATCCCATATACTCTCAAAGGGTGTTTAGTATCCACAGATGCACCAGACACATATAAAGTAGGGAAGTGTTTGTATATAGTACACACATGCCCTTCTTTTATCTTGTTGTTGCTGGAGTATTCTTATTACATGGCATAATATAAATGACGCGTGAATAGTTTTCAGACTTTTTGTGTTGACTAAGGTTTCTGTCCCATCTGGTCCTGCAGTCATTCATTCAAAAACACACACACAGAGGTCTACATTAATTATAAATAGAATGGCCTATTACCTCAGGCTTCTTATTAACTCTTATAACTTATGTTAGCCCATAATTCTTGTTTGTGTTAGCCATGTGGCTTGGTACCTTTTTCGGTGAGGCAGTCACATATTGCTATCTTGCTTCCTCTGCAACTGGGTCATGACTGGGGACTAAAACTTTCCTCTTCCCATAATTCATTTTACCATGCCTTTACTTCCTGCTTGTTCACCATTGCCACACCTATACTTTCTGCCTGGCTACTGGCCAATCAGCATTTTATTAAACAAGTACAAGAAACAAATCTTTACAGGGCAAAACCATTGTCCCACAGCATTTTTTTTCAGGGGTTAATGACAAATGGAATGGCTAGAATATGTTCAATGTAGATGTAGTTTTCCTATGAATATTCTCAATCTGCAATTGATTGAATAAATAGATACAGAGCACATGGACTAGATGTCTTAGTGTAGTTGGAAGAGTTACCTATCAAGGGGCTTCAGTTGGATAAGGCACGCATTTAATAGTGACTACTGCTTTACCTAAAAGAATTTAAATTGTGGATGTTGACTGAGCCAGGGGGTTCATTTGTGAGGTGTACATCTTAGAGTAAACTTTTCAATGTCTTTGTGCTCTGCTCAAATGATTTCATCTCCACCATTTTAACTTGGACACAAATCCAGCTTTGACAGACCTCAACTGCAGTGGAAGTTAATCTTCCTTCTCTTTCTCTCCCTGACTATTCAGTATTCGATTAAAAAGAGAAAAGAAATTAATCAATCACTAGCATATTCTCCAGAAAAGATGTATTAGCAACATTTACTGTGACTGTAACCTGAGCACCGACTCTCAGCAACAATCGAGTCTCAGCTGGAAATAGAGGGAGAGCTTTATATCCCATATCAGGGACAGAGACACGAGCTTTACAGCTTGTGTAATTATTACACTTGTGTTTTTGTTAACCAATCTCACTGAGATAGCAAGGATTTTTATAAACATTTTCATTTTTCTCTACTTTCTATTCAATTATGACAGCAGGAGAGGAAGGATTATTATAAAGGATATAAACCCATAGAAAGGACTCATTTAAAGATTCATGCTATTTCTATAAATTTTATATAAAGGAAGAAACTGGTCAACTCATAATAGGCCCCTTTGAGAAAAATAATGAATCAAAAGCAGTTTAACCTAATGGAAAGTTTAATGCTTCCAGGGAGTAATTCAGTAGGATTTTGCTTATCACAATCTCTCTTGAGTAAGTACACAGGAGTACTGTCAGGATTTTGTGCGTTATATTTTTTCCAATCTGTTACTTAGCTTACTTGTTTTAGATGCTGCACATGCAATTACAGTCACTGCTGACTTTCATAGTTGATGGTGTCTAAAAGAATGCCAGCCGCACCTACTACATTTCTTCTCAGATTCATCCCGAGCCTTTCTAATGCTGGTATTCTTTCTTTTGCCCCAACAGAATTGAGCTTTTATTTTCCTCTCTTGTTTAAAAGGATACAGTTAGCAGTGAGGTCGACTTCTGTGTCCATCTGCTGACATGGCAGACATCCTATAGCTATGAAGAATTGATGACTCACTCAGAGAAATCAAATGTAAAAAGGAAAGGAAAATGTTCTGTTATTATTATTATTAATCTGACCTTTAAGGCTGTGTTAGAGACTCTCAGGTCTCCCTAGCATTATCAGCAACCAATGAAAACACTGAATAATGGGAATTATAATTGCTGATTTTGAAACTCATCTTAATATCCTTTGACTTGAACAGACCTTAGGTAGTTAATTATATGTAAGTATTTTTATTTTGTTTCCTGATATACTTGACTTTTACTGTTTAAAAGGCATAGTTCAGATTACATGATCTTTAAGGAATTTTCATTCCAAAATATAGTTGTATGATTTTTTTCACTCTTTTGACTAATATATTACTTCAATCTATGTGTGATACATTGGTTTCTTTATGTGGAAGAAATATATACACTATGAAAAGCCTCATCCCTCTCCCCTTCAGTAAATGAAGGAGTAGAAAATACATCAAGGTCACTGTGATAATGCAGAAGCTCATTCCATTCCCCCTGCAAAGTGGATAAACCTTTCTTAGTAGAGCAAATCTGTAGCCATATTGCTTGTCTTAAGCAATGAGATTTTCTGGCTTTTGAGCAAGAAATCCGCAAATAAGCTTTAAGTTTGTGATGGTTAAGCAAAACCATTTATAGATGTATGAAATATGTGGCAGATTCTAATTGCTTTTTATGTGCTTTTTCTTTAGTATGTAAACCTCATGAGAACAGGGATTTCTTTTTTTGTTTGTTTTCTTTTTAGCCCCTAGGTGGATAATGACACACAGCAGATGCTCACTAAAAGCTACCATGTTGCTCAGTGCTATACAGTGTTCAGATGTACAGTGGTCCCTGTATAGTTCAAGTCAGTGTGTCTGGATGGCACATAGCACATCATTGGAAAGCATTTGTGGAAATGAACTTATCTTGCTGTTGTTATGTGTTTACTTTATCTTGCCCTTCTCACTGAAGCATTATTAACACAACATTATACCTTCATTTTCAACATGGAAATAATTTAGTTTATTTTTTTTAAAAAGAGCAGAGGCTATTAATCTGTAATAAACAGTTGCTGATCATTTTGTCCCACCCCAAAAGTGTCATATTTTTTGTTGTGAAGACTGTAGCTCCCCCCAAAAACAGTAACAACAACAAAAACGAAACAACTACTTTAAAAAGTCCACTTTTTTTTTTTCAAATGGTAGAGCTTCTAATATATTTCTATTTGGTGGTGGGAAACTTTTCAAAAAATATTGCTTTATTCCCTCTTTCATCTTCGACATTATTTTTACACTGTACTTTCAGAGTAGAGAAGCATACATTGACATCTTTGATTCACACTGCCCATGGTCCACCTGCTGAGTTAGCTTAGGATTATAGTTGGCTGCTTTTCAGCCCAAGCCTTGCCTTTGCCAAAATGTTTAGGGATTCTGAGTGAATCCTGTAATCTTCCTGCATTTTAGCTATTTGCTGAGGTCTGGAGAATCACACTGGAAAAAGGACGTGTAACATCCTTTGTCTCGTTCTTCATCTTGGTAATGACTCACACAGGCTCTGACACATTAAGTGAGGGACAGGAAATGGCTTAATGAATGCCATAAGCTAGTACAATTTTTTTTTTTTGAAAAAAAGTTGTCTTTGGGCTAAACTGTACTTAATCTCTAACGAGTAGGGTGGATCTTCTTCCTAAAGACATTTACTTCTTCCTTTTCTTAGTTGGAGCCAGTTGAAGTCCTGAGGCAGCAGCTAGACTTCATTGGAAGACTGATAACCCCCATGCCCAGCAATCCCTTAAGATTGTTTTCTCACTGACTTCTGTTCCAAAGGCAGAGTACAGGGTCCATGCAGCTGTAGGGATAACTCAGGTCATAAACCTACATTTGCTAAAAGATTTATTCCAGTACAAATGGAAAAACAGCTGTTCACTCTTAGATAACATTTTTATAGGCATGGTTGAACTCCTTGCCTAATTGATTGGGGAGGTCATTATGTTAGCTCCAGGTAATTAACATTTCCTTGCTATTAGAGATATCTCAGCTCGTGCCATCATTTCACCCTTCAGCTTCCTTCTGTAAGAGCTACAAGTTATCTCTACTATGCTTCAGGCTCTTCAGCGCTCTCCATGTTATTAAGTGACAGAACCGTGCTGGAGAATGTCAGCATTAATTGCAGTAAAGCAATCCTACCCGTGTACAAAAACAAACAGAAACACCTTGAGGATTCCTCTGTGATACAATAGTCCTTGAAGTCGATGACCTATTAAAGTTACATCCGGCTCTGTTGATTAATTTTGTTCATATTTTCACATCCTATAGCTGGTAATATTTCCATAAGAGGAAATCAATAAGAATCTGTTCTTATCTCTCACACAGCACCTGCGAGGCCCATGAATGGGTGTGTGTGTATCATGTTGATACCTGTGAGAGCTATTAGAGTTCGGGGAGGTATACAGAATGTATTATATAGGGAAGTTTCTTGTGAAAGGGACCTCAGTGCTAATATAGGAGACAAAACAGATTACAGAGTGGTGGAAAATGCTCATGAAATGTGAGATTCAGTTTTAGATTGTCAGTCTTTACAAAATCAGAAACTGAATCCCTGTACAACCAAACTATTGCAAATGCAATCAATAGCAGAGGCCCAATGAGAATTTGACATAACAGAGCAAATCACCCAGCCTTCGTCTGTTGATGAGACAAGTAACAGCAGTGCATGGTAACAAGGCTGTCCTACAGTCTGATTCTATAAACTGGAGCTACAACACTTAGTAAAGACAGAAGATATCAACTATGTGATTTCCCCCACTCTGCATTTTAGTATCAATCAGAATAAGATGTGAAGTTTTTTAAATAAGGAAAATCTTGTTGGTTGATAGACACAGCTGAATTGGATTGTCTATGAAGTACCAGTAATAATAAATACTTGATCAGTAGTTACCAGCACATAGCAGAGAAGCTTTTCCCAGCATTTTTCTCCATCATTTCTTTAGAGTCCCATCCTTTGGCAACTAAAATTAAAATTGTTAAAAATGAAATAACAAACAAAACAACCCTGAAAAACACCACACACACATGATATTTTTTTCCAGATAATAAGTTTCTACACTGATGCAGCAAGCTAGATCAAGCCAAATTACAAGTATAGCAACAGGGTTATGACTGAGAAAAGAACAACTCCCAGGTGGGTTCCCTGGTCTCAGAGAACAAGGCCAGAGAAGTTGCACCCCACCCTTGGGATGGGAAGTTTTACAGACATTAGGTGAGGGGTGATGATTGTCCAGGCCAGAGTTGAGACTGTGACCAAGTATGATCAAAAGCTAAGTCCCTGGGTGGGCACTTGATTGTCATTCCTTTGCTCAGCTTTGGGGAAAGTATGGCAGAAGGGTTTTTCAGCTTGTGCAGAGATGAGCCGGAAGCTCTAACCAAACAACTCCTACTCTGGGAAATAAGGAGACACAGTCACTATTTGTCACTATTTATAAAATCTGTATGTGCCAGCCCTTCATGAATCATTGTTCCTGGAGATGCTGCTATGCTTTAGTTGTTAAGCTGTGGCTTCTAGTGGGCATTTTGCTTTGCAAAATATTTTGATTTTACATACTTCCTGAAGGAAATACTACTTTTCCTGTTAGAATTATTAGTCAGATGCATAGTCATGTCCTCCATAGATGAAAGTATTTGAATATTTGGTTATTATTGATGATACTATTTGGAAAGTGTAGGAGATGCAGATTAGAAGAGTTTCACTAGGAGTGGACTTTGAGATTTAAAGCTTCCTGCCACTTTCAGTTTACTCTGTCTGATTCATGCTGGTAGCTCAAGATGCGAGCTCTCCATTATCTCCGTTCCTGCTACCATGCCTGCCCTGCTGCTGCCCTGATATGATGGACTCTTATCCCTTTTGAACTGTAAATCTAAGTAAAACATTCCTTTTATAAATTGCTGTGGTCATGGTGTTTCCTCAAAGCAACAGAGAAGGAAATGATACACAATACGTGTGAAGTATCCATTGGCTGCCAATTCAGGAATGAAATCCATCCTGCTTGCTTTGCAAATGCTCCTATGACTTCAAAATCTTAATTCCCATGCCTTAAAAATTGGTTTTGTGCTTTTGTTTTTATAAGACCCAGTGTGATAATGGAAATTCATAAAGTTGAACACCAATTATTATGGGGTTTGATTTATAAGTCCCTTCCACTAAACAACATTTGAATGCATGAAATGCTTTTACAGATTGGCGTCAGGGGCTCGTTGCTGTTTCTTATATGATACTGACACTGATATATAATAATGGGATGCCATCTGTGCTTGCCAAGCTGTGTGATATGGCATAGCTGCAGCTTTAAGACAGGGTTCTGAGTGCTTTACTTTCCCTAGTGAAGAATTTAAACAAAATGCCTCTAACTTTGGTTAATTGCTTTGGTCAATCAAACAAACTGCGCTCTGACAGTGGAATTGCGACTACTCGATGTGGCACTTAAGGACAACATTAACCATTTTGTCATGGCTGTTGAATCGGAAAACAACTTTTAAAAATGTAGGCAGCTTGCAAACGGCATGCAGACAAGTATATGAATAGTTACACCAAGAGAGACTGCAGAAGCACATATACTTGACTTAGCTTCCACGTGGTAGACCGGAGAGACAGGAATCATGGGATAATAAAACTACTTTTAACCGTCCTTGCACTCTTTCTTCTCTCACACCTGTTAGGTTTCTTAGAAAACATGATTTCTTTAAGGAAATATCCTCGGTCTGCTTCTACCACTCTCAATAAGGGTCGTGTGAAATTTATACACAGCACTCAAGTTCAGAGTGAACTAAAAACAGAAGCGTTAGCAAGAACTAGAGGATAACCTCAAAGCCCCTGTCACGACTTTATCCTACTGCAGTGACACAACCCTACGTGACATAGCTGAAGACTAAGGGTGTTGCCTTTGTCTAAAGGAAATATACTTCCAATATTCTAAAGGGAATATTTATAGATTAGAAGTTAAAGAATAGAGGTAATTCCTTTTGAAAAGATGAAACCCACTTTTCATGAAGTCCCCTAAGGAATGGCCCATGGTATCTGAAACTTTACCAAATCACATATGTCTGGATATATATACATGCATATACATTGTTTTTCAACAAATCTGTTGAAATCAGTTATTTGAAGAAATAAATATCACACAGAATGAAAATGTTATTAAAATTATGAGAGTTTCTTTTACAAATTTCTAGGTCTAAAAGTGAATTGAGTAAAAACTGAGTTTACTTATAATGGGTAGATTGAAAGAATCTAAACTTTTAGTTTTTCCATATTGTGTTACATTTAGACATTTAGTTCATTGATCCTTTTTTAGTGATTTTTTATATTTTATTTATTTTTTATTGCTTTTAGAGCTATAATATTTTCTTCACTCTCCTCCCTTACTTTCCCCTCCCCTTCTACCCTCTCCCATGATCCTCATGTTCCCAATTTACTCAGGAGATCCTGCCTTTTTCTACCTCCCATGTGGATTAGATCTATGTATGTCTCTCTTAGTGCCTTTTTTGTCTAGGTTCTCTGCGATTGTGAATTGTAGGCTGGGTTTCCTTTGCTTTATGTCTAAAAACCACTTATGAGTGACTATGTATTGTATTTGTCTTTCTGTGTCTGGGTTACCTCCCTCAATATGTTTTCTCAATACATCCATTTGCCCACAAATTTCAAGATGTCATTATTATTATTTTTTTTTACCACTGTGTAAATGTACCACATCTTCTTTATCGGTTCTTCAGTTAAGGGGCATCTAGGTTGTTTTCAGGTTCTGACTATGACAAATAATGCTGCCATGAAAATAATTGGGGATATGTCCTTGTGGTATGATAGGGCATTCTTTGGGTATATACCTAAAAGTGGTATTGCTGGGTCTTGAGGTAGGTTGTTTTATAATTTTCTGAGAAATCATCATACTGTTTTTCAAAGCAGCTGTACCAGTTTTTGCACTCCCATTAGCAATGGAGGAATGTTCACTTTACCCAGCATCCTCTCCAACACAGGGTATCATCAGTGTTTTTGTTCTTGGCCATTCTTACAGGTGTAAGATGAAATTTTAAAGTTGTTTTGATTTGCATTTCCCTGATGGCTAAGGATGTTGAGCATTTCCTTAAGTGACATTAAACCATTTTAGATTCATCTGTTTAGAGTTATCTGGTTAGGTCTGTACCCCATTTTTTATTAAATTTTTTTGTTCTTTTGATGACTAATTTCTTGAGTTCTTTGTATATTTTGGTGATCAACCCCCTGTCCAATGTGAGGTTGGTGAAGATCTTTTGGCATTCTGTAGGCTGCCATGTTGTCTTGTTGACCATATCCTTTGCTTTACAGAAGCTTCTCAGTTTCAGGAGGTATCATTATTATTTGTTTCTCTCAGTGTGTGTGCTACTGAAGTTATATTTAAAAAGTGCTCTCCTGTGCCAAGGCATTCAAGTGTACTTCCCACTTTCTCTTCTATGAGGTTCAGTGTGGTTGGTTTTATGTTGAGGTCTTTGATCCATTTGGACTTGAGTTTTGTGCATGGTGATAGATATGGATCTATTTTCATTCTTTTACATGTTGATATCCAGTTATGCCAGCACCATTTGTTAAATATTCTTTCTTTTTTATTTTATAATTTTTGATTCTTTGTCAAAAATTAGGTGTTCATAGCTGTGTGGATTGATATTTGAGTCTTCTATTCAGTTCCATTGGTCTTGATCCTCCTGTCTGTTTTTATGCCAATACAAGGCTGTTTTCAGTACTGTAGCTCTGTATTATAGTAACTCTAACCAATTAAGTGGAAGACCTGTATGCCAAGAGCTTTAAATCTCTGAAGAAAGAAATTGAAGACACCAGAAAATGGAAAAATCTCCCATGCTCTTGTGTAGGTAGAAGTAACATAGTAAAAATGGCAATATTACCAAAAACAATCTACAGATTCAATGCAATCCCCATCAAAATCCCAGTAAAATTCTTCATAGACCTTGAAAGAATGATACTCAACTTCATATTAAAAAGCAAAACACTAGGATAGCCAAAACAATCCTGTACAATAAAGGAACTACTTTATCACCACCCATGACTTCATTGATCCTTTTAAACAGAAATGTAAAAGCCATTACTATTGACCACTAACCATTTCTTGTTTGCTCTGCCTAGTAGGGTAAGTTGGCATTATATCCTCTGCAGTTATGAGGAGCTTGACATGCAACAAGTTTTAGTTGGTTGATTATCTGAACTGGGTAATGCATGTTACTTTGGGGCTTGAATATCTTATGAATGATACAGAATTATCTTAATTGCTATTAATGGCTTCTCTCTCTGTATTTCCTTCGTTCCTTCGTTCGTTCCTTCCTTCCTTCCTTCCTTCCTTCCTTCCTTCCTTCCTTCCTTCCTTCCTTCCTTCCTTCCTTCCTTCTGGTTTTACAAGACAGGATTTCTCTGTGTAACAGTCATAGCTTTCTTGGAAATAGCTATGTAAACTAGGCTGGCCTCAAACTCACTGAGATCTGACAGCCTCTGCCTCTTGAGTGCTGGGATTAAAGACGTGTGACACCACCACCTGGCCTTTTATCTTTCAGTGTTCTTGATCATTTCTTTTCCTTCTGCTTGGTTCTTTGGTTGTTAGAATTACACAAAAGTGTTTTTTACCTGTACAAGATAAGTATGTAGCAGAAACAACACACATATCTCAGAATTATAAGCAACTGAAAGTTTGGAGTTGTCCAGTCAATCATAATTTAGCCTGTTAGGAAATGGATAATTTAACAAAAATTTTAAAAACATTTCTTTCTTTATAGATGAAATCACTATGGTCTCAGGTTAATAAACTAAGAACTTAAAAGTTAGGAGAAAACAATCAATTTAGCAACCTGTGAATATAATTTTAGATCTGTTCATTTTTTTGTGCAATGATTCATTTATTCTTAGGTATCCAGAAATTACTAATTTCCTGTCCTGAAGCCTTTATGCTAAAATCATAAATATGACATTTTTGTATTTATATGAATAAAATGATTAGGTCTTGTGAAGAAATCAGATGACTGTAGGAATAGAAGGAGGTGTCATGTTTGGTTCCCAGATTTGGGGAACGGCTTGGATGGATGACATTGCCTTTCTCAAGATAGTAGGGAAACATTGGCAGGGAACCAGTGGTTCCACTGAAGACTGTGAATTCTTATGTAGACATGTTAACTTGGAGTCTCCTTTGAGAGGGCCAGTACCTACCTAGAAGCTAATTAAAAAGTATGTAACTCAGAATTGAGACTTGGATTTATAGTTATCTATGGATTAATTTATATCCTATATGCATATTAAATTGTAGAGGAGTAAAAGTCATGTGAGAAGAGGTTTTATTTAAAGATAGAGTTAAGGAATATAAATATTTTCTTTGTAAGCTAAATGTTTCTGAAGCAGACACTGAAATGGAAGAACAAGGATTAAATAACTTAAATTTAGGGAATACATATAATAATTTCAGCTTTACATAAATGTCATGTGAAAGTCACTTTATAGAATATTTTAATCACTGAATATTATATAGCATTTAAAGAAAATCACACATAAATAGAAAATAATAAATTTGGTCATTGAGTTTTACATTTGGGGGTTCAAGTTCCACTTTATTAGCTGAGAGAAATGAAGCTGTTGTACTTACTTAACTGAAAAAAATTTCAAAGTTGCTCTTCCACTTATTTCTTAGCATCATCCCCCACCCCAAATCTAAATATTTGCAATGCTAAAGTGAACTAATTCTTTCTTTGCCCCATATGTTAAATATTATTTTTATTCACTTAACTATCTCTTTTAAATATTCATTTTACATGCTGCTAATTATTATTATTGGAGAAAAAGAATTCTTCCCGGGTAATCAAATCTAAATTTAACAACAAAAAGGTCTTACCTGATGTATGTGGGAGCCAATGATGATTTTAATTATAGACAGAAATTTATCTACAAAGCAACTGGACATTGACCTTCGCTTCCTAAACTAAATGTCCTGTAAAACAATTCAATCGGCTCACATTATGTTTACATCAATACAGCAGAGAGAGCATTCTTGATGGCAGCAATTCAACAAAAAGGTAGGAAATAATAAATATTTAGGCTCCAGTCAATGGCTAACTTAAGTCACCGAACAGAGGATCAGATACCCAAACCACAGGTTCACTGTGGTCATCTGAAAACTTGAAAATCCAGTGAACACACCACTAAAGGTTAAATGAAGAATTCTCAGTACAGAAATCAGCCAGGGGAATGCATGCATACACAAAATCAGACATTAAGAAATCTAACTCAAACCCAGTGTGTTTTGGCCTCTGGGTATGAATGTCATGTGTGTTCTAACCCCAAATATTCTTGTCCTGTAATTGTAAGTCAATCTCCACTGCTACTCCCTTCAATGGTAACATTTGAAAATGTGGTGTTCATTGGGACAATGTCAACTCCATATTCATGTGGTAAATAACTTCAAAATTACCATTTTAAACTGTAAAAGAAAATTCCCTTTTAATCTAAATTAAGTTTACTGTAGGTTTCATGCATGAGTATCAAGCACTCATGACTATTAAGCTCACTATTTCCAGGGACATGGCTACGATGATTATACAGAGAAGCACTACACAGGATAAACACTTGGTGTATCATGGCAATATTGTCACTGTGAGTGAAGATGTGTTTTTGCAACAACTCCAGTGTGCTATACTTTGGAAAATCTAAAGAAGATTTTAATTCACTTAGCTTATTTACCTTAGATGTGATATGAGTTAGGCATATATCAGAAGCAACCATAAACTGCTGTAATCTTAATCCATCCTTTCTGCATCCAAAATGAGTAATATATATATACAGAGGTAGTTGTAGTTCTTAGCATTTGTTCATCCATTGCTGAGCTCTGAAAGGAAGGGCATCAAGATGCATGCATGCTTGACACTGTCCTAGCTTCTGTACACTGCCCTTGCTTGGCAAGGTTGTAAAGAGGCCTCACATGCTTTCTTTACCACTAGGGGAAAAGGATAACGTCAAATGCAACAAATTGACAAATCTTTAGAAAATTAAACAAATTATTAACTTAACTTCAAAATCAGCAATATTTTTCTTTAAAAATTTAAGATAAAAAGAGCACATAGGGGGAATGTGAGGTGTGAAGGCTGTCACAGACCTCTCACTGAAGCATTTGTGAAGCTGAGGTAGGGCGAGGGGTCATGAGTTCAAAGGTCATCTAGACTGTGTAGCTAGACCTAGTTTCCAAAACAACCAAATTAGAAAAAAATCAAACAACAAACCCAGCACCAGTCGCAAAGAGAAAAGCAAAAGTCAGTAGAGAAGGAAATGTGTTTAAAATAACAAAAATTATCCATGTTTAGAAAGTCACAAGAAATGTGATTGGTTCCATTCACTGACATTTCTGTGAAGATTTTTACTGTTAATCTAGAATGTTTCAGCTTCACCTTATAGACATTTATGATTCATAAATAGAAAAGGAGGAGGAAGGTTTGGCACCACAGATTGCTTAGAGGAAACATTCATGTGAGATTCCCCTCTGTATGCTGTTAATATATTTTATTACCATCGGCTAATAAAGAAGCTGCTTTTGACCAATGATTTAACAGAATATAGCCAGGCTAGAAAAGATATATAGGATCAAAAGAAGCCAATGCCAGAGACAGACACCTCCATAGGATATAAGAGCTAGATAGCAATATTGTAAAACTATTGGTCAAGCAGTGTTGTAATTAATACAGATTTCTGTGTGATTATTTTTTTCTGGGCAGATAGAAATGAACAAGCAGCCTCCTGCCAACAAAACATTGTAGGGATGGATCATGTGGCATTGTGAAGGCATAGTTATCAAAGGTGTCAGACTTATTACTTTACTAGATACTAAATCAACAATAAGTTTAAAAAATAATGTAACTGGTAAACCTATACAAACAGGAGATGGGAGAACATAGTATTTTATGCACTGTATGTGCAATATCTCTGGTTGTCTCCAGTGACTCTTTTAGTGTGGTATTACGCCTTGTCATTATTTTCTTCATTTGTAAAGTATGTACTACAATACTCCAAACATAATTTCAGTGAGAAATGAGTAAGATAATACTTCTGAAGTGGTTAGCAATGTGCTTTCTTCTTAATAATTGGTTTTTAATTGGCAATAATTAAAGTTGTTCTTATTATGCTCATTTACACATTCCAGTTATGAATTTATTATAATTCAAGTTCCAATTCACCATACTTGTGATGCTTTTTACTGTTAAGGGACCTAGAAGCCAGTTCTTTCCAGATGACTCAGCAGTAAACACTGTCAACAGAAGGGGCTATCCTACTGGTCAGGTTAGAAAAAAATGGGGCACTGATCTGAACAGAGAATTCTCAACAGAAGAAGTTCAAATGGCCAAAAGACACTTAAGGTCATGCTCAACCTCCTTAGCGATCAGGGAAATGCAAATCAAAACAACTTTGAGATATCATCTTACACCTGTCAGAATAGCTAAAATCAAAAACACCAATGATAGCCTTTACTGGAGAGGCTGTGGAGGAAGGGGTACCCTCATCCATTGCTTGTGGGAATGCAAAGTTGTGCAACCACTTTGGAAAGCAGTGTGGCAGTTTCTCAGGAAATTCGGGATCAACCTACCCCTGGACCCAGCAATGCCACTCTTGGGAATATACCCAAGAGATGCCCGATCATATGACAAGGGCATTTGTTCAACTATGTTCATAGCGGTATTATTTGTAATAGCCAGAACCTGGAAACAGCCTAGATGTCCTTCAATGGAAGAATGGATGAAGAAAGTGGGGAATATATACACATTAGAGTACTACTCAGCGGTAAAAAACAACGACTTCTCGAATTTTGCATGCAAATGGATGGAAATAGAAAACACTATCCCGAGTGAGGTAACCCAGACCCAAAAAGATGAACATGGGATGTACTCACTCATAATTGGTTTCTAGCCATAAATAAGGTCATTGAGTCTATAATTTGATATCCTAAAGAAGCTAAATAAGAAGGTGAACCCAAAGAAAAACATATAGCTATCCTCCTGGTTATGGGAAGTAGACAAGATTGCCGGGCAAAAAATTGGGATCTTGGGAGTGGGGTGGGAGGGGGGTAAGGGGAGATGGGGAGAGAAAAGTGAGAAAAGGAGGATAGGGGGAACTTGGGGAAACGGGATGATTGGGATAAAGGAAGGTTGGATAGGTGAGCAGGGAAGCACATATCTTAATTAAGGGAGCCATCTTAGGGTTGGCAAGAGACTTGGACCTAGAGGGGCTCCCAGGTGCCCAGGGCAATGTCTCCAGTTAGTTCCTTGGGCAGCTGAGGATAGGGAACCTGAAATAGCCTTATCCTATAGCCATACTGATGAATATCTTGCATATCACCATAGAACCTTCATCTGGCTATGGATGGAGATAGAGACAGAGACCCACACTGGAGCACTGGACTGAGCTCCCAATGTCCCAATGAGGAGCAGAAGGAGGGAGAACATGAGCAAAGAAGTCAGGACCACAAGGGGTGTACCCACCCACAGAGACAGTGGGGCTGATCTATTGGGAGCTCACCAAGGCCAGCTGGACTGTGACTGAATAAGCATGGGATAAAACCGGACTCTCTGAATATGGTGGACAATAAGGGCTGCTGAGAAGCCAAGGACAATGGCACTGGGTTTTGATCCTACTTCATGTTCTGGCTTTGTGGGAGCCTAGCCAGTTTGGATGTTCACCTTCCTAGACCAGGATGGAGGGGGGAGGACCTTGGACTTTCCACAGGGCAGGGAACCCTGACTGCTCTTCAGACTGGAGAGGGAGGGGGAGAGGAGTGGGGGTGGAGGGGGAGGGAAATGGGAGGCTGGGAGGAGGCGGAAATTTTTTTCTTTCAATAAAAAAAAAGAAATTAAAAAAAAGAAAATGGGAGATACAGTAGTACACATCAGATCTGCTTTGGGGCTGGCTGTGCTCCATGACCACTAGCCCCTGGCCGTCACTTATTCTGATAGTGACTATATTCTGCAAGTGGTCTTAATTTCTGTCTTAGAAAAAGTCCTTTGAGTTTTTAATTTTTCCCACTGTTCAATTATCCTGAGCTCTGAGGCAGTTGTTGGATTTTGTACTTGCTACTTTAGGACCTTTAGATGCAGTGGTTTTCACCCTCCCTAATGCTATAACCCTTTAATACAGTTCCTCATCTTTCAGTGACCCCCAACCATGAAATTATTTCACAGTGACTTCATAACTGTAAATTTGTTATTGTTATGAATTGTAAATATCTGATATGCAGGATATCTGATCTGAGGGGGTGAGATCCACAGGTTGAGGATGGCTGCTTTAGAATATTTGACTTAGTTTAATAGGAATTCTTTATTTCTAGTTACTCGACACTTTTCTGTCTCTGAACTAGATGCTAGCTGATGTAAGATACAAAATATTTAATGTACGGAAAACTGACCTGCTTAAGTTCACACAGTTGATACCTTGTAGGGATCAGAATTATGATTAATTAAAGATGCAAATTGTTACCCATTTATCCCACTGGATTTACTCTCAATCCACATCTTTCTCAGTACTACAAGAAGTTTATTTGAAGTGCAGTTTACCACCAGTCAATAGGGATCACCAGCAAGGAGCATGGGGTTGGGGAGGGAGCACTGAAGCCCTGTTCTCCCAGCTCTCCTGGCAAGTTGCTGTTGTATGCTGTTGATAAATGGCTTCAACTCCTATCAAAGACCTCTAGAGACTCTCTGCTGCAGACTATTTCCATTTTCTGATAACACTCTATCTAAAACTAAGAGAGATTATTTAACACTGTCACATAGCAAAACATTACTGCACTGCCCCAAATGTTTTTTTTTCAATACCTCGCCACGCCTTTGCAAAATGTCTCTTCATTAGATACTCCTTAAATTCCCCTAATTTTTTTATACCATCTTGGTCTGCAGGGACCTTGACCAAAGAATTAATATTCTGTATTCTCTGACCTAACTCACAATACCTCATTGATAACTGGTTATCAGGCTAAGTGCAAAGATTTACAGCATGTATTTTAACATTCTGCATATTTTTATTTGGGATTTAATCATCTAGGCGGGCTAGGGAGATGGCTCCATGGATAAAGCTCTTGACCTGAGGAGCAAGAGAACCCATGTAAAACTTCAGATGGAGTAGTGAGTGTTTGCAATCCTAGCACACCCCTAGAAAGCATTGGCAGAAGATTCATTCGAAGCTCAGAGTACAGACTTGGTAACTTGCACTGTAAGCCCCAAAAGAGACCTTGCCTGCAACAAGTGACAGGATGCAGAAATTGTCCCCTGAGCTCTACGCATTTGCTGTGCCATAGACATATCTATCTATCTATCTATCTATCTATCTATCTATCTATCTATCTAT
>JABTXL010012544.1:9634023-9672024 GCA_025134845.1 Neodon shergylaensis | reverse complement strand
GTGTGTGTGTGTGTGCATGTGTGCACATGCGCATGTTTATATATGTGTGTGTGTACATTCATGTGTACACTCATAATAGAGTGTCTTTAAGGTCAACCCTCTACATACACAGGCTTATCTCCAGGACCTCCTGTAGAAAAAAACTACCCATGATACTCAGTGCTTATGGGAAGGGTGTGTTTGTATAAGACTTATGCAACCTCCACATATCATTTCAATTTTCTCTTGATTTCATATATTGCCCAACACAATATACATTTTTGCTAATAGTTTTTCAGCTACACTGTCTAAAGAATAAAAGCAAGAATAGCAAGACAATCCTGTATGGACTCATTTTAAAATATATGTGAATATTTTTACCCAGTTTGATTGAACCCAAAATAAAGAATCTTCTTATATAGACAGCCAACTGTCCAGTGATCTGTTATAGATCATCTAATTGCTTAAGTAACTGCAAATTCTAGAAATTCAATGTCTTTAGTGTTGATTTTATAATAACAATTTTGAACCTAAAATTACCAAAGATATAGTCAAATTTATGCTAATTGTACTTGAAAATCATTGTGTTTGTCTTTCCAAATGTGACATAGGAAAATAGTATAAATGAGTTGGATATGTGGCTTAATTTCTCAAGATTACTAATTGCTGAATATTTGGCTGTGTTGTTGTGTTCTGGTTTTATTGTTGTTATTGTTTTGATCTCCCTTCCACCACTTACCTGGAAACAAGGATGGTAGTTCAGAGCACATAGGAAAAAGTCATTAATTCTTATTGGAATTTCAAAAGACATGGTCTCTTAGAAAACCTGCAAACATAAACAGGAGAAAAATATAAATTATTGAGGCCAGAGAGATGACTTACTGGTTAAAGCACTCACTATTTTTCTAGTCTCCTAGCACCTGAGTCAGGCCCTCTACAGCTGCCTGCTTCAGGAAATCCCACACCTTCCATGGAGTTCCACAAGCACTTACATACAGATATAGCATGCATGTAAACACACAGAGATAAAAATCAAAATAAAATATTTTAAAAATAAATCAATTAATTAATAGTAGGAATTGAAATAATCAGAAGTGGGGAAATTTTCTTTCTGTAAACAAATGGGTGATTTACAAAGCTAAGCATATAAAACATTACCTAAGAACAGAACTGATATATTAATATAAGTGCTTTTTAAGCTCCCATCAATGATAGACTCATTAAACATATACAAGTATAATTTTTTTTGTTTTTCAATCATTGTTATGGAGCCAAAGGAATCTCATCACCATTGTGAAGCTGTTGACTGCAACAGTTTTGAGGCTCTCAGAAGTTGTAGACCATTGTGGTGTTCCTCCTGGGAAGGGTGACTAAATGTATACTGAGTTGACTCCTTCATTGATTTACAACAGTAAATTAGATGTGTGCATGGCAACAGTGACAGGTCACTTTGTGTTTTAAAACAAAGATTACTGAAGAGCAACTCATGTACATTAAAGCAATTTTAAAGTACACAACTTGAAGTTTGATTCACAGTCAAGACTTGCCACTCTCCATTCCCTTGGAACATTTTACATTTCTGCTGCATTGGCTTCTCAAAGTCAGCTCCTCTCATGCTGTGAGACAATGGTTTTACCATGTAAACATTTGTTTCTTGTACTTGTTTAATAAAATGATGATTGGCCAGTAACCAGGCAGGAAGTAGAGGTGGGGCAACCAGGCAGGAAGTAGAGGTGAGGCAATGAGAACAGGAGAATTCTGGGAAGAGGATTCTGTATTCTGCAGTTGTGACCCAGACACAGAAGAAACAAGATGTGACTGCCTTGCTGAATAAGATACCGAGCCATGTGGCTAACACAGACAACAATTACGGGCTAATATAAATTATAAGAATTAATTAATAAGAAGGCTGAGATACTGGGCCAATCAGTTTTTAGTTAATGTAGACCTTGTGTGATTTCTTTGGGACTTAATGACTGTGGGAACCCGGCAGCACAGAAAACTTAGTCAACACTCTCATGCCTTCTTTTACCTTGTTTATTAATTTCAGTCTGTGCTACTAGGCTTGATAGATTATTCTTAGTTGAATAATATCAGTCCTTTTTAGTTTAGAAATTTACTATGTGGCCCAGACTACAGTCCTAGTAATTGCTTTATACTTTCTTGAAAATAATGTATTCTGTCGAGTTGAAAGTTCTTGAAATGTCATTTCTGGTTTTATTTCTTGATAAATTTCTTGTTTTGAAACAATACTGTTTATGATGTTTGTATAACAGATTTTCTTTCACATTTGTTTTAAAACTATATCAGTTCTACTTTGTTACTGTGTCTCTTTATATATGTGTGTCTTGTAAGCAGCACCTGTCTTTATACGATTTTCTTGTCCAAGTCACTTTCTGTCTTTCCATTGAAACGTTTATGTAATTGCAGAATGTCCCAAGAGATCAGATCAACTATCAACAAAGAAAGTAAATAGAAAATAGTAATGTAATGATAGGGAAGGATTTTAGTCCTAGGGTCTCATTGTGATGTAGAGATCAGACATCTTAGTCCATCTTTGGGAGTATTGCCATAAACCATAGCTTTAAATATAGGGTGAATAAAGGTAGGAGCTGAGAGGCATGCATGACTAAAGACTTTGCATCACCTTGTAGGCTTGCAGAATGTTATTTCTGTCTGGATTTTGAAGATGATTACAGAGAAGTTCACTATAATTCTCATGAGGTCATCAATCCTGATTGAGGAACAGTTTTAGTTCCTATTGTAGGCTAATTGTTCCCATTTGGCAAAGTAATTTCAATACAGCAAGATCTGATTGTAAGGCTCCGCTGATTTTTAGATCCATGCAGACATCAGGTTTAAGAAAATGACATCAGTATGGCAGTTTCTCAGAAAATTGGGACTCCATTTACTTCAAGACCCAGCTATACCAATCTTGGACATGTACCCAAAGGATGCTCAATCATACTACAAGGACACTTGCTCAACTATGTTGATAGTGGCTTTATTCATAGTCACCAGGAAATGGAAACAACCGAGATGTTTATTAATTGAAGAACAGATAAGGAAAATGTAGGTCACGTATACAATGGAGTATTACTCACCTGTTAAAAACAATGGCATCATGAAAACTTCTGACAAGTGGATGGAACTAGAAAAGGTAATCTTGAGTGATGTAATACAGATCTAGAAAGACAAACATGGAATATACTCACAGACTCAAAACAGATAAGTAACAAGGAAGTCTCAAGTGGAGGGAGAGTGATACATGAATCTCACTGCAAAGGAGAAATATAATAAACATAACAGTGGGTCTATTGAATTGGGTGGATCTGGAAAAGGGAGGGGCTGGTCATATGAACAGGAGAGATAAAGTGAGAGGATAGAGGAATGGAGAGAATACTGGAAAACATAAATGGAATCAAGGACATCTCTGAGATGAATTAGAAAATCTAGTTAGAAACTCACAGAAATCTATGAGGGTGACCATAGCTAAAACTCCTAGTAATGTAGGATACAGAACCTGAACTGGCCATCTCCTGTAACCAGGAAAGACTTTCAGTGGCAGAATTGGAGAACTAACCCAGTCACATAATCTCTACAATTTGCCCTGCCTACAAGATGTGCTGGGGTATCGGTGGTAGTGACCAACCAATGACTGGTCCAGCTTGAGACTCATGCTATGAGAGAGAACCCACCCCTGACAATGCTTAGAGGGCCAGGATCCAGTGACTTGACATCCCAGAGATTTAGTCTAGAACCAGATATGACTGCCAAAATAGAAAAAAATCAATTAAATGATTCCTAATAATATTTGGCTATACTCATAGATTTTTGCCTACTCCAAATGACATCAGAGAGGCTTCATCTAGCAACTGATGGAAACAGATGCAAGAGACCTATGACCAACTATTAAGCACACCTCAGGAAATCCTGTGGAAGAGGGGGGAGAAGGATTTGGGAGTCAGAGTGGTCAAGGGCACTATGGGAAAACACACAGGGTCAAATGACCTGGGCTCATGAGAGCTCATAGAAACTCCAATTAAACATCTTATGGCTGGCTAATATACCTGGAGACCTGTATTTTTCTGAAGGAAAGGGAGAGAGAGTGGATGGGGACAGGAGGAAGATTGGGGGAAAGGATTGGGAGGGAAGAAGGGAGAAGAAACTGATCAGATCAGATGTGGAAAATTTAATTAATTGATTAATAAAAAATTGTAAATAAAACTTACTAAACGTGATGCTTTTGCATCCTTCTTTTACTATAGTTTTATATATTCCTGTGTTACTCCCAAGTTCTTTACCATCTTTCATAATTACTCTATACCATTTGCTCTCAGTATAAAATAAAATGTATGTCATTAATTTTGGTAGCACTTATAAAAAGATTATTCTAGAGACTAATCAGCAAAAGGTAGAGTAGACATTCAGAATATCCACTATCTTTTTAGAAATATCTGTTGTGAAATTTAAAGAAATGAAAGATTCCACCCACATCCAACCCCTTCTCCTTGCCCTGTCTTATAGGATAAGAAAAACCAAATTGAGTGGCCAGACTCTGCCAAAGTCAAATTCCATGACCTTTAGCTTTACGCACAAGCAAGTTCCAAGTTCCAATGACCTTTTCTAACTCCAAGAATTTCTAATCTGTTTTGAACACAAGGGATACTTTTGTAATGGAAATACTATTATTATGAACTAAATATGATCCAAGATGTACTATCATAGTTTTTAATGCACTTACCAAATAAAAATATTAAGATCATGTTATTGTGACCCCTTTAGTTGACTGGAATGTCTAAAGTGAAATACATAGTCTTAAAATAGTTTCCCAGTTGTGATTTTAGGGTTAATTTAAGGAAAAAAAATCAAAACAACTTATTTGAAATAGTTAACTTTCTCTTGATTTTTCTGCTCAGCATGCATATTTTAAGCCCTATAGTTTCGTTTTTTTATCCAACTGGATGTTAAAGGGAAATCATCTAATTCTATCACACTGTTTTTGACTGATATATTGCCTCTTTAATTGGGACAAAGGTTTTGGAAGGAATATCTATTTATCAAAATATTTGAAAGTAGCAACAGTTCAGGAAGTGCAACAGCCTGAAACACTGAGGTTGGACTCCTCTGGAAAGTTCTGCTCGTTGCTACACAAGCTGGGCCACATCGTTCCTCTATTTCACCCGTGCTGGTTCTTGCCTGGGTAATTAAAGCACAATTAATAAAAAAAAAAAAACTCAGAAAAAATTGCGGTTCCACCTAAAGGTCTGAAAAGCAAAGCAGCCAGCCACCGACTTTTGCTTCAAACTTAGTCTTAAATGGTGATCCTGTCTTCAGGAATTCAGAATGAGACTGTGTCTGTGAGCTGTCTCCTTCCCTTTTATACTTCACTCTAATGCTGGGACTGGGGAGATACACCACTGGGATTAAGGGCATGCACTGCCCAGTTTCATGTGGCAAAATAGTGTGGCTACTAGGATTAAAGGGGTGTGTTACTACTGCCTGGTCTGTAAGGCTGACTGGTGGGCTATTTTACTCTGCTCTTCAGACAAGCTTTATTTATTAATTACACATGAAATGCTACTACATTTCCCTTTTTTGTCTAAAATAAAAAAGAAGGCTATAGGTAAAATAAGAAAAACTATATATAAGTACAATAACTATATATAATATACTGACAATACATACATTAACAATGTCTAGTCTATTTGTATTTGACAAATTTAGAAAAAATACTCCACATCTAGCCTATCTTGGTGAATCCAACATTTTGTACCTAATTTACTTTCTGCCACAACTTGCATTACTATTTCAAACTACCTTTTGATATCTCACAACCCTAAATACTTTACATTCATTTAGTGAATTTCTTTTCTGAGTCTCTTAAACAAGGAAGACTATAACTATCTAGTTTTCAGCTACCTCAGAAACCCAAGAAGGAAATAATATTGACTGAGTAAGCAGGAAGTGCAAGCGAGCAACTTCCAAAATATGTGAGTAATGACAGAAACAGCTGGCTGCCTAGAAAGTCACCCAAAGTTCCTCTGCAACATTGGTACATCCATCTTTGGCCTATAGGCCTAACATATAAAACAGATGTTTCTGTGAAGCAGGATATCATGAAGGGCTGTCCCTCCTTGTCTTGACAATGTTTGACAGTCACTTTCTTTTGTGTCCTCCTTGTCTTATGAGGACAGTATAATGTCAGCACTTGAGTCTAGGGCATATTCTTGCCCAGTAGCTTACTTTTGCCACAAAGAAAGTAAATTCTATGCAGAGTTTCTTCGATGCCCATTATCTTCTATGAAGTATAATGGTGCTTCCAGGAGCAGACATGTCTCATTGTCATAAAAAGAAGAACCTAGGTTATTAAAACATTTTAAATGCCGTATTCTGTAGGTCTCTGAAGTGTTTGAAAATAACTTGTCTATCTAAAATATACCTTTGTTTGACCTTAAAAATATACCTACTGTGACTGCAAGTAAAAGTAGATTCAATAGTCTACCTTTTTAATCTTAGCATAGCTATATCTTTCCTTTTTTATTTTCAGAGTAGATCCAATTATTTACCCTTTTATCCTGTCTATATCTTCTTTTTTTGTTTTCAAAACAAGAACCTTGCATCTAATTTCTTTTGTTTAGCTTTTTTCCTGATTATAACCAATAGTAACTTGTAACCAACCCCTCTAATCAATGACAAATATACATAATCCATTAAATAACCAAAAAGTACCCACCCCTCCTCTTGGGAATGTGGGTGTAGTTTTGTAGGCTACCTCATGCTGATAATCTTATGGGGACCCAAAGAAAATTTAAGCTTATGGTCAAGTGCTAACTAAAGTATTCTGTGAAACTAGATCATCTCAGTCAGCAGTCTTGAGGCTGTTCTGATTGTAGAACTCAGAGAAAACCACAACAGAGGTGCTTTGAAATGTTGGATCCTCTGGGACATCCATTCCCATTGGAGATATTTCAGGGGGTCTTCCTCACTTAAATCTTTTTCTTAACCAAGAATGAATCCACAGCTTCTTATTTTCCATGGAAACAAAGCAAAATCTTTTCTCCCAAGTAATATATCTGTTGACTTAAATTTTGAAGTCAAAGCATTTTCAAAATATATAGGTTAGGTTAATCCAGCAATATTTATAATCAAATGTCTTTTAGCAGTTGTTGCTCCTTCCTTAGCAGACAAATAATTCAAAGACAACACAATAACATACAGAATCCAGATTCTCTCTCTCTATTTCCATCTTTACATGAAAGCTAAACCAAGCAGATAGGAGCTAGGAGTGCTAGTATCTCTTCCAAACCTAGGTATTTAGGTTTGGGTCCAACTCTGGCCTTGCTGGTTGCTAAAAAACCTAGGGAAAATGACTTTTTCCTAAATTTGTACACCAAAAGTTGGGTGCCAAACTGTAGCACAATTAATAAAAAAACTCAATGACAAAAATTGGTGTTCAACCTAACGGTCTGAAAAGGAAAACAGCCAGCCACTGCCTCTTACCTCAAACTCAGTCTTAAATGGTGATCGTGCCTCAGAATGAGACTTTGTCTGTGAGCTGTCTCCTCTCTAGGGCTGGGATTAAAGGCATACACCACTGAAATCAAGGCATGCACTGCCTGGTTTCTATGACAAACTATTATGGCTACTGGGATTAAAGAGTGTGTTATTACTGCCTGGTCTGTAAGGCTGACCTGTGGGGCTATGTTATTCTCTGATCTTTAGGCAAGCTTTATTTATTAAAATACAAATGAAATGCCACTAGAGGTAATTTTCCTCCTCTCAAAACTTTCCGTCCTTCAGTGCACAGAATAGGTGTCACCTAACCTAACACAACAGCTGTTGGAGACCAGCTTCAACAAAAATACCACTTACCAGGGTAGGGGCTTGGGGATTAGAAAAGTTAGCAAAGATTAGGAAGACACAACTGAAAATAATAAACACAGAAAACATAAGATAGGACCAGGAGGGAGTTCCAGTGAATACTAAAATTTGCCTGCATTTAATTTTCTATTCACATTTTTACTCCAATACCTATTACAGGGGGAAGAAGACAAAAGACTGTTTTGACATGATACAAAGGAGAACTAGAAGAGTTATTTGCTTTAATACCTTGAGATAGCAAGTCATTAGCATTCTGTGTTTAGGCTGTGAACCACCTTAGATCAAATATCCTGAAAGCAGTCACTCCCAAGGTCAAAGCTCCTATTTCAAAAGGAGGGGCAGAAGTGTGCTCAACCCAAAGCTATTGAAGGATACTTGTTTTAAACAAGTATCTTAGTAAAGAACAAGATGGGTAGGGAAGAGAAATAGACAAGAGAAGACAGAGACAGGAGAAGGCAAAGAAAAGAAAGGGGTTTGGTGCAGCTCTTTGTCCTCACAATAATAACCACATCGAGCACTATTATTAATACTTGGTGCTTACTTAGGGTATTTTATCTTTTGAAAATTGATATTAACTAGGTATAAGATATAGACCTTAAATATCATTTTAACCGAATGAACATTATGGATCAAGTAAAATTACTCACTGTAAAAATTCCATTCTGGGACCTTATTCTGTCTACACATTGCATCCAATTTATTTGTCTTCTTCCAGTTCCCACAGTAACTGTGGGCTGATTTATTCCTTTAGGTCATAAATAGCAGAGTAAGTTCATAATTTCTACTTTTTCTGTCTTCTAAGCCAGAAACTGAGAAGAATAAGTGATTGAATTTATATTTAATGAAATACCAGTACATTTTTATTATTATAAATTCATATTCCCCTCTGTACTTTCCACTTTGCTACCTTTTAATGTTGTGTCAGCTTACATCAGATGGAGACAGCATGAAAAAAAGTAGAGGTGAACAGATGGGAGGTCAGTGATTGGGAATTATATTTCATAAAGTTAATTCTGTGTGTATAGGTTTCGCTAATACAAATATAATGATTATTTGTTTCAGACCATAAATTTTCTATGCATATAATAGGCTTATTCCAGAAATTAGCATTCTGTTACATCATACAGCAAGAACATATTTTAAAAGAAATTGATTACATTTGCTCTCAAACCTATATCAAATTCTTAGAATTCTTTGCTTACTTATCATCTCACATATGACCCCAACAAATTTCTAGATGGCAAAACTATTTTTAAGCCTTTCTTTCTACTCTGGTGTGCTTAGCAAAGGTCTTAACTCAATACAAGTCTTCAATACATGTGGAATGACAGAGTGGTCTTATTCCAATGTTCTGCTTTATGTAAAATCTTCTTGTCTTGTGTTTCTGACTTCTCAGGTCATGCAATAGTTTCTATTACTCAAGTTATGATTCAATTAAATAGAACTATGCTTTGAGCCATAGGGATATTGTCCTTTAGCCTCAAGGTCAGTAAGAACAATTACTTAGAAAATAGCTTTAATACTGTGTGCCTCCTGCTATTTCCCTCTACCCATGAACCTTGGTTTTTCCTAAGCAGGTGTCTTCCAGATGAAATGATAACCTTTGACATGAGGATACCTGTCTTAACAGTTTCAAGAGAATACAAAAACTTCCCAAGAGACCATTTTTTTGTTTGCAGAATGTGAAGAACCATGTTCCTAGAATGCTTTAAAAAATATTCATCTTTATTTTTCCTATATCCTATACCAAGTTTATCACTTCCAGAAAACATTTTCATACTATGCTCAATAGTCTAGATTATACATAATACAATGGTTTCTGCAAAGAGCTTGTTATATTGCCAGTCAACTTTATTTTTATTTAGATGATTATTCTCATCTCATAAAAATATAACCTTTTGTAACTGAATGAAAGAAAGCAAATCACACCAGAAAAGAATGTTTTAGCCTCCAATTCAACAGCACAGTTTTAGGGAAAAAATTAAAGTGGTTCAAGAGGGAGTCTATCCTCTAGATTCTATCACGCTCTGGAGGCTGGCAGCAACCACTCTTGTTCCAACCCCTACTCTCCACATGCAGTCGCTACAATGCACTCAACCTGAATCAGAGTTCAAAGATGGTGGGTGTTTATCCTCTGCAAATCTCCACCACTTCTCCTGGCGTCTTTTTGGTATGAAGAGCCAATTTATTGTAAGCCTAATGCGAAAAGTGCAGTCTGTGGCCTGGGGAGAATGAATCACACCAGAAGGAACTGCAGAAATTGGCTGAAGTTGGCTCACTAACTCAGCGGGAATGCCGTGCACTGGTACAGTCTCATGCATTGTTTCTTGCAGTGTGGTCTTCAGCTAGCAGCATCACATCACCTATAAACTTGATAAAAATGTTCCATATTGGTCCCAAGGCAGACATGTTGAATCATAAGCTCCGGAGTGTCATCCAGCAGTACTTGCTGTAATCAGCCCTTCAAGGGCTTCTGAAGCCTGTAACAGTTTGAGAATGCAGGACTTCGCATCTTTTTTTTCCTTTGCTGCAGTTTCTTTCAGCTGATGATGGGCCACTGGCTTTGCATGGCTCTAAGAGGCACAACCTGACAGTGTCCTGCTCCAAGCTTGTGTCCTAGTACTTTGTATCTTGCTTGAGGGACAGCCCTAGCAAAAGTCAGAACCAAAAGACCACCAGACTCACTCCAATCCCAGAGCTTATGGAATGTGGAGGTCTGGCCGGTTCCCAACTCTGAGGTAATCTTCCACACATGAGCAAAAGGAACTACAAATGTGTTTTTTTCATCACCCTCTTATGCTTAAATTCTTCCAATAACACATTTTATATGATTTCTTAGAGATTAAGCAGCCAGTAGCCTCCAATTCAACAGCACAGTTTTAGGGAAAAAATTAAAGTGGTTTTGTTCATCATGTTTTAACTTTTATGTCACTCTGCACATGTTTGATCTCATCTAAGTGTCACGTGAGAGAGTCACAGTTTACACAGTTATATCTATCTGGTTTCAGATCTTTCCCACTGCCCCTAGAAAGCCTTGTTTGGGTTGGCAGTATTTCCCATGTCCTTATATATACTTTTGCCATTAGGAATTTGTTTTGTGTTTCTATGCAGTGTTTGTTCTAATATTCTGCACAATGAGATAGTAGTACATGATTTTTATATTTAGCTTTTATAGTCACTTAATATAATGCTTTTTACATGAAAATTTTACATTATTATTTGTTGTACACGGGTAACATGTACCATGGTGAGGCAGAGGGCAACCTGTGGGAGTCCATCCTCTCCTTTTGTCTTACGATTTGTAGGTCTTGAAGTCAGGTCATCAGAATGGGCAGCAAGCCTTTTACCCACAAAAAAAATCTCACTGACTCACTGTGATATTCTTGAGGATGGTATATATAGTATTGAGCACTGCTTCAATTATTTCTTCTTTTTTATAAATTAAATTTGCAGGCTTGCCATACATTAATTATAGCAATGAATGGGTTCATTTTGATATCTGTACACACTAAGCTTCGCTCATGTCCACACACCCTCCTACCTAGGACTCCTCCTTGACCTCTTTATCCCCCCTCTGTGATATCTTTTCCCAGTTCCTAAAAGTCTGTTAATTTCTGTTTCCAATCCCACTTACTTGTCCCCCATCTCTGTCTTTTCTTTCCCTTCTGTATTTCTACACTCTTTAATTATTGGCTTCCTTCCATGAAAGAGAACATGTAGCATTTGCCTCTGTCTGACTTTCTCGATATAATGTTCCGCTGTTCCAGACATATTGCAGTGAATAACAGTATTTCATTATTTTTATGGGTGAGTAATATTCAGCTGCATAAATATACCATATTTCCTTAAATTATTCGTTTGGTGAATGACATCTAGATTGATTCCATATTTTGGTCACTTTGAATAGAGCTACAATAAACGTGGGAATGTCGGTATATATTCTGGTATAAAGATTTCATCTTTTTTAGATATGGATCCAAAAGTAGGACTGATGAATTATATGATGGCTTTATTTTTAGTTTTGAGACATCATCATACATTTTTCACAAGGACTTTATTAATTATATCAGAGCTTCTCTTGCTCTGTGTCTGCATTTCCGCCAACATTTGTTACTTTATTTTGATGATCATTCTAACTGGGCAAGATGAAATCTCATGGTGGTTTTGCTGAACATTTCCAACATGATCACTGGACTTCACATTTCTCATGTATTTGGTGGCCCTTCATGCATTTTCTTTTTGTAAGTCTGTCTTAATTTCTTTAAAATATTCTAATATAAGATATTTGTGCTTTACATTTGAATTGCTTATATATTCTGGGTTGATTTTTATTGTCTTATATATCTCACAATGTGCATGGATATGCCATTGTAATGTTTGTCATTTGCAAATATATTTTCTCATTTTCAGTTATTTATTTATCTTGTTTCTTTTACTAACAAAACTTTTTTATATTTTTATTTATTTTTTGTTGTTTTTGGTTTTTTTTTTTTTTTTCGAGACAGGGTTTCTCTGTGGCTTTGGAGCCTGTCCTGGAACTTGCTCTGTAGACCAGGCTGGTCTCGAACTCACAGAGATCCACCTGCCTCTGCCTCCCAAGTGCTGGGATTAAAGGCGTGCACCACCATCGCCCGGCTTATTTTTATTGAAAAAAAAAAATCCCTGCTTCCTCCCAGCCTCCCATTTCCCTCCCTCTCCTCCCGCCCCTCTCCCCCTTTCCCCCACTCCTCTCCCCCTCCCTCTCCAGTCTGAAGAACAGTCAGGGTTCCCTGCCCTGTGAAAAGTCCAGGGTCTTCTCCCCTCCATTCAGGTCTAGGAAGGTGAACATCCAAACTGGCTAGGCTCCCACAAAGCCAGAACATGAAGTAGGAACAAAACCCCATGCCATTGTCCTTGGCTTCTCATCAGCTCTTATTGTCTGCCATGTTCGGAGAGTCAGGTTTTATCCCATGCTTTTTCAGTCACATGTGTTCCCACTTGTTTAATTTTTTTTGTTTGTGCTTTCAGAGTGAAATTAAAAACTTTAAAAATTTTTTAAATTGAAGACTTTTTAGATTCAATCTATTTATTTTAGATTTTGTTTTAGAGTCTTTTATTTTTTAAAAAGAAAGGATGTTAAATATTGTATGTTTTTAATACATGTATTGGAATGATTATATACTTTAAATTTTTCATTCTGTTGACAGATTTATTAATTTTCATGCATTTCTTAATTTGTAATGTGGAACATACCTTGGAATGTATCATTTTGAGCATTGAGATTTTGTGTATTTTGTTAGTCAGGAATACACATTCGCAGTTTTATTTTTTTATTATAGTAGTATTATGGGATTTACTATGAATGTTACATCACAAAATGATGATGCACAATTCCTTCCATTTTGCTCTTTTTGGAATGATTTAATGAGAATTTGTATAATTAAATGTTGAATAGAGGGATGACAGATGGTCTAGAAGGTAGCAGCACTTACTACTTGTGGGCAGTATTAATATTTGACTCTCAGCACCCACATGGCATGAAGATGTCTGTTACTCCAGGAACCTACAGCTCATACACATACATGCAAATAGTCATATACACATAAAATAATACTAATAAATACTTAGAAAATACTCTATTGAATTCAGCTGTAAGAGCATTGAAACATGGGCTTATTTTAGCAAGGAAATCTTGATCAGTCCATCAGTCTAATTGTACACTATGAATCTATTAAGATTTACTATTTATTCTTGATTAAACTTTCATAAATTGTGTACATTCAAGAATTTATACTTGTTTTTCATAATAATTGTAGTGTTTCCTACAGCGATAATACAATTGAAGGAGGTAAATGGGATAAAAATAAAAAAGGAAGAAATTAAAGTATTTATTTGCAGATGATAAATTTTAGATAAATATAAAACTCTAACAAATTAACAAGAAAAGTCCTAGAGCTGATAAACATATTCAGTGTAGTAGGTTACTAACTTCACACACAAACCCTCATGTTCTTTATATATTCTAACAATAAAATAAACATACTAAAAAAGTAAGGAGGTAAATCTCATGCACAATAGACTTAAAAATTAATGAAATATTTCCAAGATAAATAAATAAATAAAATACTTCAGAGACATAGTAAGGAAAACAGCATGACATGAGATCCATTGACCATGAAATAGACTAAAGGTGCCACATGTAAACCCCCACTCCTACCTAAAGACACCTGATATTTTGCTTTACTAAGACGTTCACAATATGTTTTTGAAAAAAGACAGTATCTTTGTAAAATGGTGCTCTCCAAACTGGATAGCTACAAAATAAAGAATGAAACTAAATATTTGTCTCTTAACATAGCAAAACTCAGCTCAGATTGACTCTGGGCACCCTTCACATGCCATCTGAGATCCTTCAGAATCCTAGCCTCTCCATAACATTGAGAAAGGGATGTAATATTTGGCATTTGATTTGCAGATCTGGTAGTGACTACCTTGTCTTATATGTCCTTGGGTAGGCCTTATTTACTTTGCAAACAGCACACCAGAAAACAGTACTTTTCTCAACTTCTTAGCCATCAGTAGATCTTTGTAGAAATTTAACTCAAGCTTGATCAAAACGTGCACATAGAAACAGTTAATTCCTTGTATTATCTACTGCAGTGGATAGTGAACATTCCTATGTTCAATAGCTCTTCTGTTGTTTTGTGCTGAAGTCCACAGAGGAATAGATCTAGTACTGAGAGCAAAGATTCTTATGAAGCCGTGAAATATTTTGTCCTCCAATTTGGGGGCAGGATTTTGAAAAAAAAATCTTATGAAGTAAAATATTCCTTTGTTTGTTAACCTTGCATATTAAAGTTTTCATTAGAGGTGTTTGGCATATATGTGTGTCTCCCAGAAAATAAGTTGTCTTAGTCACTTTTCTATTGTTGTGATAAAATAGCACGACCAAGGCAGCTTAGAAGAGAATGTGTTTAATAGGGCTTATAGTTCCAGAAGTTTACAGTACATGATAACAAAGCAAAGACATGACAGCAGGGATAGTTGAGAGCTCACACTTCAAACTGCAAAAGGGACAGAGAGCTCACTGGGAGTCATGCAAGTCTTTTAAAACATAAAAATCTATCTCTAGTGACACACCTTCTAGAGAAAGAACATGCCCTCTATTCCTTCTTAAACAGTTCTACCAACTGATGACCAAACTTTCAAACCCATGGACTTATGGGGACATTCACATTAAACCATATTAGTATACAAGTCTAACTTCACAACCAGTAATACTGTGTTATGAGTTTGCTCATATGTTAATAGATTTCAGTACCCTAAAAGGATAGGTTAGAGAAATGTAGAAGGAGAACAAAGGTATGTATTGGAGGTTTTCATTTAAACATTCAAATGTGTTTTAAATAATAATAAAAGGGTATTTTTTAGTTCTGTTGTTGAAACCACCACCACACCCAAAAAGAAAATTTCAGGTCAGTACAGCTTTTTAGAGCTTCTATATTTAACTCATTTTAAAACATTAGGACACAAGTAAAGTGTTTATTCCTCCATTTTCAGTTTATGTTTTCAAATTTCTAGTGTCTTGAACTCAATCCTATCTACTTTGAAACTTTCCTGCTGTGTTTGAAATGAAGAGAAATAATTCGATGGACACCCTCTAATAATCATAAGCAAAGCACTTTGTAAATTATAAATTATTTCGGTTACAGTCACTTATTCTGTCACCTCTAGGTCTATTCATGTAGCTGCTGCTTCAGCCCTGACATGTTGGGTGTTTATTTTGAGTCATGACTTTCAGGGAGACTTTCCACATATGAAGTCCTGTGATGCCACCCAAAGTCATAGCCATCAGCCTGAAGTTTACCTAGAAAGGGGGTAGTTAGGTAGAATGGGCAGAGCTATATACTAAGCAAAGGAGAACTCCAGTCCTTAAATTTTAAAACAGAGAACATTGACAAAAGACTAAAACAAAACAAAGCAAAACAGAAACAAATCCAAAATTTATCCATTGATTTTTACAAACACAGTATGGTTTGATTTATTTAATCTTCTAAAATATGGTTGCATTTTGCCTATTTTCATGGATTTCCATGGATTATGTTTGATGATCTTTTTGTGTATGTGTATGGTTTAAAAGTATTTACCCACTTTACACACCCAATACTTGATTTGACCACTTTTTCATATGTAATTATGTTGATTTTCTCTAATTTCTAAGTTAAAAGATATTGTGATGAAAATCTGGTTCTTTATATAAGTATCCCTCTTTTGTATAATTATAGTCTCAGTTTAAATATTCCCAAAGGTGGAATTACTGAGTTAGATAAGATGAACATATTGTCTTTCCCTATGTATTGTTCATTTCAGAACAAACAGCTGTGTTCAATTATATTAGTTTCACAAGCTTTAAATGTTCTCCTTTAAGCAAAATCATTTTACTCACTAATGAAAAATACTGTATTGTTTTTCTATTTCTTTTATAACTGACAAAATGTACATTTTCCTGGTTTTTATGATTGCTGCTTACTGGAAAACATTTGCTCATATTCTTTGCTTTATTGAAATGAAGAGTACTATTTCAATGAATAACCTCTAATAATTATAAGATTAAAACTTTAAAATTATACTTGATATAAATAGTTGCAAACAGATTTATTTTTATCTAGGTGCTTTCATCTGTAGGTAAGGTTAATTAATTGTGTAGACGGGTTTTAATCTGTTAATATTTTGTTTTAAAAATCCTCCTTCTTCAGTTCTGGATGTTGGACTATCTCTAGGCTAAGTTTTCTTTTCAACATTTCGCTTTTTTTCTTGTCATTTACTGGATCTTTCTTTTTTCCTGTGTTTCTTTGGATTTCAATATCATTTATAAGCAAACAGTAACTGTGTAGTGACTCTGCTTCTACCCAGGTTCACATATACATTTAGCTATGCAATCTTTGTTTTGCCTTGGAGGATACATTGTATTTTATGCTCTAAATTTGCTTCTCTCAATGTAGAGCTATCCTATTCTATACCTTATTTCATAAGCCAAAACACAGGATTTGGTTGATTCCTTTCTTCTTTACCTCAGTTCCGTCATCAATAAATCCTGATTCTCCCTGTTTTCAGAAATGACCACAGTAGGGATACAGTGGCCACAGTGATTCACATTTTGCTGTCTATCTTAGAGTTTTTACTGCTGTGAAAAGACACCATTACCAAGGCAACTCATAAAGAAAACTTTCAAGTGGGGTGGCTTGCTAACAGTTTCAGAGATTCATTCCATTATCGCCATGATAGGGAGCATGGTGCCAGGCAGGCTGGTGTCCTGGTGGAGTAGCTGAGAGTCCTACATCTTACAGGCAACAGAAGGTTGATTGCGACCTTGGGTAGTATTCTGAGTGTAGAAAACCCCAAAGTCTGCCCTCACATTGACATACTTCATCCAAAAAGGCCATAGCCACTCCAACAAAACCACACCTCCTAATAATGCCACTCGCTATGAGATTATGGAGGCCAATAAATTCAAACTATCACAGCATCCCAAAATACACAGACAGATAGCGGAGTCAATCCTTTCACTTACTTAGATTAGCATCTCATGAAGATAATACCCTCCCCTAGAGTCTCATTTCAGTTCGAATACAGTCTAAGGACCTTGTTGTGCACTATAAACATCCATAGTTCAAACACGCACAAACACACACACACACCATCAAGGTTCTGGATGACTTTCATATATATATATTATATTTATTTTCTACCTATTGCTAGCTTTATGTCACCTTAGAGTTTGCTCATTTCTCTGTATTTATGTGGCATGTTACTTAACTTACTTTAATTATGTGTGCCAACAATTTGACCCTACAGATTTACCCAATCTGGTTTAATATATGGCAAGCAATGTTCTGTATACTTAAGATATAAGAAATACGCAGAAGGGGCACAAATTGGAAACGCTCTTTAGTTTATGTGTTGACATTTCTTATGGCTTCATTTTCTTTTTGACCTTTAGATGGTTTTCATTTGTAATTGAATTTTTACTTCTTGGTAGATCTTGTCTAGAATGTGTCTTTTCATATTGCCAAATATTGCTACAAGTCTTTTTGTATTGCCAAATCTGCTCTTTACCATTGGAAAGTATATTTCTCTCATACTTTCAAAAGAACTGATGTTGCCAAGCCTTTCTGCTTTCTCTTTCACAGTTTCTACAGAATCTCATGGATTTGCATACTCATTGCATAAATTTTACCATGCGTGTGTGTTACTTATATCTTTATGTTTCAGTAAAAGAGGGGTGGAAGGAGAAATATGTATTCCTTTTGCATGATTTTTTTAACAGGTGAAGGTATGGAACTCACATAGCTGGCCATATTCATATCATAAGTCTATATTGATTTATTTTATGATGTATTTACTCCTTTGTGTGCAAAAATGACTAATGCGCACGCATGCAGATTTGTGTATGTATCGTGTGTGTGTCCACAGCTGCATATGTGTTTGTGCTCTCTCTTCCTATTACACACACACATACACACTACACACACACACACGCACACACACACACACACACACACGATGGACACATATACCAGGAAAATAAAAAGTTGGTCAGAATAATATGGTAAGGATTCATTTTTTAAAAGCGTACTTGTGTTAGAAGTGAATTCTATGTTCAAAAAATCATCAAGAACATAGGATATACAAAGAATTACAAAGTAAAACAAATGGCAGAAAAACCCAGCTCAATATAATTCTACATAAAATTTCTTGTTAGCATCTTCATTGGCAAGACTAACGCTCTACTTATGATCACATGATTAATCCCTCAATAAAAAGGAGGATCTTATGAATTTTGCAGATTGATAGTATGTCACTGGATGCTAACATTTACCTAAAGTTTTTGAAAAATAAGACTTATGTATTTTAGGTGACATTCTTGCATAAAATCTTTTGGGAGATATTGGATCATGACACCACCTTTCTTGTATTATAGACACTACTAGAAAGACTGAAAGGTTAATAGTTCAAATGAGAAAGAAGTGTTGAGAGCATGATCTCCTTAGTTAGTCCTTCATGGACTAGGTCTGACTGGCACACCCCAACATAGTAATGTAAAATAAAGAGTAAACATTTTATTTCCTAGTGTCACACTTACCAGATGACAAATACCCATAGTTCAAGCAGAGGAAGCTAACTGAGATGGTTTCTTCAGTTTCTGTGGTCAAGGACTAACTTTCATCTATTTTTTTTTGTTCCCTCTTACTCCTGGTCCTCACCAATGAGAGTGGTGTGATATCCTTCCATGTTTGAGACCATCACAGTGAAGCTTTTCAAGGGAACCTGTTGGCATTTGCTGAAATGTAGGATATAGAAGTATAGTTTAAGGTGGCAGAAATGATATCTCCAAAATGCCAGCAACTGTGCATCTGCTCTGAGGGTCGACTCATCCTTGTAAACAGCATTCTTTGGGAACCCTGCCTACCCTGCTATTTACGGCTATTGTAGACACAGACACCACAGGGACCCTTCTCATCCCAAGTCCACAGACACTATGAAGTAAATATAAGTCAGTTCGTTCTTCGTTTACTCATTATAAAGTAATTTAATAGAAAATAATATAAGTTGAATGCTATGAGGCATGATTCTTATTTTGAAGAAAATTATACCTGAAACTTATTCCCACACTGTTTTAACAAGCCTTATGTTTTTTAATTATGTACTCTTTCCCCTAATACTATAGACATTCTGTAAAGCAAAATCTTCTCTTCCAAGGAAACTTCTAACAGAATTTATTAATTAGACATGGCCAGTAAATGGCAGGCAGGTTTTTGAAGCTAAAGACCAATACAATACTGATACTTAAATTTTAAAAATAAAAAATCTTTAGAGTACGCATGGGCAAAGTGCAGTCCTCAGCTGTTCTATTACTACAAAAGAGGTCATCAGTATTTCAGATGATTTTGTATTTATGCAAAGTATTACTTGAATAGTGATTAAAGAAGGGAATAAATTAAATCTTATTTAATGTAATGTCACTGAACTGATCTCTTGTTGAAAGAATATATTCTACATCTAAATAGTCTATAGATGAAATGTAGAATTAGGCAAGTTCAAAACTTGTGTCTTTTCATTATCGTTTTATTTGGTTTTTAAATGAATTATTAATGCATAGAGTATCATGAAGTCATAGCCATGTGCATGTAATAAGAATTCCTCAGTGGAAAATATTTTTTGAAACTGGTCCTAACTGATAGAAATATTGTTATATTAATCTAATTATTTAGAAATGTGTGAACAATAGAAAGCTAAGATGATTTTCAGTAAAACAGGAAAGCAAATACATGATTACAAATATGTATTTATATATCTCTATCAGTAGCTATCTATATCTTTTGAACTCAGTGAGATGATTGGTATATAAATCCAGAACTGTGGTTGAGCTGTTTCTTCAGGTTTGAAACATTCCCTCCTGGAATGAAGAAGGTAACAAAATTTACATTTACAGGAAGTGCATGAAGTTTACAAGATTCACAAACGTCTCTCTTCTAGGGTTTATTATCAATAACTCTAGGGAGCAGTATCTAATATATATTGTTCCCAAACATTGTACAGAATACTTCGGGGACATAGCTTTCATGAGTCACCTCCCTTGCCACTGTGGGCTTTTTGGTGATGCAGCTGCTTTTGACTCCACCCATTCTCCTTATTCATTAAACTAGATTTGTGCTCTAGAATAGCACTTTGTAGTTATTGACAACTAAGGGTATAAATATCATTTGCTTGTTGAAAGCCATTGTCTTATCTACTTGGTCTAAGAGCTTTTTTGTTTGGCTGTAACTTTAGGATTTAGACTCTTAGTCATATGTGAGACTTGCTTTTGTTATGAATGATGCATATGTGGAAAGCTCTGCCGTGTCAGGCAGATGGCAGTCAGTCTTCAGGGTAGCTATGCACTGAAACCCACAGCCTACTTTCTCTGTGCACTCCATGTTCTCTTCACTAGGATCTTAAGGACAGCTAGCCATTCCCTAAGGCATGGGGCAAGGTATGTGGACTTGGGCTGGTTGGCAAATTACTGTTTTCCTCTCCAGTTTAAAAATGCCTTACAATTTTCTCAAACACTTTTTAAAGCCAGTTATAGATAAAGAAAAGTGATGTCATTGGCCTTTCTCCCATAAATTCTGCGTTCGCTCTGAGGGATACTCAAGTCCCTATGTCATTCACTGCACTCTGAGTGCCATGTATTGTGACTCTCACACTCTGAACCTTAGAAAGGCTGCATTTGAATTACCACATTAGGAAAATCCCAGGCTGTGGCCCGGGATACTATTTTACATATGAATTCTCTCCGAACCTTGTTAAATCCAAACACTCTAACCAGCATCCTTGCAATCTTTCCCTAATCTCCACTCCCTGCTGGAACATCGTGCCCCTGAGGTACATCAACCTCATCTCTCATCCTTTTCTCACACCTTTAGTCCTCAAGTCCTTCAAGGTTTTGTGTGCTTTTTTTTTTCTTCTTAGTCTACTTTCTCTCTTCTGTGGTTGAAAAACTCTTATTCAATGTTATTTTCCTAAGCAATGTCTCTCTCTAACTCTGTTTTCCATGTATTCCCCAGCTATGTGTATCATTTTATATTTCTGGTATTACTCTTTTTTTTTTTTGACATCAGGATGCAATTAAGTATTTGCTAACTTGATTTGCTTTTGGATTTTGAATTCTTAAGGAAAAGAATATCTTCTTTAAAAACGCTATAATTACTAGATTTATTTCCTAACAGCCTTTATTGTGTTTGCAGCAATCTGCCAAATTCAAACTTTAAAGATAGTTATAAAATGACATAGCAAGATGAATGCTTCCTATAATATGTAATAGGATATTTGTTTACTTATTCATTTAAGCATATCTTTTAGCTCAGAACTGTGTCTTACAGTTTTTGCAAAATTGTATCAGTTACAAGTTATGAGGTCATAAATTTCAATATCATTTACTAAGACAGATTGAAGAAACAACATCTCTTTACCATTTTGAATACCTTCTGGTTCTTGCTTTGGTTAACTATGCAAAAAGCTATTTTGGAATAAATATGTAGACTCTGTGCTTGGCTGAGCTGTATTTTTTTAATTAACATAAACAGAAGACTTTTCCTTGTCTTCAGTTTAAACTCAAACATTTTTATATGCTTTTAGAAAAAAGAAGTCTATAGCCTGATTTGTTCACTATTTAGCAGTACTAGCTACCATTAGTTAAACCTAGATCACTAAGTCAGTTTTCTTCGGCTTTGACTTACAAAAATATTGTAAGCAGAAGGTCACTTTTCTGTAAGAAAAACCTTTCATACATCACACATTTGAAGGTGTCTGTACACTCTCTTCCCGACAGAATTATTTCTGGGTCTGTTAGGCTACAGGATGTCCTTTATAGTTCCATTGTTAACCAGCTGTGCAGTAGACTTAGACTACAGTGACCTGTATGGTCTGTAATACCTTTCTTCCAGAACTTTCTATTTCTATTTTCCTGCTGTAAGCCACATTTGTACCTCAACAATTTCATAAAGTTTAGAGTCACCTGTTTTTCTACATTCACCATGGATTTTCTTGCATGTGATCCAAAGATGATTAAGGCAATTATATAGAGTATAAATATACTTTGATGTAAAAATTTATGTCACTAATTTTATTAGAGCAGACTTTAAACAAATAGATAATAATCCAACTCTAGAAATTTAAAAAAGCTTGGATTCATTGAATTCAAATCCCACAATCAAACTGAATGTACAAGTTGAATAAAACTGGACACATGACAAAAAACAAAGTAATAAATTAATAACAAATAGCTCATTATTTCAGGAGAAGTGACAGGCTACTGTGGATCTGAGAACATCAGCCTCAGTGTGTCAATCATTATTTATGGTGAGCAAGAGCCCAGACATGAATGATCATGGCTCAGATGTACTCTTTGACCAAGAAGACTGCAGCTCCTGTACACATAGAAGGTCTTGCACTCAGTAGAGGGATAGAAACCACTGGCTGTCTCTCTTGGATAAAAAGAGCTTTTAAACCCGCTTTTTAAATAAGCTTTGCCCACATTAGCAATAGATTAGAAAACTTCAAGGTAAACAGTTAATCTAGTTTCCTGCTACTGAAAAGCAGGCAATGAGATAATACTGGTGGTCTTGGAAGTTGTGGTGTTCCTCGTTGAGTCCTTCTCAGCTTTTCTTTGACTGCCTTTATATAGATAGTGTATCCTTCCTTAATGTTCACAGCTTGTTCCAAATTTTATAGACAATATACAGCCTCTTTTTCCTTACTATTCATACCTATTCCAAGAACAAAAGTATTATGGAAAAGGTCAGAGGTCTGGGGCTAATGGAAGACTTTGGGTTAATAAGATTTGTATTTGTATCTGCTAGTGACTGATCTTTGGTCCTTTTAATCAAGATACATTCTATTATTTACTCCAGTAGAATCCCATTAAGTAGGCTAATACAGATAATTAGGCCTAGGGTGATACACTGCTAGTTAGGAGTGAAATACTTATGAACAGAGAAGTTTTGAAACTGGTGTACAAAGCAAGAAGAATTATCCAGACCTGTTCATTATGGCTTGTCAAGAAAAGAACTCTATTTCTCTGAGTTTGTGTGTGTGCATGCATTTGTATAAAAGTCTATGTTTTTGTGTGTGTTTATGTGTTTGTGTGTGGGTGCTCAGATGAATACTTGCTTTTTGTGATAGTAGGAAGGAAATAGGATCTACTGAGACAAGATGGGAAAGATTACAGCAAGCACACAGGGACTGTCTAAGACTCTATAACAGGGCCCACACTTGCCTCACCCTGAAGTTCTCAAAGCTCTCACTCAGGGCTGTCATTCAGGGCTATCACCCAGGGCTCTCACACAGGAGCTCTCATACAGGACTCTGACACAGAGTTTTCACAGAGTCTCACCCAGGGCTCTCACACAGAAATCTCACTCAAGACTCTCACCTAGGGCCCTTACACAGGGTTCTCATACAAAGCTCATTCACGAGGCTCTCACATGGAGCCTCTAGTGAACTTTCTGAAGCTACTTATATACTGGTAATCAGGATAAGTTACCCTGAAGGGAATAAAATTTTAGACCAACAAATGATGAGTACGGTTTAAGTAAATCATTGCCTTTTTAAATTTTAATAAAATCATCTTTCACTTTTAGTGTAGAAGTTATACAAAATAAAAGTTTAACATAAATATGTATCAACATGGACAAAACCTATCATCACAAAGCATAAATAAATGAAAAAAGCAACTAAGAACAAAACATCAAAATACAAAATAGCTGTAACAGTAATAAAAAATACTCAAGACTTTACTATGGAGAACTAGATATTTCTCCCTAAAACGGAGGGAGAGTAAATATTTAGAGGCAGGCAGGTGCCTTCTTCCAGAATTCAGAATCAATGTATTTAAGATATTAACCTTCTGGTATTTGTGCAACCATTTAAATGCAATTGTCTTGTTAACATATGTTAATTGTATAGTTTAGTGAGATTCATACATTGATTGTATGCACACACACACACACATGCATCACATACACTACCATCCATTTCTTCTACTTCCACCTCTACCTTGGTTCCATCTCCCACTCCTTAATAATTATTCCTCGACATTCAGGGATGGTATTCTTTTCTCTTCCACTTCCTCCTCTCTCAGCTGTTTTGTGGTAATAGAATACGTGACCACTGTCATTCTGGTTTGCTTTATTTTGTAAATATTTTATTTTCCTGCACATGACATTTCTTTTTCTTTTGTTCATTGCTTTTGTCAGCGTTTTTAGGTTATGTGCATGTATAGGAGAATACGTGTCACAGCAATGTGCACAGGTTGGAGGCTGACTTTGAGATGCGGTTCTCTATTTCATCTGTAAGTGCGTTGCAGGGATTGAACTCACGTCAGCATGCTGAGCTATCTCTCTGGCCCTGACATTTGTATTCTGACTTTAGGGATGGAGTTACTGTATTATAGTTCTATTTTAATACAGAGGAATCCCATAAAGTTGTCTACAGTGGTCATACTAATTTCCACTCTCACCAACAGTGTGCCAGTAGTCCCATTTGTTCAGAATACCAGTGCTTTTTCCATTTGTTTTTGCTTTGCCGTCCGTTACTTTTGAGCTGAAGAATATCTCATGATGATTTATACTGCCATTTTAGTGATGATTAGTGATAATAAGCATATTATTCTCTAACTGCTCAGTATTTATATGGTCTTCTTTTGAAAATTGTCTATTTGAAAGATCTATTGTTCATTTTTAATTGGATTATTTTTCTTACTACTAGATATTTGGATTTCTTATATATTTTAGACACTAAGCCCTTGTCAGATATTGACATAAATATTTTCTCTCATTCTTCACAAGGTCCCTGTACTCTGGTGATTGTTCACTGTGCAGAATCTTTTAATGTAACCAACTTGCCTAATTATTTTAGCTATTGTTTCATGTACTTTGGTCTTATTCTCTTGAAATATCTCCCATTGTCTTATAGTATCATAGTTTGGTGTTATGTTTAATGTAATTTGAATTTATCTGTCAAACTGGTGAATTATAGGGGAAAAACTTAATTTTGTTGCATTTACATGTTCAATTTTCCTAACACAAATTTCTTGAAAAGATTGTTATTTATCCAATGAGTGTTCTCAGCATCGCTGTTAACACTCATTTGGCTATATATGTGTGGGTGTATTGCTGAGTCTATCACGGTCTATTGGTTTGTGTGAGTTTTATTCCAATACCATGCTGTTTTTCAGTCAAATAAAATAATACCTCTTGTTTTTGTTCATTTTGATCAGGATAACACCATTTTTGGCTGTGTGTGTGTGTTTCAATATGAATTTTAGAATTTTTCCCTAGTAGTTTCATAAAAAATTGTGTATTTTTATAAGGTTTGCCTTGAATACATAATTTATTTTAGCTACTGTGGACATTTTAACAATAATGATTCTTGTAACCCTTGGGAATAACATATCTTAAGTGTGTGTGTATACTTCTGCATGTTCAATTCCAATTTCCTACATCATGTTGTAGAATCTTCATTGTATACATATTTTTCTTTGATCAAATAGATATCTACATATATATTTTTGCAGCTATTATTAATCAGAGTTTTGTTTTTCTTTTTATTTTATGTGCATGAATATTTTGACTATATGTATTGCCTATTCACCATGTGCATACAGAGCTTCTGGAATCCAGAAGACAGTGTTTAAACCCCTGAAACTGCAGTTACAGATGGCTGTGAACTGCCATGTGGGTGCTGGGAATTCAATCTGGGTCCTCTGGAGGAGCAGCCATTTCTTTGAACTGCTGAGCCATTTCTTCAGGTCTGAGTCTGATTTCTTCACTAATTTTATCAAATTTGTTATTGGTATATAACAACTATACTGATTTTTGCATGTTAATTTGTACTCTGAAATGTTGCTAAATTCATTTATTCTAATAGGTTCTCAGTAAAGTCTTTTATGTCACCTGTGAAGTGTGACTACTTAACTTTACATTTTCTGAATTTTATTTCCTTTATTCTTTTCTTTTGCTTATATGATCGAGACAGAAATTCTTATACTATGTTGAATCAAAGGTGCAAAAGCATTTACTCTTGTTTTGCTATAGGTCTTAGTGAGAAAATTTTAACTTTTCTCCATTGAATATATTGCTAGCTTTTGACTTTTATATATGGTAATTATTATGTCAGAGTATATTTCTGGTATGTCTGATTCATTAAATATTTTCTCTATCATATGTTAAATCTTAATAAAAACATGTTTATATTTACTTGTTGGATGGTGCATCTGCGTGTGTGTAAGTTCGAGTTTAAGGTCTCTCACTGAGCCTAGAGCTTACTGAGTTATACATACCACCCTTCTCCATCCAGGTCTAGTAAGGTGAGCATCCAAACTGCCTAGGCTCCCCCAAAGCCAGTACGTGCAGTCAAGCAGGTCTTTAAATGTTTTATGGAATTTAGCAGTGAGTGAATCTGTTCTTTCATGGGAAGCTTTTTGCTGCTGCTTTTTGTTGCTTGTTATTAGTCTCTTTGTCTTTTCTCTCTCTTCATAATCTACTTTTTTTCATAATCCATTCTTAAAAGAACATTTATGTATCCAGAAATTCTTCTGTTTCATTCTCATTTTCAAATGTAGTAGAATATAATTTCCACCATAATTGCCAACCAAGCTTTTGATTTGTGTTTTATCAGCTATAATATTATTCTCTTCATCTCTGGTTTTTCTCTTTCTAGTCTAGGTGCCCATTCTACTTCTCCACAGACAGCTTTTCCTTGCTGTTGATTTTTCTGTTGTACTTTTCGTCTTCATTTCTTCTGTCTGCTCTAATTTGACTATTTATTTATTTATTTATTTATTTATTTATTTATTTATTGTCACTTTGGGCTTACATTGTTCCTGTTTTTCTGCTTTCTTGAAATGCAAGTTATCTATTGAAGCTATTTCTACTTTTCCATTGTGAGCACTGATGTTTTTAAGCTTCTAGTATGCACCACTTCTGCTGTATCTCACAGGCTTTTGTATGTACTTGTGTTTTTTCTCCATTTTTGTTTTAAGAAATATTTTAATAATATTTGTGTATTCTTTTATGATCCTCTAATTGTTTTTAGTTCCATGAATCTGGAGAGTTTTCAGGACTTTTCTTGATGCTGATTCCAAAATTTTTTGTATTTAGGCCCCCAAAATACGCAACATTATTTCAATACAGTTTTATTTTGTGAAATCCTAAATAGTGAATGACATATCATATATCATGAGTAATGTTCCATGATCTAGTGAAAAAATAAAGGTGAATTTTGGAGTTCCTAGCCAAAATGTCATGTAGATGTCCATTTGGTCCAGGCTGCAGTCCCAAACTAATTTTTCTTGGAAAATATTATGAATCATATGTTTACTGCGGATAGCAAGGAGTTAAAAGTTGCCAACTATTATTGTCTTGGAGTTTTTCTCCACTTAGATTTATTAATACTGGATAAAAGTATGAATGTTGTGTGTGTTTATTGCACTATTAGGATAATCTGATTTTGTATAACTACACTGATTTGATATCATTGTTTGATCTTGTCTTACTCATTTATGTTCACTTCTTTTAGCTTAAAGATTTTCCTCAACGTTTATTATAGAACAGATGAGGTGAAGATATAGAGTCTCTACCTTTATCTGGCAAAGTCTTTATCTTCTCATTATTGCTAAAAGATAGTTTAGATAGATATTGGTTTTGGTTGTTAGAATTTTCCTCCAGTACCATGAATTTTTCATGGCATTCTTTCTTGGCCTATAAGGTTTCTGCTAAGAATCTGGGTATCAGGTCAACAGAGAATCTCCAAAATGGTTTGTGATTAAGAATTTTTATATCTTTCACCCATGAGAATCTGATTATAAGACGTCTTTGGTAGATTTAAATTATGTGCATGATAATCTTTCACCTTCCTTACTAGATATCAATTTCCTTCTCTAGGTTTGGAAGTTCCTATTGATATTTTTTGAATTAATTTCTTACCCCTTTAGCATTCTTATATCTTTCTTGATTCCAGCTTACTAAACTTTTGTTCTTTTGACTACTGTGCAATGCTCTTATAAGGAATACCAAGTCTCTGTTCTCTTTTTGCTTTAAGGTCACTATTTTATTTTTTCTTCTGTTTGCTTTGTCCTAATACTGATGCCTACAATTGTATTTTAATTTCAGTTTAATTTTAATTCAATAACTTATTCAGTTTTTTATTACTTTCATCTCTTTATGTTTTTTTTTTTCTGTTAAAATAGGCAGCGTTTCTCTGTTGGATTTCCTTAAAGCAATCGTTATGAATTCCCTGACGATTTTTTCCCATTGATTCTTCCTGATTGTGCCACAAGACGCTTGTCTGCGCTGTATGCACCACCATACAGTTTGTGAGCCAGGCCAGGGGCTGGAGATTGAAACACACAGACTCACAGAGAGAGACATAGATCATCTTTGAAACAGGAAGGCCCCAAGAATGCCCCCTTTATTGTGTTCGAGATTATATAGAGATACCCATGCCCTAGCCAAATGCACCAGAAACCACTCTCCTGCTATCAGGAACTCCTGAGGGTCTCGTGCTCAGAGCAGCTGTAGGCACTCGGATCAGGGGGAAACAAGTTGTTTCAGGATCTGGGGATTCACAGTTCCCAACCCCTGATCAGTTTCTAGCATTTCATTTCAAAAACAATGTTCTTGTTTATTCTGGGGGAATTTAGTGCAGTACATTTTATATTATATAGTGAGTTTCATGCAATATGTAATACATATTATTTCCTGTCCCCACATGCTCCTAGATTCTCCCCCACTTATGTATACACATGACTTTATGTTTTCTCTCTCTCTTGAAAAAAAAGAGGATCCAGTTTTTGTTGGCTCACTACTCCTGCCTATAGGGCCTGTCCTGGAGTGTAGCTGATACGTTAATATGTGCATAATGTTACTCCTGCCCCCATCTGGCATTTAAATTTGAATACCTTACGAGGCCATGGTTTCCCAAAAAAAATCTGATGTTTACAGATGTGTGATATACTCTTAGCACCTGGAGGATCGTTTGATTCTATTCTGTTTTTCTAGAAATTCTAAAAAAGCTGCTTAATTTTCACTGTCCTTAATTTACACCATTTTAGTTCTAGATGTCAGTCAGGTCCAGATTTCCTAGGCTCTCCTATTGGGGGTTTCTGACTGTTTCAGCTCAAAAAAGCAACTGCATTTCAAACATTTGGTTAGTGTGTATTTAGAGTATCAGAGAGGGGGACTCGTGTCTGCAGGTCTTACCCTGGGGTTAAGGTTTACCTGATTGCCTCATACAGAGTTAATGGTCTGTGGTGAAACACTGCAGGATTCTACCTGACAGGGACACAGCCATGAACTGACCAGCCTCTGCTTCTATACTATATCTATAAAAATCAGTGATGTCAAGTTGCATTGTGTCCTGAGCTCATAGCTTCCCTAGACCAGCAAACACTAGGTTAGGATCCCGAGTCATGTACATATAGGCTGTCTAGTTCTAAGGTACATTTGTGATTAACACTTTACCTACTCACACGTGGTACTACCTAGCAAGGAAAAATATTTAGACTGTGTGTCTTCCACTGGTACTAAGGTTGCTATAGGGGATTTATCTACACATATGCTCAGAGATGGAAGACCACTGACATCTCTCTAGTTGTGTGTTTCTCCAACACAGTACTAAATTACTGGTAAATTATCATTCTTATTACCTTATCCTGCTGACAGGGAATTGGATCTTTCATTACACTCTACTGCCCAGAGTTGAAGCAATGTTGAAGAAGGCAAGCCCCAGACAACCTAAGCTAAGTAATATCTGAGTTTCGGAGGTACAATGACCTTCATGTTCTCAAGGATAAATTGAAGTCTGCGCCATAGCCAGTAATGAGGCAGATGAACCACCAGACTGTCCCACTGGGGCTCACTTTTCTTCATGGCACTGGGAAACACTGTGAGCTCCGTGAGAGGCATGAAGCCTGAGACTGGAAGGCCGGTGGTGAAGACAGAAAAAGGTTGCTGGGAATATAGGCTGCATTAGTCTAGCCCTTGCATTGTGTAGGCTTCATTGGGAAGAATGGATGTTCTACAGTTCAAATTCGTGATTAGGATTTAAGTGACCCAAAATCCAGGTGTGTCCCATAGTGCATAGGGTTCTTTCTGATGCAGAACTGTCCTGGATGCTCTGATCCTTATATCATTTTTAAATGGCATAATTTGTTCATTTCATTTAGGGTTGTAAGAATTCTTCTTGCACTCTAAAAATAAATCCATTAGTGCATATATGACTTATAAATATTTTGCCCCATACTGTGGGTCTAGTTCTTCTCTTTCATATGGTGTTAGCCAAAGCACAAACGATATAATATTAGTATAAATAATCATCAATTTCTTTTAAATATTTTATATGAGTTTTAAAAAAAAACCATCTGATGAGTTGGAGAAAAGTATTCTAGAATGAGTTAATCATAAATTAGAGACAGGTAATGGTATGCCACAAGGATCATGGAAATGGGTGTCTCTAGCCTAACATGTATGGAATGTGTCAGTTTCCTCTTCTATGCATTAAACTGATATTTATTTTCATTAAACTCTCAGATACATATATAAGAATATTTAAGGTAATCCAACTGAACATTTGACCAGAGTTAGTCTTTGTTTATAGATACAGGATTGTTCTTTACTGAATTTTCTATTTTTCTAATGAGCGTTAATTGTTCAATGTCATAGAAAATTACATAGATGTATCAGAAATAATTATAAAGATTACAGAAACACAACTTTTTAAAAAAATTCTGCAAAAAAATGTTGCCTTATGGACGATGTCAAGTGTTACTCGACAAATGAATTTTATTTCATGCAGTGACACCCAGAATCAATATGCCTCAGAACGTCCCTAACACCTTATTAAGCTAGAGATGACAAATTGCTGTCCACATAAAATGAAAGCATAGTCTCGGTGTTAACATGCCTATATTTTATCTATCTTCCATAAAAGGTATCACATAAGAAAGCTATCATAAATAATAATGGAAAATATATACACTTCAATATTTTATATGCAATTCCACTTTCCTTGATCCACTCATTCAATTACCTAAAATCACCCACAATTTTAAAGCCATATGTATGAGGATAGTCATCTTTATAACTTCTTAAACTTCATGATTTTATTTGAAGTATTGATATGAAGGAGGTGAAGGCTTTATGTTCTGTGCAAATTTTACACTGCTCGCAACATTACATCAAGCTCTTAAAGTCACTCAGCAAGCAATTACTGGAGGATGCCGTTTAAATAAAGGGACATATATCATGGATTTTGCTATTCTTCTTCATTTTACAAAAATGGTGTTTGGGTAATCATAATTTTAACAGTGAAGGTAATAGTTTTTTTTAAATAATAGCATTTGCTATTTCTCTGCTTAGAGGAAACCACAACAACATAAATAATATTTAAGTGGTTCAGCTATGCATGAATGTGAAAGGGTCTTCTTCCATTCAAGTAAATTATGTCTTATATTCTCGATAATTGTAAAATGAACTATAAATGTGGTTTAAAAATATTATAAATATATCATTATAATTTGTACTTCTAGCAATATTACTTGAAGTGGCATATTCTTCTAAAGGACATGAGAAGGAAACATCAACCCATCCATCACAAACTCATGGTGAATTCATCCCAGATGAAGTAAGGGATGTCATGTAACAAACAATAAGTCTAATGAGATAAATACACTTCAATCTCATATACAGTTATTTTTCTTTAGAAAGTGCACTTTTTATATGAAGGATCTAATTTAACCTAATGAAAGTTGAATCATCATCCATGGAATTGCCTTGTGCAATTTATTTTGTTTTCCTAGATTCAGTTTTTGCTGGGTCAAATCTAGTATGCGAAATTTAAATTCTCTTTTATTTTTTCCACTCTGGTTGCCAAAACTCTTCTACCCAGGGTCTGTCTTCACCAAAACAAATTTCCTTAGATGCTGGCTAAAGCATAGTAACTTCATGTGCACCCTAACATCATGTATGTACATGAATCATAATTACTATCTTTCAGGTAGAACTATGTGAGCATACAGTCACACCACACTTTTTGGATATGTTTATGACATCTTGTTAAGTCTTAAATAATCTCATCATTATAATCGATTCCACTTATTTCTCACAAGGATTACTGCCCATATTAACCAATGCCAATCTTTTTTTCCATGTTTCTAATGTTCCACATCACACCTTAACCATCTCCTCCAGCCAAAGTCACCAAAAATGATCTTAAAATAATAGCAATTACAAGTGTGTGATGTGACTTTAGGCTACTAACTTTATATACAGAGAGAATATTCATTATGACCATTGTCAGGTATTTTGTGGTATAATGACTTCAACAGGGTAGAGAATTTTTAGTTCAGTGCAAATTGAAATTTGGCTCGACCTCATACAAACTTGGGAATAAAACTTATAAGCTTCTATTTCTGTATATTTGGAGTGAGAAGGTAATCATAATCTGAGGAATATTAAAGTATCTGTCTGAGAACATGGAACCAGACATGGTGAGAGTTCATATTAAAACCCACAATGAAAGTATAGGTTCATACCCACTAATGCCACTATCACCATTATTTTTCTGTAGGTTACTAAACTTGAGGGGATAGAGATATTTTGGATTGAAGGAAATGTTGTTCTATCTATAGCTTATCAGGGAGAAGAAAAAAACTGTATTTTTTGAATTTCTGAACAGAAAATATAATATACATACCATGTTTTCTGCAGCTCATTCAACACCATCTTTCTAATTGCCTTTCTTACCTTACTTTGAGACACTATTTTGGGTATTGTATATGGTGGTGGCATATTTGAAGGATTAAAAAAAATCTTTATTGCTTTTCTTTCCAATTTTAAGACTTCATGGATTTTCTTTTTCAAATACATTTTATTCATTGTTGGGATTTTTGGTGTTATATTGTTATGCCTCTTTAACAATGAGAACAATTCATTTGGCAATATCAATGGTTGTTTTTAACAAACTAGAGCCTTTTGATTCTGCCTTTCTTAACACAAGGACAGAACAAAACAAGCAGTAACTAAGTAAGAAAATGAAAGAAGGCAAAGAATTCTTTTTGATTTTATGAATTCTAGGGGATGATCATAAAAGGTTACAAAAATCTAAGACATTTTAGAGTGAATATTCCTTTTGGTTTGCTTTTTGAGGAATTTTGAGTGAATTCTTGGGCTCTGGTCATTTTATGTACTTCATCCACACTAGCTTGCAGGCTGGGTTAGAAAAACTGCAGTGAGATTTTTAAAGTGTCATTTTATCTTTCTTTATCACTACTTTGTGCCAACACACACACAAACACACACACACAATGCTGAAGGAATAGACCTCTGGATTTCAGTGCGTTGACATTTATTTTTATCTAGTAGAGAGCAGGTCAAAGGCAGTCCGTAAACTTAATTTCTGAGGGAAGCCGTGCTCTGAATTAGGAAGCAGGGAAGATTATTAATCAAAAGGGAAAGAGTTCTGGTAAGAGCTGGATAGTAATGGAAGGGGATTTGATAGATCACTTCCATCAACACAATTATTTTGCAGTTGTGTTTCATTCCAAGATTTGAAAGAAATTGATGGTAGATTTCATTATTCAGTTATGTGGTATAAATACATATACATACATATACTTGGATGTATGTAATCTGAATCACTCACCAGTGGGCAATGCAAAAGTGGCATTAACATGGATTATTTTAAGAAAGGTAATCAGTTCACATTATACCAATTGAACTTTTATTGTAAATATTTATTAACATTATGAGGTTTCCAGAAGCATCATGGTGCTATCATGGAGATAGTTCTGAGCTATATATGCTTCTAGGGTGCTGTAGGAACTCTTATCGCCAGTAGCCTTTAAGTTAACCACCCACTTGAGCGTGGCCTCTTTTACTATTTATGCCAATGTAAAGCATGCATCAGACCTCTTTTCTGGCAGTGGGATTCGGTGGCAGAGCATTGTGATCTGTGAGTCTACCCTTAAATAAATAACCCTCTATTATACTCAATTCTGAGATAGTGTGGAATTTCTTTTAAGCATCCTTCTTCATTAGGGATATTTAAGAAATCTGTCTCTGAAGAGACAAATGAATGGCACTATTTATTCATCCCTTTCTCACATATTCTACCATTTTAGGACAGATCTAACTCAAAATAAAATACTATCACATTCTCCATCTTCCCATTTCCATAATAATAATCCAAGACCATGCCTCAAACACAAAGAAAGTCCTTCATGATGTCAAAGATATAATTTGGTAATTTCAAAAAGATATCTACTTATTTCTTAAGAGATAAGCTGATAACCTAAGGATGCAGTCTATAAACTATTTTGAATATGGAGATACAAATTAAATGGAAAGTATGTTTTCTTTTGGCTGTTTTATTGAGATAGGGTATCACACTGTATCCTGGGCTGACTTCAATTGTCTATGTAGCACAGAGTAGCCTCACGGCACAGACTGGTCCCAAATTTGCGGAAATTCTCCTGCTTCAGTCTCTTGCGTGCTAAGATAATAGTTGGCTACCATCCCTAAATGAATTTGTTTTTCTGATTCCTAAGAATAAATGTGTAATCAGCTTCCAGAGCTTTCCATGTAAGCACTTGAATATACATTCTGAAATACCTAGTCAGAGAAACAGCCAACGAGTACTTGGAAGAGACTTATCGTGCCCTGCATCCAATGGGCTGTTGCGTGGTTGAAATGAGTGAGCAAACTGGGGCACCGTGTTTACATCGCTTATGTTTATTCGCACTGGACCACAGATTTGCTTTCACTTTTCTGACACAAGTTATGGAGAAGTAGAAGGTGGAATGAGTGACAATTTTCAAAATTCTGTAAAACACACTCTGAAAAATATTATACAAAGAAAAGAAAGCGTCTTCTAAGACTTAACCCAGCTTCAGTCTCCAAACTTTTGACCTTTCTTGTTTTCATGGGCAAAACTCACCCTGAGATTCTGAAGCTCCCTTTCTAGGGTAGAAGCCATTATGTTTGTCTAGAATGTTCTGTATCCTTAACCAAGGTACCAGTCACTTTAAGAAATCCAAAGGAAGTATACAATGAATAGAAGATCCTGCACAATCAGCTAGTATAGCTCTCAGATGTGTTTCCACCTAAGTGGCATCAGGTTCTTCAGAGCTTTTTTATGATCTTGGAAAATTACCTTCTTTTCTGTGGTGAATATATAAGGTGCTTTTGTATTAATGTGTAAAACTTTTACACGTTAAATTCTCCATGGAATTGCTATCTCTTTCCTGTTGCCTTGAACTATTGAACTGGTTGTTACTGTTGTTTCTTCAATGCATTCTTTGTTTAAATATGTCATTCATTTATTTTTTTAAAAATTAATTGCTAACATAGCTGTGATTATAAATTTTGTTCAACTAAATGCATCTGGAATGCATACCCATATGAAAGGAATTATTCCAGGTAGTTTGGGTATAAAAATACAATAATTTGATGGTCTGGTCTGATTCTCTCAAGGTGATAAAATAGGAAGGATTAAGCCATTTCTTGCTCAAAATTAAAAGTTGTGCAGTTTCTTCATATTTAAGGAAGCATCACCAGAAAAATGCCAATGGTAATTATAAGCCCATTATCATTTTGATAATTTAAATGTTAACATTTAAGTTTATTTCTCTTATACTTTGTTAAAAAATAGTTAAATGAAATATGCAAGTTTATTTGATCTCGTGAAATATTTTAATTTTTAATAATGTCCATAATTGTTCATTTTGATATCAAGATTCTTTTTTTTTTTTACTTCAAAAGACCAAAGTTGATCGTGGTGGCTCATGCCTTTGATATTACTACTTGAGACATAAAGGTAGACAGATCTCTGAGAATTCCAGTGCAGTCAGGGTTATATAGTGAGACCTATCTTAACAAAACAAAACAGAACTCTAAAGATGAAAGGAGCCAAGATGCTTGAACAGTGGAACTCATTACCATACTGCCAAAGAGAAGAAAATATATTTTGAAGTACAGAAATCTCCTAGCATGGGGAGTTGGAACGGCAGATTTCTTAGTCACCTTTCTATTTCTGTGAAAAGGCACCATGACCAAGCCAACTTGTAGAAGAAGATGTTTAATGGGACCTTATACCTTCAGAGGATGAGTCCATGACCATTACAGAAAGGAGGATGGCAGCAGGTGCTGGGGCAATAGCTAAGAATTTACAGTCAAAACCACAAGCACAAGGTGGGAAACCAAACAGGGAAGGAAGGACTTTTGAAACCTCAAAGCCCAGCCCCTGCCACACATCCTCCACAAAGGTCATTTCCTCTACAATGCAAGTAAATGACATCTAGTTTCCAGAGCTCCATTAGGGCATCACGCAGTATGGCAGTCCCATACACCAGTTGAAATTGTTTATAGGACCCCAGGATCTTTGTTTGCTCAATTTCCAGATCATGTTTGTAAGAGCTGAAGTCTCCAACTCAGTGCAATTTTGTGAAACTGAGAGAATTCCTTGTTTTATTCCATGGATCCAGAGACCCACAGTACCAGGCATCTCCCACATTCAAGCTGAGAGTCCTGGGGAAGGTCTCCTATGCACACTGTGGCTTGGGAATCAGGTACTAGAGCCACAGTTCTGGGTGTTACCTGTACATCTATTGAGAGATGTGAGGGAAGTCTTATGTCACACTATAAGATCCTTTGGCAGCTGCCGCCACGGCACTTAGTGCTCGCAGAACTCCATTCTGTGCAAGCTGAGCATACAGATACTATAGTGGTATATTATTTGTGTTTTAATGAATAAAGCTTGCCTGAAGATCAGAGGGAAACCAATCACAGTAGCTAGCCGTAGAGACTTGGCGGTGGTGGTGTACGCCTTTAATCCCAGCACTAGAGAGGAATATGAGACAGGAGGAGACAGCTCTAAGGCTCAGTCTTCAGTCTGAGGATTTGTGGAGACAGGATTGTGCCCACTTCAGTCTGAGGTAGAAGTAAGTGCCAGTGGCAGGCTGCTTTGCTTCTCTGATCTTTTAGCTTGAGCTCCAATATTTGTCTCTAGGTCTTGATTAATTAAGACCAAATAGAATTCGTGCTACAAGGTGCATGGAAGTCTTTGTCTACAACAAAGTCATATCTTTAGCTACGGCTGCAATATAGATGTGAAGGCATTCTTGTGGACATTGATCCAAGATAAGAAACACACCTAGAGGCTGTGTTTTTACAGCTTCCTTTAAGAAACACAATGTATCTATTAAATAAGACATTCTACCCCCATCTATTCAACAAAAATCCCCCATATAACACTGAAAGGAATGGTGATAAAACGACATCAATAAAAGGGGAAAGAAACCCAGTACCTCTAAAACAGAATGAAATAATTTTCAGAGTTCTCTTATGAAAACTCAGTGAGTGACATCAAGAGAAAAAATGAGCAATTTGGGGCACGAATGAGACATTTAGCAGAGATATAAATCATAAAAAATATCAAAGAGATGTTTTAGATAAATCTTCAATTAGTAGGACAACAAAGAAAATAGTTTGTACAACAGACCAACACAACAGAAAATCTTCCTTCCTTCCTTCCTTCCTTCCTTCCTTCCTTCCTTCCTTCCTT
>JABTXL010012544.1:9608761-9634013 GCA_025134845.1 Neodon shergylaensis | reverse complement strand
CTTCCTTCCTTCCTTCCTTCCTTCCTTCCTTCCTTCCTTCCTTCCTTCCTTCCTTCCTTCCTTCCTTCCTTCCACCCTCCATCCCTCCCTCTCTTTCTTCCTCCATCTTTTCTTTCCTTCCTCCCTCCCTTTCTTCCTTCTTTCCCCCCTCTCTCCCCCTACAATATTTCAGTTTGTATTGAATGCTGGAATCACAGGCACTACCCACTACAGGCAACTAGAGCAAAGGATTTCTGTGCATATCATTTTAGTTCATATAGACACAAAAGGGAGAGATTTTAAAGAGTAAAGAAAGCTGGTAATGGAATGCTGATAATTGAATAAATATTCATGTGATAGGGATTTCAGAACAAAAACAAATCCTGTTGAAAACCTGTTTTGGAAAATAACTGAAAACTTCAAAAGCGATGAGAGATATGCACATTCAGACTCAGGAATTTTAAAAAAATCAAACCAAACAACACCTTTCACCAAGGCAAATTTTAATCAAAATGCCAAAAGTACAGGACAAAGGAGAATACTAAAAACAGCAAAACTCTCAAATCACAGATAATGGAAAGTCATCTATACTTTTAGCCAGCTTTTTGACAAAAATCATATAAGCCCAAAGTGAATTGAATGAAATATTCAAATTACTGATAGGCAAAGATTGCCAGCCTGGAATACAACACCCAGCAAAATGAGCCTTAAATCCTAGAGGAAATAAAGTCTTTCCCAGATAGGAAGAAAGTGAGGAAGTTCTAACTTAGACAAGCCCCACGTAAAATACCAAAGAGAATAGAAATAAAACGCAATAGAAATAAAACGATAACTTTACAGTTGGGATGACATGCCTTCCCCAGGTTCACGCTTGTAAATATGTGGTTCCTGAATGTTTTGGTAGGCTGGGAAAGTTTCAAGGAATAAGGCCTTACTGAGGGAGCTTAGTCCCAGTTAATAATGGAGACAAAGTAGTGTGGTTAAAGTGGTTGTAATTCACTCATGGAAAATGTGAAAATATAACAGCACAAACTCATTTCAAAGGAAAATCTCTGGAAAGAGAGAGAGAGCCTTCAACATGGTTGGCTGGAAAATACTTCTTTGGCAGTATGGTTCCAGGTTCAGCTGTGAAGATAGACAGTGATGGCTTCAGCTGTGGACCAATGAGACCTGGCTCTGTCTTAAACTAGCAGTGAAGTTCAGCAATCACTCATGTAGTATTGCTTTCACAGGAGTGACGGGCAATGAGTTTTGCACCAAAGTTACAGAAGGTACTAAACTAGGCAGTATGCAGCATGATGGAGTTCTCTGAGTGTGTTGTGCGTGAAGTTGTAGAGACAGAGTTTAAAATGATGCAGAAAATCCATAATACTGGAGAATCAAGAAATATGGGATGTTCACCAAGGAAAGCTGCACACTCTTCATAAGCCTAGCGCAAGAGAGAGACCACACATACAATGAGGCTATTCAAGTTTGTATAACCTTAGCAATGGAACTGGAAGCCCAAGATATGGGAGATGAAGTTTCAGATTTTCTATTTTTCTTATTGGGTCTCAGTCTTCCTTTGATCTGTCTTTGCTGGACTTCTTTTTTGTTTGTTTGTTTGGTTGGTTTTTCCCTTTTGGAATCCAAATGTTTATGCATTATCTTTTGAAAAAAATATATATTAAAAAACTTTCTCACACTTAATATTCCTGTAAGTCTTAGATGAGACTCTGAGCAGTGTTTGTCTTGTTAAGACTATGGGGGCTTCTGAAGATGGCCTGGATGGTTTTCATTTTAATAAGATAGCTATGTATCCAAGAGCAGAATGCCAGTGTTGAGATGTGAATTGTTCCAATGTATTCATGTGCTTAATTGCTTTGTCTCCACTTACTGCACTGTTTCAGGAAGGTTTGGGACCCTTTGGGAGGTGGACCTAGCTGGAAGAAGTGGGTCATTGGTGGCAGGCTTTACAGCTCATAACCTGGTCCCATTTTCTTCTTCCTGGGTCACTGAGATATGAGCAGGCAGTCTCATATTCCTGTGAGATTCCCCCATTAACTGTAGGCCAAAATGAATCCCCTTTTCTCTAAGGTTCTGTCATGTATTTTGCCAAAGCAATGAGAAAATTACCTAATACAACTAACACCAAGACAACATGGATATATACAACCTGTTAGAACACATTCACGGTGGAGAAAGAAAAGCAAACCTTGGAATGGCATAAACTATCAGATCACTGAAATAATATGTAAAGGAGTGGGAAGGAACAAAAATCCTATGTTAGATAGAATATAGTTATCAATGAGATAGGAAGATTTCATGCTTGTCAATGACAACCTTTAATATTAAGATCAATTTACCAACTGAACGATGTAGACTGACTAAATTGTCTAAAAAATAGTTTAAAAGCTTTCCAGAAGTAACCCATATTATTGTTAAACAGGTAGAGAAATTAAAGTGGAATGTTGGAAAACGTTGATATACAAATGTAAAATAAGTATACAATGAGATATTTTAAAAAGTTCAACTCTTTAAGAAAATAAGTATAAATGGTCCTATATTTATATTTTATATAAACATTAATTATATTAGTATATAATGCAATCATTATACTAATTATCTACATATTTGCAACCATATATAGATGAATACAAATATATGTTAAAGCATACACATAAGAATATGGAAACAAATAAATATCATTAGACTTAAAAGTAAAAGTAGGACCTAATATAATAGTGGGGAACCTCAATGAATTAATCACCCACAGAAAATCTGCCTCTCTTTCTCTGTCCCCTCCCTACTCTCTCTCTCTCTCTCTCTCTCTCTCTCACACACACACACACACACACACACTACTATTCAGGCAAGTGAAGAATTCTGTCACTTTTTGCACCTTGGATAGGGCTGGAGGGCATTCTGTTAACAAAGCCAGGTACAGAGGTAAAATTCACATATTCTTATTAATTCACAGAAACTTATTAGTCCATTGTACAGAGAAACAAATAATTGTAGTAATCACTAGAAAGCGAGGAAAGCAGTGGGAAGTTCAATAAAGCCAGAAAAGCATGAAATGGAGTGGCTAACTTGTTGCTGTTTTTCTTGTTGTATGGTAGAGCAGCTTGGGGTGAAAGAAAGAGATAATGCACTTCTAATTCACTAAGAGTATAAAATTCCTGAACCAGGCTTGATGGCTTATGCCTGCAATCACAGCATTTGGGAGGCTGACACCCAAGACCATAAGTTCAAGGATACAATGTGAGTCTCTGTTTCAATAAAACTATTATTTGAAGAGCTGGATATGTTCAGGTTTGAAGTGCCCATCATATAAATGTTTTGAGTTCTCATAGTTATCCCGCAATTGTACAAATATGTCTCAAAGTGTAACAGACATGGAGCCAGTACAGTCAATGTCTACTGCACTTGGAAAGACAACCTGGAAGCCTTTCCATTATTCCTCACAGTGATTTCCATATTCATTCGTCCACCCTAGCACTGTGCCTGCTGTGCACTTGGTCTATTCACAGACTGTCCCTTTAATCTTTGTAGAGGTTGGGCTTTGGATGCTAGGAATTACTGCTCCCCACCACACAGAAGTGAGCTCAGGGCCCCCTGTCACAGTCAGGAGGAGCAAAGCCCATACTCCTCAACACTCATTTTATGCTATTCATGACCTACTTTCGGTCTGTTCTGTTCTAAGTTTCGTATCACAATCTTACCACAATACCTATAACCAATCATTTGAACATGCACCCTCAAGTCACAGCCTTAGAATTTTTGATTGTTTTTTTGAGGCAGGGTTTCCCTGTAGCTTTGGAGCCTATTCTGGAAGTAGCTTTTGTAGAGCAGGCTGGCCTCAAACTCACAGAAATCTACCTGCCTCTGCTTCTCGAATGCTGGGACTAAAGGCATGTGCCACTACCACCCAGCTATCTTTGATTTTGCTCAGTGGATTCTTTGCCTTTTCCTTCTCTTTCATTGTCTGACTGACACATTCTTAAGTTCTCATCTAGAACACAATGTCCAGAAATTATCTTCACTTCAGTCTGACATGTGGAGCTAGAAAGACCTCAGGTATAATTCCAGAATATTTCATATTCCCTTGGAAAACTTTTCACTCTATATTTTTGTATCTTTAATATTCTAGCCAACTAAACTATAAATTTAAGAGAGCAGAGATGGAGTTTGTGGTTTCACTGAAGTAATTCCATTGTCTGGCAAATACAAAATACTCAATGAATATGCATTGTATATATGAATAGGCATTGAACATAAAAAACTAATTTGATGAGCATAATATATAAGTAGAAATCATTGACAATGTCATATTTTTATGCTCATAGGCCTCTTTGCTTCTCTATTATTATGAAAGATATTAACATTCCTATCTACTCTGTTCATTTATCTGAAAGAATGCAGTTCTACTTTGGGAACTAATCTACAAACACATAAAAAATAAATACTTAAATAAATGTTCATAGATTATCCTTAAGGTGTCAGCAATCAATACAAAACAAAACTTTATCCTTCACAAAAATTAATTTTTTGGTTTCATTTTAACTTTGTTCAATATTTGGCATAATTGTTTAGATAAACATCTCTCTTCTCTCTGGGGTTAAGTGTGCATATTAATTTAAGACAGGGTTGGGTGACTTATTTTGCCATGAATATTCAGTGCATTTGTTGCACATATACTGTTTTTTCAAAGTCAGATCTTTTTTTAAACATAATTTGAAGATTGATGCAAGTTATCAGGAGTCTCTCCAGAAATATAACCCATGAAAGAGACTGTGGGCTTTGCCTCCCAATCTGATGATCCAGAAAAGGAAATCATATTTGTCAGGGAGTGTAAAACTATGTTCCCATCCTCACTCCCCATTCTGAATGATTCCCAGTGATTACCAATGAATTCCATAGATGATTGTTGAAATTGTACAGGCTAGAGCGCAGCGAGGGGGGTGACAATATACTAGTGTGGATGTCACGAATGTCATTATCTGCTCCACTCACATTTGACTCCTAGGATATTACTTTTAAATGTAGGGCTAAAGGAATCAGAAGATTGAAGGCAGACAAGTCAAACCTACTCACTGCCACTAAGAAGTTCATGCCTTTCTCTCAAGCGATGTCTGCATTAATTGAGTCCAATATATGTGAGCAAAGCAGTACCGTTGCCCTGGAAAAGGCATATTCCCCATAGATAAGTATTGGTCATCAGAGTATTGTTTTCAATTATATCAATCTTTAAAAATTGATTGAATTCACATCATTATTGAAATGTTCTTCATTTCCAAAGAAGATTTGTTGGATGACAATCTTGGAAATGAATTGTTTTGGTATTAACTTCCAGGGGTTAAAATTAAGATCATTTCAGAATATAGTGATTTGAACTTTTAGCTTCTGCTCTCAAAGAGGACATTCAGAGGTGCTAGTTCCACATGTAGTCAAGGTAAGAAGGGAGTTGTTACTGTGTTTGACTTTTGTCTGTGAACACCACGCTCATTGTCAAGCTATGTTACTCACTCTTCCAGTGTTCATGGCTGCTGTCCTATTTCGCCATTGGCATGAGGACCACAGGGCTAAAGGGGAAGCTCCTCACCACAAACGACGGCTAATGTCTTTACCCACCCACCCAGAGACATTCTGTCCTGCTATGCTCCTTGAGCAGCTGATATGAACAGACTGGCTTCCTAGGGCTCTTATTCAAATGTTGCTTCAGGCTGGTTTAGTCAATTGGAGACATTGGCAAGAGGCCAACGGGCAAGACGGAACACTAGTGAGATGATATCCACCCCTATGCTCACTCCCTTGCATTGCCAGTGTCTGTTTTACAAGAGGCTCCACCCTGGTAATCATAGTTCCCCCGACCTGTCCTTAGCCTTCTGTAGGCTTATCCCCTTTGCTCCTTTTAACTATGACTAGTTTCTGGGTTCCTCAATATTATTTTTGAGGTTTTATTTTATAATATGCCTCCCCTACTGTTTGCTGTTTCTTCATTAAGATCTTTCCAGGGAACTCATCAGATTCAGATTGTGTATTTCTGGTGTCGACTAATATAAGAAGTAAAGTTTGTGTACTGAATGACAGAACTGTCTCTATCTTTGAAGCCTCGCATCAGATGCCCTTTCTGTTTAGGGAGAATGAAGCCCAGTCTACCTGCATCACCCAGGCATCGCAGTTCATGACCCAGTTCTGTTTCCCTGCTTGGCAGACCATGTGGACTAGTGGGGGCCAATCTTCAGCCTTGATTCCCTATGTGCTTCCTGCTCAGACCAGCAGATTGATTGACTTCTGGGCGAGGAGTCTCCTTGCTGAGCTCTCAGATTACCCACTGCACTTGCCAAGGCTTCAAGAGGCTCTAATGAGTTACCCGTGCACCAGCTGCTGCCCAACATGCCTTGTTTGTAGGAAGCAAGGGCAGTCAAGTCTCTTATCTTTTCTCTCTCCTCTAGAGCACTATTCATGATTTTAAATTGTTTACTTTCTTAGTAGAGGTCTGTATAAAAAAAACCCTGCAGAGACAGCATTTTGATCTCAGCACTGTGTGAGAGAGCTTCCTGCAGAAAAGAATACACTAGAACTTTTTGCAAACTATACCTTTGAAATTATATCTGCCTTGGCATAAGAGAAAGTTTTGCATCAATTCTTGTCCCATCTTGCAAGTGACCCAGGTGTCTAGCTGGCCACGCATGGGCATAGTTCTGAAGACCGTTTCTGTTCAATAGCAAGGCCCATTGGCTCAGTTCCCAATTCTAAACAATGATAGTTGGTAAAAGATTTGATAGTTCCTGAACAACACAAAACACAAATCAGATGAAATTGGATTTGTGCATCTATCTGCTTTACCATTTTGGATGGGTTACTAAGAATTTATTTCTAAAGTTGATTTTTTTTTCACCTTTAAGATAGGGAAACTTAAAGTTTATGTTATATGAGTTACTAGCCTAATATCTAACTACATCAAGAGAATTCAACCAATGTTAGTATTTGTCATAAAAATAAATCACAATTCTTTATTCTTACTGAATACCTCATGCTTTCCAATTATTACCTAATCTTGTTGAGTTCTCAACTATAGAGAGAATATCACTTAATACAATTAATAAAAACACACTCTCCTTCCTAACTGATGTTGGGAAAAGTACTGCATGCCTCTTCATTGTGGATGTTAAATCTGAAATCCATTTGCCTCCATTCACATTATATCTTTATTTACATTATGAATAGACAGCTTGTATTTACAGAAGAATCTCTAATGTGACAGTTTAAAAGAGATGAGTGATAATTACATTATAAGGAATTACATGAATATATCACGCCATTATAGCAGTAGTAGTTTTCTTGTGATGGATGACCATAGCTTTGTTACTTCTTATTCACACGATGCCTTCTGAAAAAAGACACCTACCAGATTCTAACCCCTCAAACATGGACTTCTTAGCCTTTGTAATGTGAGGAGTATCTCTTTTCTTCATTAAATATCCAGGCTCTTGTATTCTAATATAGCAGCACCAAATGAAAGACTCAATTATCAGCTCTGCAACTATGAACAATGTACTTCATTTTTCTATGCCTCAATTTTCTCACCTGTACTTGAGTCTTAATGCTAAATATGGTCACTAAAATAATTAACTGTGCTAATTCTTGGTCTATATTTAAATAGTGCTTATTTAAGAAGTGAAAATATTTAATTTCTTTATAAGTCTTCAAGATAAAAGTTGTTTATAGATATCATAAATATGGAATAAAAAAATTGTGCCAACCCAGGTAAAAATGTTAATGTCTGGTTATATGGCAATTTTAAATGTTATAAGACAAAAAGCTGGGGTCATAATTCCTGACATAAATAAGCACACACTAAATGCTATTTCCCATTTTAATATTCCAACATCATCTTCTGGCTACAAAGAAGCGCTTGTCATGATGGATCATTTACTGTAGATGCTTATGTTTTCTTTTTCTATCATCACCTAGTATTATTGCTGTAGTCATAAAATACTGTTCTACCTGGCTTTCCCTTCTCTAAAAAAATAAATATGAACTTTTCTTCACTGTTGCATTTCTTGAATATTAATTTGAAAAATAATTGTCCTTTAATATGGTTTCATAGGGCCTGGCCAAGATCTTCTCAGAAAGATTTGCAGGTATTCTCTGCTACCTCCCAAAGGTCTCTGACATTTATTCTAGCTTGGCCAGCTCCCTTCCAGTTCATAACAAGTTAGGACTCTGAGGCCAGTTCCAACTTTCAGTTTTAAACTCTCCCTCTTTCAGTGTCTCTTGTAGGAAATTGACAAATTACCTGCTTGAAGAGATGCTTATTTCAATATATAACTTAGGAGATTTGTGTGGTCCAAGAGAGCAGCTGCCAAGTCTCTTGTCCTTTTACTGCGCTGGCTGGGCAGAGCAAGCACCAGCTAAGTGCAAAATCAGAAAGTGAGTTGTCCTCGCCTCTGTAGAAAACAAAGCATCTTAAAAGAGTTTTGAAAGTTCATTCATTGTAATGAATTTTTAAATACAAAACATCATCAAATTAATTTGACCAGTCAAACAAGCTCTATATAGACCCAAAGATTTTTATGTCCATATGAACTTCTCTAGAGTTAGCATTTGCCTGGTGGTTAAGCCTCTTTGTTTGAAAGCAATCTATTCAAATCATCATCTCACTTACTGATTATTAGTTTTATTTAATTTTTGCAGGTCTGTGTCAATTCTGGATAGTAACTCTTTTCTGATGTATGAATGCTAAACTGAGGAATGGGACAAGAATGTCCATTTCTGCCTTTTTTATTTGATGTAATTATCAAAGTCTCAGTGATTGCAATTACTCAAGAGAAAGACATGGAAACTATGGAATCGGAAAGACAAGACTCTTATTTGTAGAAGAAATGGTTTCTTACATAAAACACCTAATATAATTTAGTAGAACTATCTTAAACCTAACATATACAATCAAATTGAAGGGTACAAAGTAAATATAAAAAAGAGTGGTCCTCATATGTACTCTCATAGACAGAAGTTAGAAAAATTACTTCCTCCAAAATAATTATAAGTACTTAGGAATATATGTTGACAAAGAAAAAGAAGACTCTAAAATATGAATTTCATGATATTAAAACAGGAAATCAAAGAAAACATTAGATGATGGAAGTATCTACCATGCTCCCGAACTGGAAAAATTAATGGTGTAAAAAGCTATACTACAAAACTGAAACTACAGATTCAACAGAAAACCTATTAAGGTTGTGATTTTACTTCACATATATAGAAAAGAATGCAAAAAATCATATGGAATCACAAAAATCACATAATATCAAAGCAATATTAAGGAGTAAGAACACAGCTGAAAGTTTTACAATATTTGACCTCAAATTGTTCTATAATGATACAAGCAGCCTAGTATTGTCATAAAAACAGACAATGGACTAACAGAACTGAACAGAGGACATGGACATAAACCAATGCTCACCAAATTTTTGATAAAGACAAAAACATCAATTGGGGAAAAGATAGTCTATGCAACAAACATTGATGGCAAAACCTGGTATTCACCTTCAGAAGAATTAAATTAGATCCATATATTTTCCTCTGTACAGAAGTCTATTCAAAATGGATCTGAGACCTTAATTTTAAAACCTGAAATGCTGTAAGTATTTGATGGACACACATATAGACTACTCAAGACATTGGGGTAGGCACAAAGTTTGGGGACAGAATATCGTTAGCACAGGAACTACACATAAGAAGAGACCACATGGAATTAAAAAAGTCTTTTGTACAGCAACGGAAACAATCAGAAAAGTGCACAGACATCCCACAATATGAGAGAAAATCTTTACAAGGCAGCTTTCCTGAGACTTGTGAAGACAATAGGAGAGGCAAGAGAAAGCTTGGACAAACAGCACCTCATATGCCAGTGTAGGAGATGCCCAGAAATGTACAAAGGGCTTTTGATTAGCTACATCAGCTCACAAGTCTTCGTTGCGGCCCAGGCACGTGCTTATGTTTATAGGACCTCAAAGCTGATGAGAGCCTGCTGCTCAGATCTCTCCCTAATTCAAAGGGGACTGGGGAAAAAAAAAACATCTCTGCAGAGGACGTCTTGAATCTCATTTAAAGAAAAGTGGCACAGTGTGGTCATGATCAGTTTAGTAAAACAAAAAAAAAAAAGTGGTGGAGAGAACAAGAAAAAGAAATCTTTGCTATAAAATATTTTTATTAAATAATTGAAAAAATTGAATGAAACACCTGCAGTTTATAAATCAAAGTTTCCATATGGTCATATAGCATGTGCTAATAAATTACTATAAGCAGAGCCCTAGAAATAAGCTTTTAAAAAATCTTTGCTGTGGTGCAATTCCCTTTCAAATCGGTTTAAGTTTACTTCATCCTAGCGCATGTTATTCCAAACTCTAAGTCAATGGGTTATAAAGTTGCACGTTGGAGTTCATTTGAAACCCTTACTAGTGATGAAATCCTCTGCAGAGAAAACCACTTGCTCCTAAATGGCAACAATGAGTTGACAAGGCATCTTAGCAATCTTTGGAAGTCTTTGATGCAACGCTTTTCTACTGCTATGCTTTGTGTTGACTCTTTAGGATGATGGGAGCAGCAGTTTTTCAGGGGGAGGGTGGATGTAACACGCATCTGCTCATTTGCAGACACTGTGCTGTCTACAATCCTAATTAAACACTCATCTTCTCACTATGTTTCCCAGTACTTACCCATCTCTTGGAAAAGACAAATAGCAAAGACAACATCAGGATCAATTTCTCAGCTATTTTTAAAAGCTATTACTTTTAACAATGAAAAGACCAATTTATGTTTGAAAATGGCATACTTTGTTAAACTCTCTTTCATGGACAGATTCTGCTAAGGGCCCAAATATCAATAACATCTTCTTCTACTTTTTATTTCACGTTAATTATCACACTCCAACTTAAACTTAAAGCACAGTGCTGTTGAAATGGATTGATTAAAAATGTATTCTATATACACACTAAGGGAGCATTGCTGTTCCCAGAACACAAAGAGCGATGATTGCTAAGGGTTCTAAATTTGTTCTGTACTGCCTTTGCTATCTTCATCTATGATTTTAATAATTTCAGCTCTCTGCCCTCTGATGGTCGATTTCAGTTGCTAATTGTCCAAAGAGTCTTGGGAGCAATATCCAGGGCAAAGAGAGTAAGAAAAGCTTTTTTGGAAATAATTGCAATTAGAAAATATCAAGCCTACTTTGTCGGAAAACCCAGGAGTCATTTACAATGGAATAGAATGTCACTTTTAAGAATTAAAATGCCTACAGAGATTTTGTGACATTTGGTGAATGAATCTGACTTGGTGAAAAAACTTAATATTTGTGAAATAGGTCTACAAGATGCCAGGGACATTTTTATCTTCTAAAAACGCTATATTTCAGAGAAATATTATAAAATATTTACAATCTAATGTGTAAATGATAACTTATGCTAAGCAAAGCAGATTACCACACATTTCAGACTAAAGTATTCACAGGGTTAACAGATTTATCCAGTTTCGTGGATGGCAATTTAATGTCCACTAAACTAACTTTATATCCCAACCTTGTAGGGAGGGCAGACTTGCACATATGATATGATATATGCCACCTTTACGCTATATATTATGCAAATATGTTTGCATGCGTACGGAGAAAGAGGGAAAGAGCATGACAGAGAAGGGGATTGTACTGATGTGCACAATCTGAGTAAATTGCAAGTAACTTCTTGTGAAAAAACATTTATTTTGGAATTTGCTATAGTTTTGTAGAGAGTTTGAAAACAGTGAAATGTGTTTCCACCTGCTTTACTCCACCTGTTCTCTAACCGAACTGCATACAGCCTAATTTCAGGGCATAGCTACTACTTTAATTACAAGTAGGATAATAGAATTTTACTCTTTTCACGATTTGCTGCAGCATACTATGAAGTGCTCAATGAAATCAGAATTTGAATTGATGTTCTTTGCTTCTTCATATCCTGTGCTGCAGAAAGTATCTTCCCAGCCAGAGCCAGTAGCAATGCCTGGACTGTGCTAATGCTCCCTTCCTGGGGCAAAAGCTCCGAGATGAACAACTAAAGCAAAAGACTGCTCGTGTTAGCGCTGCATCTCAGTGGTTCAGTTTCCAGCACCTTTTCTCCAACACTTGGTTGTAGATCAGAAGTTTCATTTGGGAAGAACATGATGGAGGAAAACCTGCTCACGTTTTGGCATCAAGCAAGTAAGGGAAGAAAGGGAGAATGGAAGGGAGCAGGAAGGAACTAAGAGGAGAAGTGGAGAAGAAAATGTGAATTTTATCTTGGGCATGGGCAGGGAGAATCGTTTCCTCTTCAAAATTTTAATTTTCTCCCTAAACTTAATATTGATCAGACTCATCCAGGGGCAGTCTATTGCACTGAGTTCTTTTTACCACAAACTAGTAGAGCCTTCAAAGGCCATGCTCCAGTGATCTGTTTCCTCCATATAGGCCCCTTCTTATTGCCCCACAAGTACGAACTCATCAGCCCATTAATCCATTGTTGATGTAAATGCCTTTGTGAGCCCATCATACTCAACAGAGCTATGAACTGGGAGCTAAGCTCCTGTCATAGGAGCCTCTGTTGGGAATTTCACATTCAGCCCATTTTGTATATGGCCTTAAAAAATTTCCCCCTCTACTTTCCCTATGTCCTCTGAATCTATTGTTCTGAGTTAACTTAAATGTAAATTCATTAACTTATATAGTTTTACATTTTTATTTTGTATTAAGCTTATATATACTTCTTAAATATTATAACTAGTTATTATCTAATCACACTTAAGGTATACACAGTTTCAAAATTTAAAACCCAAGTTAGCCTCTGAGCGACCAAAGAAAATGATGGGAATCACATTTGGCATTTCCAGTACCAAGGAAGCCATTTTGTCACACAGCAACAGCATAATGCTATATAAAGCCTAGCTGGCACTGACAGTTTTTATCTCTAAACCACTGGAAAGCTTTCCAAGAAGATGATGAGAATATTTGAATAATTATTTTTAATGAAAAATAACAAAAACTAAAAAAGTAAAATAATGATGATAACAATAATGATAAATAAAGTAACAATAGACTGAAGTTCAGATGAATGACAACAGTCTCTGTGGGCGTGCAAACCTTGCAGATGATGAAGTATTGCAGCAGGATGTCTCTGCAGGGTTCCCACTGCCAACTGTTCTCTGTGTTTTATTTTCTGAATGAAACAATGCTCAGATCTGGCTTATTTTAACTCTAATGATATAAATAATTTATGCAAATATCATGACCTCTCAGAAAAGAGAAAGATAAATTTAAAGGTATAAATTAATCAGATATTGCTTGAGGTGGAACAAAATGCATAATTCTCTTCTTAAATAATACCCTAGAGTTAGTATTTTTAGTTCCCTTATGAAATGCCATCTCTGAGGAACTAGATGTCGATTAAAATAAGAATTTCTCCATGTAATAAAGTTACCAATGATACTGCTAGACAATATTGTTCTGCATTTATTTATTTATCTGTTTATTTATTTATTTTTATTTGGGGTATATGCATGGCATGGTGTATACATAAACCTAAGAGGAAAACTTCTGGGCAAGAGTTCTCTCCATTCATAAAGCAGGCTCTGGAGAGTCACTTACTGCTAGGTATATTTGAACACAACTGCTGACCAAATTTTGCTGAACACTTAGATGGACTGACATGGTAGAAACCCTTAAGAAAATAGGGTTAAAGATAAAACAACTGTATTAATCAAAAAATGCTGCTTTCTGACATGATAGGGAGAGTCTACAGATATAGTTTAGAGACGTTACAAAAGAACAACAACCAAAAAATAAAATAGATCAAATAAGTTATAAGAATCAATCTAAAAATTACAATTATAGTCATTAAAACACCCACTAATTTTGTAAAAATCTTACTCGGAAAACAACAATAATAAATTGTGGTCCATACTCAGTAACAAAAATAAAAGTAAATGCCCCAGTGCAGCAGGTAGTAACCATTTACTGACCCTGGAGTTAGCAAATGTTATGAATATGCTACTGCTAAGATGCTTAAGGCAAAGATGGCTGCAGTTAAGACTTAAAGGAAAGCATGTCAGGAATGACTTGATAAACAATGAATAATACTGCAGAGTTATAATTATTAAAATGAAACAGATGGAAATGTTTGCAGCGTAGGTATCAACCTTAGCACAGCTGTTACAAAGTGTGAGGTGTGAGATCTCAGTTATCAGAAAATAATACAAATTTCATACATTAGATAACTCTTCATGATCATAAAACTGACCTGCTGATAGATAGAGGGCCCTGACTACAGAATCATTTCCATTTGTTGATATTACTTATTGCACATTCTATGCAACTTCCAGTTTGCTCAATGACTACAAATAATAATGAACTGGATTATTGGGGGTTTGGAGAGATACAACAATGCCTTGAACAAGATGTTGTTCAAGCAACAAATAATGTGATGCTCTGACCTGGAATGCTGTAGAGTTGGACCAAAGTTCTTGGACTGTCATAATGAGAATATTTTGCATAAAAAAAGCGCCATATAGAGCTATGTTGATCACTGGTTGATAGATTCGTATTAGCTACTTTGAAATCAATGTGACATTTTTATATAAATATCACAAGGAGAAAGGATTACAGATCACAATTACAGAGAGTTCCTATCATAGTGATGGCATGATGAAACAGCAAAGTTCATGTGACGATGGGTGGGAAGTATAGAAAAAGGTTTATACAAAGAGGCTAGGGCAAGATAGAACCACCAAGGACACTCTTAAGTAAACTACTTCCTGCAACTAATCCTCACCTCCCACAACAGTGCATCGTATTACAAGTCGATCAAGGCATCATGCTGTTGATTTTGGTCAGAGCCCTCATGTTTTAAGGTTGTCTGAAAATGTAGTTTCACAGACACAGCCAGAAGTGCCAGATGCACACAGCGGTGCACTTTCTTCACAAACTTCATATCTAGATTGTGTTGGAATAGAGCTCCACAAAGTGAATTATGCTGAATTGTCTATAACATCTTATAAGATCAGTGTCACGTGTGTGTGTGTATCTCTGTATGCATGTGTGCATGTGTGTGTTGAATTCTTGCATGAGAATGCTGAAAATATCAATTGCTCGCCATTGCTCAATATAAAAAATAAGCCTTGAAAGTCAAAGCTGTAGCTCTTGAATAAGGGACTACAGAGACATTATATTAGAGAAAGTGATTTCTGAACTGAGGGCTGGCACAGAGGAGGCCAACTGATGACTTCCAGAATCCCAGATTCCCCTCGATGAAGTCACATGCTAAGCTTAATTTTGATGAACATGAACCTTCCCAAACTCTGACAAGTTTACATACATAATTGAAGGGTTTATGACCCTTGACTCAACTTTAACATTCTTCAGTGACTTTGTAATATTTTCACACATCTTAAAAGCTTATGAAACATATATTTCAGGAAATTTATTTTCATGCATATCTTCTACATAATTAAACCTGAAGTTCAGCTGCAATATATATTTTAATACTATATACTATCATAAAAATGTTATACATAGCACCATCTGTTGGCTGAGGCATCTTTAAGAGATGAAAAATGTTTTGTGCATATTGGACAGGAATATTATTAACAAGTTTAAACAGTACAAAGGAAAAGAGATCTTTGTTTAGATCAGAAAATGATAAAATCTTTTATGTGATCCTGACTAGGAATTAAGTCTAGTAATTCATATCATTTTGGCTTGTGTTGACAATATTGGTGTCTTTGTGTTCTATTGCTGTGAAGATATACCAAGACCACATTATCTCTTATAAAAGAAAGCATTTAATTGGGCCTTATAGTTTCTGAGGTTTAGTTCATTATCAGGGTGAGGAACATGGTGGTTAGCAGGCTGATAAGGTACTGGAGAAGTAACTTCGACTTTTACATCCAGAACTGTAGGCAGCAGGAGGAGAGAGAGTTACTAGGCTTAGTTTGGACTTTGAAACCTCAAAGCCTACCCACAGTGACATACTTCCTCCAACAAGGAAGATTTTTAGATCACAGCTCCAAATCCCTCTCAGGAAGCGCCATTAACTGATGACTAAATATTCAAATATATGAACCTATAGAGGCCATTCTTACTTACATCATTACAATTGATATCAACTATAGCATGTTGGTCATGTAATAATTTATTGCATACCTAGTCAACTATCCATGGGTAGTGAAGGCCCTGACTCTAGAGGAGTCAACATAATTTCTAACTACATTCTAAACACTTATCCTGATACCCACAGTAGCTCCCATCCCTCATCAAAGGAACTTCTCTTTTTTTTGCAGCAGATGGAGACTATTACAGAAAGTCACAACTGGTCAAAATGAAGAGAACAACTGACAGTGGGCTTCCCAGTCCCAGTAAATACATTTAAGACCAAACCCTGCCTTTAAGGTTTGGGCAACACATGGGAAAGGTGGCAAAAAGACCCAAAGAGTCAGAAGAACACAATGTCTAACATAAGAGTGTATCTTCTATATGTGACAAAAAATGTACTCATGAAATCTCAACAATATGACTGCTTGAAAAAGATGCATACAATGACAACAACATGTGACATGCAAACATGGATGGCGAAGTCTCACTGGATCTGATACCTAGATGATAAGTTAGAGGCAACAAATGGCTTCTGAGAGAGGGAGAGTTAGTGTTCCCAAGAATGAGCTCCCTGTTAGGTTATCCAATACTAAATGGTCAGTCATAAATAAATGGAGACAACATTTTTAATTTATATGTTTGTATACATAATAATTATTAAAAGGAGAAATGGGAATATATATATATAATTTTCCCATTCTAACCCTGTAACATTTTATTGATTGATTGATTGATTTTGAAACAAGGTTTCTCTATGCAACCCTGACTGTCCTATAACTTGATATGTAAACTAGTCTAGTCTTGAACTCATGGATTTCTACCTCCTAAATGTTGGTATTAAAAGGATGGGCTATCATGCCTGGTCCTAGAAGTCTGTCTTTCTTTCTTTCTTTCTTTCTTTCTTTCTTTCTTTCTTTCTTTCTTTCTTTCTCTCTCTCTCTCTCTCTCTCTCTCTCTCTCTCTCTCTCTCTCTCTTTCCTTCTTTCTTTCTTTTTTTTTTCTATTTTTTTTTTTTTTTTTTTTAGTGAGACAGCGTTTCTCTGTAGCTTTGGAACCTGTCCTAGAACTAGCTCTTGTAGACCAGGCTGGCCTCAAACTCACAGAGATCCTCCTATCTCTGTCTCCCTAGTGCTGGGATTAAAGGCATGCACCACCACCACCCGGCCATAGTAATATTTTTAAAAAGCTAGATTTCTTAAGTTTTATGTACATTAGCATAACCTAGAGGAGTTATAAATGGTGAATTAAGTCTTTCTGAATGAAAAAGAATGTCTTTGAAACTTATGAATTAAAGACACAGTTTACTATGTATTTAAAAATAAAATGAAACCAAATGATGTATCTTTGCATATTCCTCCTTGTTTTAATTTAGCCCGCTTATGGAAAACTACTGCTATAAGTGTATACATATTTCATAAATTAGGAAGAATATATTATTTATTTATATTTATTTGTATTGCTTAGGAAATTATCAAGTGAGTTGTTTTCATATTTTTTGATATTTGTCTTCTTGTAAACATAAATATTTACATAGCTAGAATATTTATATTTTTCTCAAACATTTTGTAATTTTTTAAAGAAACATCAGCAAGTAAAAATTATCAAAGAAAGTCAAGAATGTTCTTTTAGGATTGGGCTCTCCATATAGACCATACCAATACATTTATAAATATCAATTGATGTTTTAGTAAGGGTTACTGGGTTACTATTGTTGTGATGAAATGCCATGACCAAAGAAACTTGGGGGTGAAAGGTTTTATTAGGCTTAAATTTCCAAATTACTGTTCATCACTGAAGGAAGTCAGGGCAGGGACTCATGCAGGGCAGGAACCTGGAGGCAAGAACTGAAACAGAAACCATGGAAAAGTTCTTCTTACTTGCTTGCTTCCTCTAACTTGCTCAGCCTGCCTTCTTTTAGAATCTAGTACCACCAGCCCAAGAATGGTACCACTCACAACAGGTTGGGCCCCTCTCCCATCAATCACTAATTAAAAATGCCCTACAGGCTTGCCTATAGCCTAATCTTATGCAAGCTTTTTTCCAATTCGGGTTCTTTCCTCTCAGATGACTTTTGCTTGTGTCAAGTCAACATTAAACTAGCCAGGACAATTTGGCATGTTGGTCTAATGCTAGCAATTCCTCCCTGTCTTTCAAAAGCCTGTATTTTAAAATAAAAACGCATTCATATTAGCAATATATATGGAAAAAGTAAATATGATTTTAATATGCCATGAATATTCAGGTTAAATACACGATAAAGTTCTACAGAGAGATAATATTTTTAGATACGTGCAACAGGTGAAAGTTAGTTATATTTCGTGGCCCTTTTATACTTTCATGTCAACTGCTGAACTGCAGTCCACTGGTCTGATTGCATCTTGCTAGGCAAACATAACGATGTTCTTGAGTGTTCACAACAGGGCATTCTTCCTTTCAGGGGTTGCATGTTCACCTTTCCTTGAAAATCTAATATGCTGTCCCACCCTTAATGTGTGTGCCTTCACATGCCCCCTGCTTAGCTTTCATGATAATCTCAAATGTCTGATATGCTTCAGGTTTATAAACCCCTTCCTTTCTTTCTAATGACATGCCATGTCTTCCGGGTATTCTCAAGCATTGCTTCTTCTGTTCGTGATATGTTCTGTCCTCACCATATCTCCTCCCCATTCCATCTTTACCTTATGATCAAATTAATTTTTGATCTGTCAGGTTAGCAATTATGCCCAAAGTTTTCAATGTGAACTAAGAGACCTTTTCATCTGTTTATTGGCTCCACCATATCATTATTTACTATGACTATAATGTCAATTCTCAAGTTCTTGCTGGGATGCCTTTTTGCATAATTTCTCTTCCATAATTTCATAATGACAGATCTCATAAGATATTACAGTTTCTAATGTATAATGCTGGATCTACTCATCAATAAGTTAATGTGTGTGTGCATGGTATCTTTTCTGAAGTGCACAGTCAGTTGCTGCCCTTCTAGATTTTAAAGATTTGAGTACTTTTCATAGCAGTTGGCATCTCTATTGTGAACATTTGTCTATTGTATAAGTAGACTGCAGGTATTGTCTCTGCAGCTCCAAACCCTAGCACAGAAGGTACCAGGGTGAATGCTTAGTAAATGTCTACTGATATATTAGCAGTACAATGGATAGTGGCTTTGAAGTACTAGATCTAGAAAACTGAGACTATTTGCTTCAGATTCTGCTCCAAATCACTTGGGACATAACAGACATTATCAAGTAACCAAGACTCAAAAATTTTAGAGTTCTACGTGGTTACAAATACTTCTATCATTATTTTCTCCTCTGAAATCTCTCTGCAAATATGTTAAAGTATGTGGTACTGATTTTTCTGTTAATATTTATTTTTAATAGTTTTAAATTGACTTCGTCTGTGAACTTGAATGTAACTTCCTTTCAGCTCTGTGACACTGGTTTTATGCATTACGGTAAAAGCCTTCCATTTTATAAAAATATTTGTGTCTTTGATTTTCTTTTACATTCTTTTGCAGATTTGAATGTTCTGTAAAGAGATAGAATTAAATCTGGGAGGTTGTATTTAGAAGGGTATATAAAACAGTTCAAGCAATGCCAGGTGACTTACAGGTACTCAACATTTACTAGACTTTCATTCTTTCAAATGCTGAGATAGAGCAAGAAAACAGGCAGACCACACCTCCTGATCTCATGTGGCTCATATACTTTGAGAAAGGAAGAGAGGAATAAGACAGAAACAAGGAGAAGAAAAGAACGAAAAGGAAGAAAAGTAAAAAAATGATAATTTACTTCAATTGAAAAAAAATTATACCAAATGACAATAACTAAGGAGAGGTAGTAATTTAATACCCTCGCTAGAAAAATGAAAAATGTGTGTAAACACAGAAGAAAATCAAAATATGAATAATGATTAAGATGAAAATACTGAGAAGTGGTTGATCTGTTTTCTAGAAATGAGCTTATATATTTTTAGGAGTCTCTAAATCAAGTCTTCCATCTCTCACCAGATACGGCAGCCTGGGGCTGGAGGTCAGAGCAGTTTTCCTTTACAATGTGTGTATCTTGATAGAGTGTACACACTCAGTAAGGGCCCAGGAGGATTTACTTGACCTGATCTGGGGCATTTCTACTGGGAATTTTTGCTATTTCTCTTTCATGACAAGAATAGTTTTAAAATAAAACACATTGCCTAACATCAGGATACTAAGACCACGGAGACCATTATGTAAGGCGAGTGCGTTTTTAAGGCTAACAACCTTGAAGGTGTCGCTTTGAGCAGGAAGCACTGTAATAGGAAAAAATAGCTTCATTATTTGCTCCTTTCTTTAGGATAATAACGCGTGTTTTGCAAATCCGTGAGTTCTGTCTCCTGGGATATCATTTGGGTCTTGGAGAAGGAATGCACAGTTGTTGGTCTGGCTTGAAATGTTTGCATATGGTCATCTAGCTCCCCGGGGATACGAGTAAGCTTCTGGCCAAGGCTGCTGCTTCTTTTGAAAATGATAAATATGTTTTCAGAAACTTGGAGCAATAGAGAGAGAAATAATTCACCTGTAACCTTTTCAAAACTTTTGTTTCCTTTGGGGACCATGAATTTAGTCTCTTGCTTCGTTTGAGTAACAATTTTGACTGCTTCATTAAGCTTCTCAGTGGGTCAGGACTAGGTTTCCAGGGGGCAAAAGCATGAGAAAAATGAGTGGACATAGCTGCTTTTGAGGTATGCTCTTCAAGCCCTGCATTTGGAGTTTCTGTGCATAAAAGTTTGGGGAAAGATGTGTTATCTAAAGTGGGCTAGCCCTGCTTTCAAAAACATGAGGCAATGAATTTATATGTTACTAGTGATTGTACAAAAATGCTTACAGCATTGTCTACCGGTTTAGTTTTTAAGGTAGGAGACGCACCCACCCATATAAGCACTCAGTTGCCTTGAATGTTAGCGTACTTGAACTCTGTTTATGTCAGAAGAGGTAAAATCATGAAAACTGCCTTAGGGTTTCTATCGCTGTGATAAAACACCATGACCCAGTTATCTTGGGAGAAAAGTGTTTATTTCAGCTTACATGTCCTGGTCATAACCTGTCATGAATGGCTCAAGGCAGAAACCTGGAGGCAGGAACTGAAGTTGAAGACATAGAGTAAGGCTTTTCCTGACTTGCTCCCACTGCTCTTTCAGCCTGGTTTCCTATAGTACTCAGGATCACCAACCCAGGAAGGACACTACCCACAGTGAGCTAGGTCCTCCCCCATCTACCATCAACAAAGAAAATGTAGCACAGGTTTGCCCACAGGCCAATCTAATAAAGGCATATTCTCAAACGAGGTTGCTTCTTCTAAAATGATTCTAGTGTGTTTCAAGTGGGCATGAGACTAGTCAACACAGGAACATTTTGACAAATGTGATCACTACTACATGGGGAAGCTCTGACAGTTTCTGCACACATACTATATCCTAGCAGGTAAGGCATCAGTCATCATTACTAATGCTGTCATCACCATGGAGATTTTGAGAGTTTGTATGCTCTTGAAACTTTTTTCAACAAGTTTGTGTACATTATCTCATTAAACATCCACATTATCCTTGCAAGAGGCTCTTTTCAATAGCTATAATTTAGGAAGAAGAAACTAGAGAAATTAAATTCAAATAACAAATCAAAGATCTTGTAAGACTTTATACATTGTTTCCAGGCAATCTTGCATAACTCACAAATAGCTATTGAACAGATCCCAAACAAAATGTGAAGAATATGGTCTTCCTTTAAAATGCCCCTAGTATCCATGGGTAACCTTAATTCTATTATATAAACAGGAAACAAAATCAGTTCTTAAAGACAGTGTCCTTAAGCATCTGAAACATCTATGGTGTGCACCTCCTTTAATTAGAAGATGTGTACATGTGTATAGACTTTCCCCCTCCGAAGATAATAACAAGTGACAGGTTGTCCACCCTTTCTTTTGTCCACACTTTGACAAAGCACCATCACTTTGTGACACGAAGATTGTGAAACTTTTCATTCACATTACCAAAGTTAACGGAGCGGGGGGTACTTAAGAGGAAAGCAATCAGAAGGACAAGTTTGAGGGTTTTAAATGCATTAGTATTTATGCTTCCCAAACTAAGATACACTAGATTGGCTCACCTGAAACCTGAGCACATGAGGTATTTAGGAGAATTGAACAAAGAGGTCAGGAGACCCATCAGGGTACCTGTGTAAAGATACAGTCTCATATACGTGGTTCTGAACTACATGAAAAATAGAGAATTGTAATGATCCAGAGGACAAAATCTTGGTGTGGGTTTCTGCAGGGCTATCCTCTGATCACATTAGTACAAGTGATAGCATGAAAGACCTGAGGTATCTGCCTGATATGCTAATGTATCTTTTACGTTTATCCTTTATACAAATCTACTCAATAAGTATTACTCTAGATAAAGAAAGTGTTCCCAAGTGGAACCGAGAAGCAAGCATCCTAGCTCTCACGGTTGATCTGTATTTTCATCATTTATTGTTGCACATTAGTTTATTATCACAAAAGTAAGAGGCAGAAGCATTTTTTTATGTCAAGTGTATGGATCCTAGACATATGTATGCATTGCAAAATGCACTGGACGAATGTACCAGATCACAAGGTAACAAGAACATCAGACAGTTAAGACATATCTTCATAAGAGCATCATGTGGCGAAGTGTTAAAACAGGAAACACTGGTGCACTGTGAAGGAAAACACAGACAGTTGCAAAGACAGGACACGACACGAGTTCATTCACTTTTAAGCAGGCTGAAAGAAAAAGAATCAGGTTATTTCTGAAAGTCATTGTGAGCAAGATTGATGCTTATGGTCTTAGGAAATCAATACTCTGCTGTCTCTACAGTACATCTTGATTTGTAATTCATACGGTGTTATGAAATGTTATAAATCTCAAGGAATAAAAGGGGCTCATAGCCCAAGAAGTTCATGCAGGGGAAGTTAAATTCAGAGCAAAATGATGACTATACCAGGTTTTCCACTCGTTTTCACTCCCTCTACTTAGTAACTCTAACTTCAAGGTAAAAGACACATTTGTCAAAAAAATATCAAATTGTGAAGCCATATCTACTTTTCAGGTTATATTATTTTTAAAAAATACTTGAGGACACTAAAAACTACTTTCATTTTGTACCTCAACTTATGGTCCATGTGTTGAGCATCTGGGCATCATGAGATGAGAAGCATATCATTTGAAAACACTGGACAGCTCATCATATTAGTGACAAAAGACCTGACAGAACAACCTAAGGAGCCAGGTATTAAAGGTGCATGCTTTTAATCCGAGCACTTGGGATGCAGAGGCAGGTGGGTCTCTGTGAGTTCAAGACAAGGCCAGCCTGGTCTACAGAGTGAGTTCCAGGACAGGCTACAAAGCAATGCAAAGAAACCCTGTATCAAAAAAACAAACAAAACAAACAACAACAACAACAACAACAAAACCCCAACAACCCAAGGAAGGGACTCATAGGCAAAGAGTGTAGTCCATCATGAAAGGAAAGTCGTAACACAGATAGTGGGATGTAACTAACTGATCACACGGTATCACCAAGCATGAAGCAAAGATAGATGAGTTCTGGACCTCAGCTCTCGTTCTCCTTTTCATTCAATCAAGGTCTCAGTTCTTGGGATGTGGTTGCCCATTTCGGATGGGTTTTTCACATTTGTTATCCTAGTCTAGAGTTTGCTTCCATGGTAATTCTAAATCAAATTGACAACCAAGTTTATACTCAATAGACAGTTTTTTCAAGTTTAATGAAAACTACTACATATATGAAAGGATGACCCTTTTCATACACCTGCTCTAGTTCTTGATAGTATACTTCATATTACACATTAAGTTTTCTAAACAGGATCTCGCCATGTAACACAGCCCTGGGCTCAAACTCATTGTCTTTTACCACCATCTTTTGAGATATGCAGTAACAGATGGGTACCACTAAACCTGACCTTAATTTCAGGAAAAAAAAAAGGATAGCGTGCATTTTTTTATATTTTCACACTATTACACTCACAGCAAATACACTCAGGTGGCATAAAATAGCATAACAGAAAGAGCTACCTTATTTTTCCAATTTTTTCAGTGATCTCTATTTGCAATATAATTGCAGAAAAATGAAAGGCCTTATAGTATTATTTACAAGTTTGAAAAAAAAAAGTACCAGAAAAATAGAAGGTTCAGGTTTGTACCGAGACAGTGGGGCTGATCTATTGGGAGCTCACCAAGGCCAGCTGGACTGTGACTGAAAAAGCAAGGGATAAAACCGGACTCTCTGAACATGGCGGACAATGAGGGCTGATGAGAAGCCAAGGACAATGGGCATGGGGTTCCTACTTCATGTTCTGGCTTTGTGGGAGCCTAGCCAGTTTGGATGTTCACCTTCCTAGACCTGGATGGAGGGGAGAAGACCCTGGACTTTCCACAGGGCAGGGAACCCTGACTGCTCTTCAGACTGGAGAGGGAGGGGGAGAGGAATGGGGGGAGGGGGAGAGGGGCAGGAGGAGGGGGATTTTTTTTTCAATAAAAAAAAAAGAAAGAAAGTAGAATCTGGTCAATCTAGATACAAATCTAGTAATAACCATTTTTGGGTTAGTTGGTACGATTTCTCTTTATTAGGCCCTTTAAAATGTATTTATTATTTTACTTATTATTATTATTGTGTTGTGTGTGTGCACATGAGTGTGTGACTGTGGTGTGTCTGACATGTGTGCATGTGGGCACACATGTGCCAAGGTATCGGTGTTGAGGTCAGAGGATAGTGTGCAGTTATTACTCTCCCTCAACTGTAGATCCCAAGCACAGAGCTCACATTACCAGATTTGATTGGGAAGTTCTTTTCTTTTACCCATTGAGCCTCATTTTGCTTTATTGGACTGCGAATGATTTTCTCATCATTATAGTAATACTGGACAGTATTCAGTTATCTCATTGACTAAACTTAACACATCTTAATGTGTGTCCATTCTGACTACCTAATTGTCCTCCTAATTGCAACCTCGGTTGGAAGCAGCCTTTGCCCTTCATACTCCAAACTCTATTCTGAAAGCAGATGAGATGTTTTCTTTCTTTCTTTCTTTCTTTCTTTCTTTCTTTCTTTCTTTCTTT
>JABTXL010012544.1:9588376-9608751 GCA_025134845.1 Neodon shergylaensis | reverse complement strand
TTTCTTTCTTTCTTTCTTTCTTTCTTTCTTTCTTTCTTTCTTTCTTTCTTTCTTTCTGATCTGTTACAGCTAGTACCACCAAGAGGGCATTCTTGCACATTTCTTTTCTGCTTCATATTAACAATATTCTGGCAACTTGAGGTTGGGTGTAGTGGGAATAATATTTTCATCATAGAAATAGGGAAACACTATTAATGAGACTTCTTTGTTCTTGATGACCAGTTTTCACAAATATACAAATTTACCACTGGTTTTCCTTTCTGTTTTCTTGCCGGGTAACCTGGTGTTGTCTTAGCTCTTCCTTTCACTACTGTGAAAAGGTATGGGCATGTGTTATCTACATATCTCATAACTTTATAACCATAAGAAGTGAAGAGTGTCAAATAAGCCTACTGAGACAGAGAGGTGTAGAATACCAACAACATGGTTTCTTGAACTTTTAAACCAGATGAAAGGAAACAAAACTATATATATGTATACAATTTATATATACATATATAGTTTACATAGATATATTCTTTGTCTCCATATTTAACATCTGATGGTATATACAACTGCTAATAAGTCAAAATATACAAAACCTCTTTCCCTATCTGGGCCTATAGTTTTGTTCACTGGGGATTAACCCTTTCCTCCTATTATTCCTAACTGCCAAGTTATTCTTTTACAGCTACCTCCATGCTCCTAGGTTATAGCAAATTGATTATGAAAATGGTTCTGGTGTTAAATTGCAGTGAGCGTGCTTTATTATTAATGTTTATTCACTTCAGTGTATTTCACCACTAATTTTATCAGCTTCACTTCAGTGATCTTTTTTTTTTTCACTGTTTTCTATATGGTACCAAAGTTACACTCTATTTTCTCTCTCCTTAATTTAAATAGAATTGTGAAATAAGTAGGGATTTCTGGTGGGATTTTTTTCCCCTTTGCTCCATTATGTATGTCAGAATAGATATGATTTATACTTTTTTCCTTAAGTCAAACAACATTAACTTTTTTTTGAACATCTGGCTGGCATCTGGGAGATCTACTCCATGCACTATTAATCAGAATATCATTGTGAAGTATGGGTAATGAGCGATGTGAATAGAATGTATTTATATGGAGAAAAGTCGCTTTATTGATTTAATACTACTCAGCATCCTGGAACGCCTCGGTTTTCAACACTGTTTAAACACATTGCCAAAGTTTTATTTATTTAGAACTTACATGGTATTTTTCTTTCAAAGTGCTGGTGCTTTATGTTAATGGTATCCAGGAAGGTTTGAAAAGGCTGCTTTGTCTTCTGTCTTTAGACATTTTCTCTGAGCACTTTCTTAGGAGCTAACTTCAATACCTGAAAACTGGTTTAAGGTATACTATATTCTAACTTCCCTGCTGTCTTTCCCTTTCTAAATCCTGATAGTTTGTCTGTTTGATCAAAAGTCTAGCATTGCCCAATTCCTTTTATTCTGTTTCTGTTCTCTATTTCTGTATCTCTGTGTCTAAACCCCCTCTTTGTTCTATTCTTAGTCTACATAGATATACATAGATAAAGGAAAGCATTCTTTAGAGTTAAGTTGTCTCAATTTAAGACCATAAGGTAACATTAAGAGATTATAGCAAATGTGTATTTAAACTCACATAAAGCTACTAGCTTATGATGTTTCAATTATTTGGCATTTAAATTCATTTTACACTGAAAGGCACATGTGATTTGCCTTGGTACTAAGGTAGATGAATCAGAGGAACAGTTGACCTCAAGAGTCAAGACTAGGTTAGGCCACATAACAAGACGTCAGTTAAAAACAAAGATTTAAAAACATTATTTAAACTGAAACGCTCAACTTAAAATTGAGAAACATACTATCCTCGATCTCCACAACTTTACTATTTCTTGACTTTCCCCCTACTCCTTAGTTGTTCATCTCCAAGGGGGCAGGGCAATGTGTATATCAATTTAGAAAAAAAAAGCACTGTGCTGGATGGACAATGCATGTTTCTGCAATGATTAAAATCAGAATCACATGTGAAATAGTTTTATTATTAAATTCATTTTGCTTAAGCGCTCAGTAGGGTGAGCAGCAACTAGACAGAATCCTAGCTTCAGTCTCATGATTTAGTTCTATCAGTGAGTCAATAGTCCATTTGTGTGTGTGAAATTCTGATAAGAAGTGTAGAGTTGGTAGCTTCTGCTATCTCCTTGACTCCATGCCCTGGAGCCACCAGAGAGTCCTGATTTCTCTGCTTTATATCAGGTCTTTAAGATAAAAGACCTGAGAATAGGATGGCCGCTGCCAAGGTTTCAAATAGAATATACTACTTATTCCTATGAATTGTCTCTAAAAATCAAAACTTCGTCTCATTTCTATCTGATTTCCAAGTGACTTTGCCCTGTGATGCCCAAGATTGCTGAAAGTTAGTGCAGTAGAAGGTGCTGAATTCTATGCTGACTCTGTAGATCAGACTCCAGAACCGGGTAGAAGAGGCCTAAATGAGTGTCAGGTAAATGCACAGTGTACTGAGCATTTTGCACATCTGTAGTGGGAGACAGCAGCTGCAGCTCCTGCAGACTGCAAGCAGCAGAGCAGTCAATTCTATCACTTTCTATCATCATTTTAACAATTGAGTCTAGCACTTACGAGGTCACGAAGCAGTTCTGTAGCTAACAGCTTCCATCTAGTAAAGTATTTTAAACAGGCAGTTCTTCTTTATAAGCAAAAGCAAGACCGTTTCATGCAAAGGATTGATCTAACAGATAACAACACAGAGAATTCAAATAAGGAAAAGAGATGCAAAGGCAAAATAGGGCTCACATTTACTTTTTCTCTGAAAAGGCCCCTTAGTGGTTATTCTCTGGTAGTCCCTTGGGCCATTTTGATGCAGGGGAGATGTGTCTTAGTTAGGGTTTCTATTGCCGTGAACTTGGGAAAAAGGAGGTTTATTTCACTTACACCTCCACGTCACAGTTCATCATGTAAGGTAGATAGGGCAGGAAATCAAGCAGGGTAGGGACCTTGAGGCAGGAATTGATGAAGAGGCCATGGAGCAGGGCTATTCCTTTCATGTTTGCTTAATGTGCATTCCTATAGTACCCAAGACCAGCAGACCAGGAATGGCATCCCCAAAGCTAGCTGGACTTTCCCACATTAATAACTAATTAAGAAAAGGAACTACAGAATGGGGTGTACTACAGTCTCATGGAGGTATTTTTTCATTTGAGATTCCCTCTTCCCAAATGTCTGTACATTGTGTCAGGTTGACATATATTGAGCCAGAACATGGGATAATGTGGGCAGACCATTTTTCTCTTCTCTATTTTGAGACAAATTTTGCATGTATACTTCTGAATATATACATGAACTTTTTTCTTGCCTATGTTTGTTTCTGAAAAATTCTAATTCTAGGATGAAAATACTAAAAAGAAAATACAGAAAGAAAAGCAACATGAATTTTTTTTTTTTTTTGCAACATGGATTTTTTAACTTCGCAAGAAATACCCACTCCTATTTTTGAGATTGTCAAAATCTGATTCTCTTGGGGGTAGTCAGGATCACACTGATTTGCTAATTTAACTAACTTCACAAGCATTTGCTCGAGTTAAAGACTCAAAAGACAGAACCAGGATATGAGGGGAAAAGAAAAACAATCTTAAGTATTTATAAAACTGTACTATGTGATTTTTTAAGAACAGAAAGATGGATGGAAGTGGCAAAAAATAAAAATATTTGTTGGAAACCAAACCACTATTCTATCAACCAAAACTGAGTCAGGGCCACACACCTGTGAGGGACACAAGGGGACACACAAATATGCGCACAATGCCGTAGTGTGGGTGTCATTTGTCTGTGCTCCATCTTCATCAGGTAGATCCTAAATCACTGCCGTGACTGTGGCTTCATTCATACCAAATACTCAAGGGGGCGGGGTAGAGAATCATTGCCAAATCATGCATTCTTGGTCCGAGTTCATCAGCACACTCTTGAATTCCCCAGAGGGTGCAATTGGCTAACATGGGGGCAGGGTGTACCTCTTCTTGATCCGTTGCTGTGAGCTCTGGATAGTCATGGCCTTTTCATTTTATGGGGTCTCTTGATCTCACAGGAGAGGGAAACACACACCTGCTTGACTCGCACTAAACTGCACTTTTTCTAACTCTAAATACATAACAGATGTACCGGTGAATTTCATTCAAAGAGGAATTTACTTATAAATTCAGACAGTTAACACATACCCCTAGTCACAGGCCTACCCCTTTGCTACAGTTATGGTGGAGATTGGGGAAAACAGAGCTATGTGTTCCTTGTAGAAATGAATCCAATATTTTTCTACATACTTGTCAGATATGCTCAATAAAATGCACTGCATGTTGATTTAAAATATGAGGCAGTTTTATATATGATACTGGAAATACAACCTAGTTAAATATTTCTGATGGCAGAAATGATGAACAGGTGAGATCCTGCTTGCAAATCTTTCCAGAACTTTCCATCATGGAAACAAGATCCTTCAGAGCAATCTTGAAATCCATTTCTTCCAGGAAATTTTCCTTCACTGATTAGAGAGAGGTAATAAAGCTCTCTCAAAAAAAAAAAAGAACTCTATCAGTCCATAGTCCCAACCATCCTGTGAATGTATTTGGTCCTCCCAAGTCCAAAGTTTTCATGTGTTTTCTGCCCATTCTCTGGGTTGTCTAGAGGTAATTATTCTGTATTACTGTCCTTTCTTGTGTCAGTAGGTTTCTCAATCCAAATTTCCTAAACTTCAGAGTAGTGAACTGTCAATAGAAGGCTCACTATATATATATAAATACCAACTGTATGACAATTTATGAAATTCACAAAATGACTTACAACCAGCATTTTCATAAATAGGAGGTAAATATAATGGCAAATCAATCAAAAGAAAAAAATGTAATTAAATTTTAGCTTTTGAGATTCGTCATCTGAAACTAGTTTAATGCCAAATTTTCACTTGTTATTAGGGAAGAAAATTCATATTAGATACCAAGCACTTAACTGTACCAAGCTGAGACTTATCTCTGTTGTAAGCAGAGTGCATATAAAATTAGAAATTGTTATATATTATTATTAGAATAAGAATTGAAATGGAATATCAGAGAATAATTAAAAAGTTCCGTAAAGCACATCACATCACTGTACAGTCTCACCTGTATCACCAATGAGTTCAGCCACACATCTAGGGACACTGCCTTTTTAATGCGTAATATTACACTCTATTTAAATCATGCAGTATGGTGTATTGACAAGTCCCTAAATAGAAAAATCCATATGAAATTTCCATTTCTGTGAACTTAATGCCTTAAACCTTGTTGATAGGAGACAAATTAGTGTTTACTGTTATAGGTTACAAATGTGCATAATCTTGCAAAAGGCTTCTTTGGGGCCAGTAATGTTAGTAGTTAGGTATGTGGGCATTCTCACTTTGTGAAATAGATCAGGATTTATTTGTAAAATATTTTCATGTTCCTGTGCTATTGCATGCTTCAACAGAATACCATGGCATGCACAATAACTGTCAAAGGTGCAATTCATTACTTTGAGAAAGGATGGCTTGATGGTATCTTGATTCTAGAGTATGCTGAGGTCACTTGTACTTGATTTGAGGACCAATAGCTAGCTAGAGCTGTTTCTTACCCAAAACATTGCTAATCCAATTATCTAAACTTGTAATTGAATAACACACCTTTAAATAGAAAAAGAAGCATGTTGTTTCCTATTTATTTCGCTATCATCTGTATTCTTGTAAATACCCATGTTTTAAAAACATTCCACAGTATAAATAAAAACCCCAAAATACTAGACATCCATACAGAAAATGAATATGATTCCCAGTATCATGTTATAAGTGAAAATCAACTCAAAATAGTTGAAGAAAGAGCAGAAAACTAAAAAATACTAAAGAATGCTCAGAAGCAAGAGAAAAATTTCCCACCATGGCTTGGCAATGATTATTTATTTGATCCTGACATCAAGGATGCAGACATCAAAAGCAAAACCAAGCAAATGGCATTTTATCATAAAGTAGAGCAACACAGAGTGAAATATTAGCATGATGGGGAAATACATCCCAGAATGTTGTTGAATACCTATAACCCTAGCATTTTGGAGAAGAAAACAGCTAGGCTAGGACTTACAGTCCAGCCACAGCTAGTAGGCCAGTCTGGGCTACTTGAGACACTTTTCTTAAAACAACAAACAAACAACTTCAAAATGATAAGAAAATATTTACAAATGGTTTATTTAACAACTAGTCAATATCTGCATTGTACTAGATCACTTGAAACTAAACAGAGACTTCTCAAAAGAATAATTTGAGAATGAAACAAGGAACTTATATTTTGTCACCATTATTGAGATGCACATTAAATCATTGATATCATTTCTCATGTGTCAGAATGACTTGCTAACATGACAACGAAGACACCATGTCTTGGAAGGGAAAGAAAAGAGAGCCACTGTATATCGAATGGAAAACACATTAGCAGCATTGTTAGGAAAACAATACAGAGGTTTCTCAAAATATGAAAAATAAAACTACAATATAATTCATCCACTCCCCTGTTAGCTATACATTTCAAGGAAATAATGTCACTTTCTCAAGGTGACCACAGCATTCCCACATTCATTGTAGCATGATAAAGTTTATATTATAGAAATAATTTAAATTCTTTTATAGATAAAAGCTTTAAAACACAAAAATGTGATCCTACAATTAGCTACAGCATCAATTGAGCTAGAAGACATGGTAACCCAAGAGAGTAAGACACAAACAGAGAAAACTGACATAATCTCAATTATATATAGAATCTGATACAATAGTATAGGCTAGAAAATAGAATTGTGGGTTTCAGAACCAGGGGATGAGAAAGTGGAGTGGTTATCAGTCAAAGGCATGATGTTTTTAGTAATGATACTTGAATATGTTCTGGTGATCATATATGTGCATGGTGTTAATAATTGTAAGTACTCTAGCAACGCTGAAAACTTACCAGGAGGATAGGTTTTAAATATCCCTAAACACACAAATGGCAAATGTAAAAGTGATAAAAAAGTTAATTAGCTGCAGTATGGAGATCATTTCATAATGTATATGTATATCAATAAACAAATTTCATAACACCTTTACCCATACCACATACTAATTTTAAATTTTCAAATACATTTACTAGATAAAATATATGATTTTAGTAATTAAAATATACAGGAGTAAATATATTAGTTGATACAGTAGCATAATTGGATGCTGGTGAACATTTTGTAATGCATTTAGTTTTATTTAGGAGAAAGAAAATAATGCAAAGATATTTAGGCTTTTTCCTACTTAACATTTTAATAAGAGCACCAAATGGGCCCATGAGTACAAGAGACTGATAAAGGTAATTAAGTGATTCTGGGAAGTTAAATAACATGAGCTGCCATTGCATGAGCAAAAAGATCTGTAAAATCATGCTAGTTCTTGGGAGCATTCCAAACAAAACAGGTTACAGTATTTCCTGATTTTTACAGAGGTTGCATGTCTGGAAAATTTAACATACATTAAATCTTACCCCCAAAAGAAATAAAACTTTTTTTACCATGTCTTTTATATGCAAAGCAGAGTTAAAATTGGGGTTTATAAAGATAAATACACGTTATTTTCTATGATAATCACTAAGAGGATTCCAAAAGTCACACCGAATACACTGTGTACTGTGGGTCTTAAGTGTTAGAAGAATCAACTGAATCACAGGCCCCAGCCTGGGGTTAAATGGTTAAACTCAACAGTAATTTCCAAAACTCTTGATACCCGAAAATGTGTTTCGAGGATCTCCAGAACATTTCCAAAATGATCTGCAACAAACGTATAGCTCTATTAGAGATTGCTAAAGTGGAAACACATGGTCTTGATTCTCTCTTCTCTCCTTCATTAGTCGTGTGACTTACAAGCGTTAGCTGAGGATGCTGGCTGTCTTTTTTGAAACAAGAAACAGCACTACATGATGCTATCTATTTATATTTATGTATTTTCAGACGATGCAGTTATTAGATATGGAATAGATGCTCCCTGATCATCGTTCACTTCCTGCCCTGCATTTCTTCCCTTGTTTTGTGAATTACTTCACATTGCTCTTTATATCATCTTTATTTCCCAAGACTATTGCCACAAAAAAATCATCCATAAAAAATAAGCTCAAGGCCAGTGTTGCTATCAGCAGCCATACAGAAAAACATGAAACGATAAAGCCAAGGACATTTTGTTTATTAAAAAGGATTAGTTGAATAAGTCAATTTGATTACTCTGATTTCCAAATATTAACTCATTCTTTAGCTCTTAAAATTTATAAACCTAACTAAAAAACTCATCCACACAAATCTGAAAATTATCCAGACCATGCAAACTATAACTTGTCCATATTATCTATAGAATATTGCTGCAGAATGACTTTTCAAAATAATAATGATGGAGCCTGGGATATGACTTAGTGGGTAAGAGCAGGGCTGCAAGTGCATAAGGGTTTGAGTTCAGATCTCAGCAGGCATGTACAAGGCTGTGTGTGACTGTGTGTCCATCTATAACCCCAGGGCTTAGGAGAATGGATATTGGGGAATTTCTGGAACTTTCTGTCCAAAAGCCTAGGTCTGGGTTCAGTGAGAGTTTGTGTTATAAAGAAGTTATTCTCAACTTGGAGATCACAACCCCTTTGCGGCTCACAGGGGTCACATATCAGATATTTACATATGTATACCTTATATTTACATTATTATTCAAATCAATAACAAAATTACAGTTATGAAGTAGCAGCAAAAATAATTTTATGCTTGGAGCTCACCACAACATGAGGAACTGTATTAAAGGGCTGCAGCTTTAGGAAGGTTGAGAACCACTGTTTTAAAGGAATAAATTAGAGATTAACAGAGGACACCTTCTGTTCTCCTCAAGTATGTTTGTTCATAGGTTCATGCACCTGTTTGCACATACATGTGAATATGCAACAATTCTACAACACTACATCACACCACACACATACACACACACACACACACACACACACACACACAAGAAAAATCTCAACCTCAAGAAAATTGACTAAGAGCAGGCAAGCAGGTGACGGTGACAGCCATGCCTGCCAGCTGAACTGCCATTCCTGTTACCCACTGGATTCTGATCCCCTGAGATCTACTCTGCCACCTAATCCCACCCACCTTATCATCCTTTCTGTGACCAGCTCTTCCCCTCAACTTTAGCAGACTCTATTGTCCCAGGTACAACCCACACCAGTAAAAAGAACAGAGGAGTGACTGGTCTCCCAGCTGAGTTCCTTCAATCTCCAGACCCTAAGACTGAGGGCTCATCCCATGCCCCCCCTCCCATCTATATACCAGCTAGGCAGCTGGACCCTCATCCCAACTCTGGTGGAATTCCACTGCTTTGGTGGAATCCCCACCAACCAGCAAGCAAGATAGAAACCAGTCAACCAACTGGACTGCTGCTACTCACTGGATTCTGCCTCCCAAGACCCACTTTGCATCCCAACCACACCTACCTCATTATCCTCCCTGTGTCCAGGCCTTCCCCATGGCCAGACCTTCCTCATACTGGGCTATTTTACTAAGCCTTACTACAAAGAGAAGGAATTTAGTCCTACCTCACATTGATATGCTATTCTTTGTTGACATTCATGGGAGGCCTGCCCTTTCCTGAACAGAAACTGAGATATAGTGGATTGGGAAGAGGCAGGCAAAGGAAAGGTTGGGGAGGGGGAAATAGTAGTAGTGGAGGGAGTTGAAACGTTAGTCTACATGTAAAATAAATGAATATATTTAATAAAAAACAAGAAAAGAAAATTGGCTACGGGAACTTTCCACACTTTTGAAAAAATTGCACTGATTATTTTAGTGATTATACATGGAGGTAGTAAAATAATTCTTAAATGTCATTTTATTGACAGTTGCTGCTTTCAAATAGAGCAAACATGAAGATAATACTTACAATTTATTTGTATATTTATTAGTTAAGAAACCAAGATTGGGTAAGACAAATAAGATTTCGTTTTGCAAAATGCAGAGCAACTCCTGTGTAGTTGCATGGTGAGATCATCTGTGGTGTGTTGCATTTCCCTGAGGTCTTCCTGGTGGTTGGCTATCACACTTGCAGGCCTTAAAGATGTGAGTGCAACATACCTCTTCAGTAAGTCCCAGAACACCTGTGGGTCTAAATATTGTCCGTATCCACATCAGAAAATTTCCAATTATTCCATTACTTCCTCAATTATTTTAACTCAGGCAGTTTGCTCTTAGGTTTTATACCATCCTACATATAAAATATATTAGTCATATATTAAGTACAATATGACCACATTTTGGAAGGCCATATACCTAAGCATGGCATTACTACTGATATCAAAATAAGTATTTCTAATGAAGGTACTATGATTAATATCATAGTGAGCTAGTGTCAGCAATTCAAATGTTCTCCATTTTGTCTGTGTATTTTAATCAAATTCTACTTATCTGATAGAGTAAGAAAATATTAGTTTTCTTGCTTCTAAGGCTTTTTTGAATAAAACTTTTAAAACATATTAAAATTATATTCATTATATCATTGCTCTTCAGACAATGAAAGAAACTACAATTTGAAGTTCAATAGAAAAAAATAGATTAACAGTTCTTTAGAAATATATTTCATTAAAAAAGCATAAAATAACATTGATATGTACATAAAACATTTTTTTACATAAAACATTTTTAAATTAAAGAAAAGATGTGATATTTTAATAGATGAAAGATTATGCTACCTCAGTAAATGTTCTAGTACTCAACTTTAAAAATTAACAGAATAGTTCTAAAAATAATATGGAAGTATAAACATTCCCAATTAGTCAAGAACATATTAAAATAAGATAGGAATATTAATGTATACATGCCAATTATGTTTAAAGATAGATAATTAAAATTGTGCTGCACTAAAGAGAAAAAGAAAATAGAACAATGATACAGAGAATCAGAAATGTATTTCTATATAAAATACATGGAAATATAAGAGCAGCCATTGCCAGGGACGGTTGATAAATCCTATGCTGTATCATCCTCCTGCATCCTCATCCTCCAGATCACCATAGTTTTAAACATAACACTACCATCATTGATCCCTCATAGGTAATTCACATATTTTTGTTAAGCGTCAATGAATTAGCTCATATAATAATTAAATAAATGAACAAACTAATTAAATCAATGTATTAGTTTGAACAGTTCTCAGAGTGCTTACATTTTTTTTTATTAAAGATTTCTGTCTCTTCCCCACTGCCTTACATTTTTAAAAAGCTCATAATGGAAAGACATAGCCACAATCCTAGAGTTTACTTAATACTTTGAAACAGTCAATCAAACTATACTGAGTAGGTGAGAGTGTATTTATAGCTGTAAAAATGTTCTAGAAGTATTCATTCATCACTTGATACTTTCGTTACCGCTCAGAGAAGGAATGAACAAGGCAGGGAAACTGTTGTCTGTTCCATTATATTCTATTTCCTTTCCAAACCAGAATAGCACATCCCAGTGTTAGTGCATATTAATTACCATACGTTTTAGGTTTCTGTTCTTTAATATCTCAGAAATAAAAGTTGTCACTTGTGAACATTCCTTCCAAGCAGCCCTAGTGGTCATAATTAAAAGGTCAACAATTAAAACGTTGAACACTATCATTTACATAAAATGGTGTTCAGAAGACATATATGAAAAAGTCGTTGTGGTATTAAGGATTTGGGATCTGAAAATGACCATGGACCACTGTGCCCCTCACAGTCCGCAGACCGGGATGGAAAGCTGAAGTTGTTCTCAGTTCCTTTTTAACTGTGTTGCTTTCCCTGGGTGTCTGGAGGGGGCATGTTTAAAATTAAATGCAGGAAACCTCATGATGGTAATTTACACCCTTACTGTATATTCGAGAATTGATTTCCAGGTCTGTTATTTCTCCCCATAAACTCTAGTAGGTGGTATTCTTTAAACGTTATTTTCCATGAACCAGTATATTATGATTCCTAAAACCTACTGACTAGCCTAATGCTTCAGATCATAAAACTCTCTTCACTAATGCAACTGTACTTACCCAAAGTTAAAATATTTTGTTCTTAGGTGTCAAAAATTATGCAGATTCTTCTGAGCTGACAGACCACATTACTCAACAGACTCAGGCTAAATGGCTGGCATTTGATTTAGGCGTAGAAGAATTCCCTTTCATTAGATACTTCTAAAGAGAAAAAAAAAGAGTTTCATTTTTAGGCCTCAAACAGCTGTAAATCTCAGCAGCATTTCCCTTGTAAATCTCCAGTGCATATGAAATTTCATTTGTCAAATGTAGAGTTTGTGATGCCCCACCGGAGTGCATGATCATCTGTACCCAGCATGTCTAGTTCACTTTGCAAAATAATCGTTCTCTTAGCCTGTCACAGTAGCAGAAAGTCGGGGCCATCTGATTCCTCATCTGAGCGTTTGCTTTCTTCATCAAAAGAGCAGCAGGATGGAAGAGGAGGAGGGGAATGGCAAGGGCAAGGGGAAGGAGGAAGAAGAGGTGGAGGAGGGTGAGAACGAGAAGGAGGGGGTAGGAGAAGAAAAGGGGCTGAGGCAATAATACTTAAAGGGGTCACAAGTGAGTATGGGAAACAAAGAGAAAATGTCTTACACTTTGTGTCACTTGGAAGGAGACAATGTTTGGAGGCCTTTGGAGATGTTATTTGATTCTTACATCCCCTCTCAGGATAGAAGCTTATCCAAGAGCACAAAGCTGGGAATTGATCTCTAGATTTGGACGCCATAACTCCACCATCTGTAGTTTTAATTGTTACCCCACATTGTTTTCGCCACCACCACAAAGCAGTAAAAGGATGCTTGTGATTTTATACCAATATTTTTCTAGAGGAATTTGAAATATTTTACAGCATTTTTTCTCACCAATATTTCAAATTTCAGGTTTGATTTCTCACTGTCTGTTCTAGTAAATGTGACTAAAATGTGTGTGCTAAAATCAGAAAATCCAGATTCATCCCATGTTAACACTTTTAATAGAATTTCCATTGATTAATCACTGGGCAAATCCTACCTTTTTTGACTGAAATATTTTTTAGCACACAGAATAATTTCAGTATGACATTTGTATACATGCATATTATATTACTTTGTCAACCCCATTTTCCTCACTGTATCTTGCTGATTTCTTTTCCCCAAAAGTTACCAATCCCACTTTTATATATATATATATATATATATATATATATATATATATATATATATATATGTATATGTATATGTACATCACTGCTTTCTCATTTGCCCAGAGTCCTGCTATCCCTCCATTGCATGTAAACACTTACATTCATACCAATAAAATAAAATGTAGGCAGATCTCTGAATGAATATCAGTGTTTCTGCATTTACGTATTTAATTTTGCCTTTTTGTGCTCGCAGTTAACCTATTATTTATTTATTTATTTAGTAAACCTGTGAGCTCTATTCAGACACAGATACTTTTTGGAATGTGTCCCTCATTTTTCTAAACCTTACATTATTCTGAGCTCTCTACGTACATAATCTTATGAAACAGTTCTTTTCCAATCTTTGGGTTTATTCTGTCTGTGTATATTCAGAAGTTTTAGGATACAACTTTGAAGAAGACTGTGTTTTCCTCACATCTTAAACATTGGGAAAAGTGAGCTATATTTCCGGGAGGCTTTGGTTAAGTCAGTACACAAGCATTGAGGTGGCATCCTAGAATTCCAGCTTAATAGCGTGTGGTGAGACATACAAATACTTTCTATGCAGGCCTGCAAATAGATAACTTTGAGAGAATGTGGCAAGTTAATTTGTTTCATTTTGAAATGCATCCTTTCTAACCTCTGAAGATATGCAGGAAAATATTGGATGACATGTTTAATACGCTGTTGGTAGATGAAAATATCTACCCTTTGAGAAGTGCTCACAAAGCAAATGTATGTTCACTTTTGTCCAAATTCTAATTTTCTGTAATTAAATTAATTAGATCTCCCTGTTAATAATAAAATTGCACTTCCATTTACCCGGGTGTAGGAGGAACGCAGAGAATAGCATACATGGAGCACAGTGCAGATGTGCCAGGGAGGTGCTTATCCAGAAAGGCCAAGAGCAGGATGCTGGGTATACAGCAGAAGTAAGAAACTCTAGGAGCAGAAGGGGCTGTGTGTTGATTGAAATGATGCATAAAATCGATAAAGCCTAGCATGACTCGTAGTAAAGAAAGAGATAAAAATACAACCAGCCTGGCCTCGGTTACAGATCTTTGTTAGAGATACTCTCCAGTATTCTTAAGGCCTTGAGTTAGACTATGGTCAGAAATAAAAACAACATTACAATCTACAAATATAACCAAGTAAAGAACTAAAGAATGAGTATTTTAGATCTGCTAGATATAGGAATGAAATATAAACAAAAATTAAAGTTGTTGTCTTGATATTGTTCTTATCCTGAGACTTTCAATAAAAATGATGAGAATTTAGATAAAATAAAAGAGATAATATTTGATTAGAAGCCTCTTTAGAATAAGTACCCTACACTCATTTTCACGTGAAGCCATGTGATCTGGGCTTTTGTAGCAGTGTTTATGTATGCCTATACCATGATAGGATCATATATATCTATCACTAGAGCTTTGACATCCGTGTCTCATTTAACTTCTAGTCAGTCTAATATATTTGGTCTCTGGTAATTTGCCCCATTTTAAAATCATAACCCTCCAATCTTAATTCTATCCTCATCTATTCCCATGCTAGCTTGGATTCTTCCTTCAACTTCCTCTTGTAAGGAAACAGTTATGTCTCCTGGGTCTGCCCAGATAACCCCAAGCAATTTTGCCATCTTAAGAGCTTTGGTTGGTTCACATCTGCAAAACAGGTCTTGCCAGATTAAAGGAAACATCTTCACAGTTGCCAGGAATTGAAATGTTGATGGAGCAGTGACTAAGAGTGCTTAGTGCTCTTGCAGCAGACCCAAGCTTTGTTCCCAGCACCGCTATTGGGTGTTTCCCAACCACCTGTACCTCTCTTCCAGGGAAACCGCTCTTTTTGTCCTTTACAGGTACCTCCAAGAACCTGTTAGACATATGCATACTCAGGCACACATACAGATACATAAAACGAGTAAACAAAAAAATAGTACAATAAAAAACACAAATAAAATAGCCTACAGTTGGAATTGCATCTATCCTCTTCTCCTTAAGACTGGGAGTAAAAGAATGCTCAGTATGGTGTTCTGAAGGTGGTCATGCATCTTATAGGCAGTCTCAGGGTCCCCTGTGAACTCTTTTGGACTTCTTTGTCTTGCTGATAAAAGTCACAAGAACGTCACTACTTCTTTCAGCATCGCTTTTCACATTCTGTGGATGGTGTCAAGCCAAATCGGGTAGAGGAAAAATACCTTAACCTTTCACTTGAAAACATAGTAAAATAAATAAATAAAATATGTCCATCTATAATTTAATAAACTAGTCATTGTTTTCAAATTGATATATTCATAATAATTTTAATAAAAATCACAGAAGACATTTGGTACTTTTATAGTATCAACAAAATGATGCTAAGGCTCAAAATAGAAATGCAAAAGTCTTATGATAGCCCAAATAACTATAAGGCAAAAACAACCAGCTTGGAGGAAACACACTAACATTTTAATATGTAGGGAAGACTGCAGAGGAAAGATATTTTGAAATGAAGGACATGTGTTTGTATGACCTATTGGTTTTCAAATGAATCACTAACATGATGGAGGAAACTAGTATTGCAAGCAACAGGTGATAGAAAATCTGAACAATGGTGCAAAACCATACACAAAGTAGATAAAAACTCAGCACAGACTAAATGCAAATAAAACTTTTAAGCAATCCATGAGTTAAAAATAACCTTAGGGGAAACAGTATTATCTATATTGGAGAGGTAATGGAGCCACAACACATCTAAGAGTACTGTATAGGGAGAAAGTGCTTCTTCGAGGAAAAGTTTGAAGGTCAGATGAGAAAAGATTGTCAGATCAATGATTATATTTCCACCTTAAGAAGCTTGAGAAAGAGAAGAGAAAAGGAGGACAAGAAGAAAAAAAGGAAAAAAAGAAGGAGGAAGAAGAAAGGGACAAGGGTGGGGGAAATAGGAGGAATAGGAGGGGTATAAAGAACAAAATGAATAGAAAGGAAAGAGAAGCAAAAAGGACGCAAATCAATACCATAGAAAACATAAGTGAAAAAAAAAAGTCAAGCCTTAACTTTCAAGTTATTCTCTGCCCACATTCCTGTCCAGGTGAGCCACTCATCCAACTTCATCTATAACCATAGGAATATAATCATAATCTGTGTGTGTCTATGTATCTTCTGTTTTTGCTTACAAGTGCTACTAAGTTACACTTAGTTAACTTAATTATTTCATTCTCATGTTCATGTCTGTATTTGGCCAAAACAGTTACTGATTCATGTGGGAAAGTTTTAAGAAACTAATTTAATTCTGCATAGGAATAGGTGTATTCGTTGTTCCTTTTGTTTCTCAACAGTCCAAGAAACTTCTATTTTTCAAAGAAATTGACTTCTAAGTCACTCACATTTTTTGTCCTATTTTTCCTTTTATTCACTTATTATTTTAATGTCTGGTACATATTTTAATGGCCTATTTATCTCTATCTTTTTCAAATTTACTTTATAATTGTTACACAAAAATATAGAAGTTAGGCATAGAGACAGGGTACCTTGTATTGGTTTGACACACCCATATACTGTATAGGGTTTAAATCACATTAAATATGACCACCTCCTGAAAAATTTATCATTCCCTTGTGAAGCATGTGCGTGGTGTGATTCCTCTGAGTAACCAGGGGCTGTGCAGTGACACACCAGGACTACTTGTTCATCTTCTTCTTACTGATCCCTTTAACTTATGTTTCAAAGTAGCTGGATAAACTTTCTTTTAACTTAATAACTAGGAGGTGTTTTAGGAAAATCCTTAGGTATCTACACTTGAAGATTCCTTTCCCATCAGATAATCAATACAAACAACATGAGATAACATATTAGGTTTCAGATCCTCTGCGTCTACTTAACTAGGAAAAACCAAACCAGATTCCGTGCATCAGCCCATTTGTCAGGCCTGTGTCTGTCCCTCTCTTTATGTCAGCCCCACCACACAGACGCTGATCCCTCACTGGCCTTGGAGAGCAAAGCTTGGTTTCATGGTGATTGACAGTTGTAGTTTTTCTGGTTGATGCAAGTTGAAGATGCTAAATTTTGTAGATGTAAAGTCAAAATGAAAACAACCTCAGTAGATGATATTTCTTGTCAGGTAGGATTGCAGCTTTTTATCCCAAAGCATCCTTCCCAATCCAGCATCACTTTACCATTGCAAGTCCCATTTTTTTTTTTGTTATAATGGTTTGTGAGTTTCATGCAACCACTATTAATGGCACATGGCTGCTAATTCTACAACATCTGCATTGGAGGGGGCATTTTTAGTGTTTTATATTATAACTTTGAACATGATCCAACAAAAGTCAGAAAATACTAAGATATTATTCTAGCAGATTAGCAAGCAAACCAGTAATACTGATTATTTTCAACTATGACAAGAGAATAGTTAACAAGAGAGGAGAGTCCATCACAGAGACTCTGACTTGGGGAAAACACAAGAAAGCAGTGGGGTTGAGGTAAGGAAAACAAACTGCATAGGATGAAAGTGAAGACAGAAAAATGTTGCAGGATATAAAGATATGCATATATGTATATATGTATATGTATATATATGTATGTATATGTATATATATATGTACACACATGGAAGGTGACAGGAAGATCTCTAAATGAATAAAATATATGACACACAGAGACAAATATTTTAAGTTCTATTTTTTTAAATTATATGTCAATAATAGAGTTGGATAAAAATCATGTTTTAATTTTATCTTTTCTTAAATATAATATTTAAGACATACCCACTTGTTAATATTCAAAAGGCTTTGAAATATTGGCTCATTTTCAATAGAAAATAAATGATTATAATAATCTACAGAATATATAACATAAAACTGCTTTAACTATTAAAATGCATAGGAATATGATGATGGAATTTTATAAATATTATTCTGCCTCTAATTTTCTGGCTTATACCATTTTAAAATATATCCGGCATAGCAGATGATAGAATCAGTCTTAAAATTATCTATGTAAGCATAATTTTATTTACAGAATTTTACTTACTTTCAAATCATAATGGTTATGTTATGTATTTTTAATAATTTTGTATATAATATTTAAATTTTCTGAAAACAAGTAGTTAATTTTCTCTCGATTCTCTGCCCTGTCTCTCTACCCATTGTCCCTTCTTAGCCTTCATTTCTATTCTGCAACCTTTCCATTTTCAGCTTTATTATCACAAACTGGCACCTGAGCAAAACAAAACAGAAGAAATAAATGTGTCAGTTCCTGAATACAGATGTGTATCAATAACTAGTATCAAAGTCATATAGATGGGGAGAGAAATGGGCCAGAACATCAGCAGAAAGAACAGTGCTTAAACCAAATATGTACCCCAGTAACTCTTCAAGCCCTCACTTAGACAGATACAGGGGTTACTGACAACAGGATATTAAAAGGAAGTAACAAAGTTGCAAATAATTATTTTATTTTTTTCTGAATATTTCTGATCAATACTTGAGTAAAGATAAAATCTGTGAAGGTAAATTTTAGCAATTTTCCTTAATATTCTTAGAAGACAAGCAGGAGTTGAAATAAAGCAGTGTATTGAAGTGGGGATACAGCACACAACAGAGCTCTTTTTTATTTTTATTTTGTTTTATTTTATGTGCATTCATGTGTTTTGCATATATGTCTGTGTGAGTGTGTCAGATGTTGGAGTTACAGACAGTTTTGAGCTGCCATATGGGTGTTGGGAATTGAACCCAGATCCTCTGGAAGAGCAGTCAGTGCTCTTAACCTCTGAGCCATCTCTCCAGCCCATGAAGCTCTTTTTTTATTGTTCTTATTTTCCTTTATAAACTAGAAAGGAAGACTTTATTCTTGAAAGCCTATAGAGCAAGGCAAATGGCTGAAGCAGGGCCATGCAGCTCTTGCAGGAGAGGTCAGGGGCTGTCGCTATATAGCAGTAGGCAATGGCTTGCTGGAGGAATGTAATCTCCATTTTAGACTCAGTTTGGTCAGCACACTACTGGCTTTTAGTAACTCCAGTGATGTGTCCGATTTAGTAAAAAGGCCTTATATTCTAAACATTTTACCTCCTTTTAGTAAAAAGGGAAGTCTTCCATGGGTCTTGGCTTTCTGCTGGCTGCCATGACACTGGACCCAACAGAAATCTGGGCTTGCTTTGCTGGCTGATAAAAGTCTTGGTAGCTCCATTTACAGATTAAGATGAAGGCAAGGATATCCTAGCCCTGAGCCGTGTGAAGGCCATCCAGGGAAACAAAGATTGTCTCTTATGAGCAAAGACAGGAAGTTGCATTCTCCTACTTAGCATCTTCAAGTGCTACATTATGTCATAGATGGGGAGGTGCTTGTGTGCCACAGCTCAAAGCCCTGGTTGTGTGCCTGGGTGGTAACTGAGCTGTTCAGTTCCGGCACATGAGAATTCCCATAGATCATGTTTGTTGGGAAAATGCAAACTAAAACTGTAATGAGATGCTGCTTCATAGTTAGTGGAATATAAAAAAAAAAAAACTAGAGAAAAATCGTGCTTTGTCATTGAAAATGCAACTGGAGGAGAGATAAAAGACTGGCAACGGGCAGAGTCAGCTGAGTGATGAAGGATGGGGCCAGCTCTTCCATTCTATGAGGGAAGGGACCACAAATCTCCTGTGCTAGGATCGTTCCGTTCATTCCTACCCCAGGGCCAGTGAGGGGTGGGGTTAACTCAACAGAGCACTCCAACTTCAACACATACGGTTTGCATGGGTCCCTGTAGTAATATGGGCAATGTACATCAACACAGACCTCAGTTACAGCAGGGCCACAGACCTAGACACAACCCTCAGCGACATCATGGCCCCAGGTGGCAGTGTAGGACACTCAAATTGGAATGCTCTCGAAGCCAACATGGTCACAGGTGGTAACCCAGACCCGGGGCACCTTTGATTGTAACAAGAGCCACCGCTGTCAACATAAACCATGGCTCCAGCCGTGCCAGAAACCTAGATGCGGCCCCCAGTAGCTGCTCGGTCTAGAAATCACTATAGCCGTGTGGCAAGCAGGCCAACCACTTCAGTTTGTTTTTCATCACTTTTAACTCTTGAGATCTGCCTCTCTCTACAGCCCATGAACCCCTCTGCGCCCCACCTCCTCTCTCTCTCTCTCTCTCTCTCTCTCTCTCTCTCTCTCTCTCTCTC
>JABTXL010012544.1:9557242-9583063 GCA_025134845.1 Neodon shergylaensis | reverse complement strand
CTTCCTTCCTTCCTTCCTTCCTTCCTTCCTTCCTTCCTTCCTTCCTTTCTTTTTTTCGAGGAAGGGTTTCTCTGTCCTGGAACTAGCTCTTGTAGTTGTAGACCAGGCTGGTCTTGAACTCACAGAGAGATCTGCTTGCCTCTGCCTCCTAAATACTGAAATCAAAGGTGTGTGTCACCACCACCGAGCTCCAATTTATTCTTTTATTTAACATCAAATTTGGATACTTAATACCTGGGTATTGCTGTTGGATACTGGCTAGCCAAAGTAGAAATAAAAGTACACATGAACCAATCCCAGATAGTTGTATAAGCAACAGCGAAGATTAATTAAATCAGTGAGACAGAGATGAACTTACATGGTAACTTCAATTATATTTATAACCCAATTTGCTGCTATGTTGTTATGTCAAAAGCAACCTTGAGGAAAAGGGTTTATTACAATTCGCTATCGTAGTCCATTATGAAGGGAAATTTACGCAGGAACTCAAGACAAAAAACTGGAGGAATGAACTGAACAGAGTCCATGGAGGAGTGCTGCCTGCTAGTTACTTTCCCTGGCTTGCTCAGCGTGCTTTCTCATAAAACCTAGGACTACATCCCCAGAGGCAGCGCTGCCCACAGGGAGTGGTCTCTTCCACACCCATCCTTTGTCAAAAAACACCCTACAGAAATGCACATGTACCAATCTGATGGAGGGAATTCCTCAACTGAAATTTCTTCCTCCGCAATTCCTGTCAAGTGACCAACCAGTAGCCCAGCACAATATCAACTGGACTAATAAATGTTTAATGAATTTACCACCAATTTACCCTGACTTACAATAAACTTATTATCTCCATAATGTCTCCGTAGATTCTAAGTTTCAGTGATTAGCTTAGACATGGAATAAACCATTTTTAATTAGTCTGAACTTAAAACCTTATAGAGATTTATTTCTTTATAAAATTTTTAAATGATACCTTATGAATTATTTTGTTTTAATTGCACAGAGTTCTAAATTAGAGATTAGGTGTGAGCTACATACTAATGTGCCTCCAAATTAATTAATATAACTTACAGTGATATGCTGTTCTTGCAAGATAACTTGCCTCTGTTGAGTTTTTGACCTTGTCACTAAAATTTTAATATAAAGATGTTAGAAAACAGTAACTATCTTATGATAATTTTTTCACCTTGTCACTATAATTTTAATATAAAAATGGTAGAGTATGGTAACTATCTTAGGATTTTAAGAATGTGTTTCCCTTTGCAGATAATTTTTATACACATCTAGAACTTAGATATATACTGATTTTCTTTGCAGGTAACTGTAGTGCTTGAAAGGGTTTCAAATATGTTACCAAAAGTCAGGCACACATGTCAAAGGTAGTAGCGAACTAATTTCCCCATATTCATAATTAATATGTAATAATTAGCTCTGAAGAATAATTTTAAAAGAATGAAACTTGGGAATATAAAAGCTAATTTATGAATATGAAATATCCTTAAAATAATATATATATAGAGAGAGACATAAAGGTAGAAAATGGACCAAAGTAGAGCATACAAGGATCTAAATGGGAAGAGGAGAATAAAAGAGAGCAATTAAATATTTATGACATGAAATCAGACTGGGGGCCGGGTGGTGGTGGCACATGCCTTTAATCCCAGCACTTGAAAGGGAGAGCCAGGCAGATCTTGTGAGTTTGAGGTCAGCCTGGTTGGTTGGGAAGGAAAAGACTATGGAGGGGATGTGGAGATTAGAATAAGTAAAATATAAAAATATAAATGTCTGGATATGTAATAATAAAATCTATCACTTTGATGCTAACTGAAAATTTTAATTAACCCCATTTAAGTCCTCATTTAATTCCATAAAATGACAAAAAAGTTATGACACCAAAATCAAAACTTCATTGACAATATCTGCAAACAATAGATGACAATATACTCTTAACTTCTAAAATGCATGAGGATAAGTCTCAGGGAATCTTCAAGACTTGCATGGTTACCAGCCTCTCTGCAGGATGACTAGGGCAGGCAGAATGTGTGTGAGGGATCAAAGGCCAGAGAACAAAAGAGGGGGCCATCTGAGGGGAACTCAGAGTGTCTGCGGTTCACACATTGTTTAAAGCAATTTACCTTTGTTTTTATTTATTGTGGATGGATGTTTTGCCTCTGTGTATGTCCGCACATCATGTTCCTTTGAAGGGTAAAGAAGGTTCCCGGAACTGCAGTTATGGACCACTGTGAAACACCATATGGGTGATAGGAATCAAGCTCGGGTCCTCTGGAAGAACCACTGAGTCACCTCTCCAGTTACCCAAAGAATTTTTGCGTCCAAATATTTGAAGCTCGCTCTAGGACAAAGTTGTTAAATATTAAATGTAGCTTTGGGTGTGAATGCTCATGATTTTATTGTCTAATTGTGTATGTTTTAAATATTCTTTAGTAAAATACTTTTGAAAATAAAAATTAAAACAGAAACGGAACATCTTTATATTATTTTTACAAGACTAAGTATTTTCAATTAGAAAATATAGTAAAATATAATGGGTTACATTATGACATTCATATGTATGTATACATACACACATATATGCATATGTACACATAGACACACATATGTCATCATCCACCATTGTCCCCTTAGGGAGTCAATCTTGCTTTAACTATTTTCTGCATTATTGTTTTCCAGAGGAATTATGGTTAGGAATAGTATCTTAAATTGCACAACATTTGAATGCATATGCTATTGACTGCAAAGATATGATCAGGGTCAGGAAAGGAAGAAGAAGAGAGAGAAATTAGGGGAAGAAGAGAAGGAAATGATAACACGACTGAAAGGAGGAAGGAAGAGGAAGAAGAAACAGAGGAAAATAACAAATATACAGAGGATTCTATTGTCCTTGGCTCCTTGCCTGAATCTGGGAAGCAGTAATGACTCTCACCCTTCCCAGCCTGAAAATTCCAACTCTACTACAAAGAAAACATGAATACTTAGTGTAAAATGCTATGGTTTTATTGTGCCCAGCATATCATTTTCCACATTGTGCTACCAGATTTATTGTTAATAAAGAACAATGGTAGGTTCCATTACATGGGTTTAAGCACAGCTATTCGGTTAGATTCACTCAGGCTATCCCAACAACAGAAAGTACATCGTGTGGGACATCAGGAACACACGGGTCAACTCTCAGAGAAGAAGAGTAAAAGCCTAGAGCTCAGGATAACCAGACTGTATAATAGATTCCAAGAGTATGAGACACTCAGCTGAACAGATTGTTTCTGTCAGTTCCCAGCCGCATAATTCCAGGTCTCACTACCTGTCTCTTTACTACCGATCAATTGGGCCTCCCCAATGTTCCACTTAATCCCAGGTATCTGTTTCCATAATCTGCTTTTCCAGTGAATGCACACTTTCACAATTTGAGCATGACTTTGGCACTAAGCATTCATGAAAGCCACTACAAAGTTGTCTGTGGGTATGTCCACAAGGCTAGTCATAGATGTTACTTCAGTCCAGGAAGTCAGGGCAGGAGGCTCAGACAATGGGGGCAGCAGATGCCCTTCCATGTAGATCGTGAATATTGTTCTTAATGTGCGATTTAGCTTTTGCAGTGACCACATTTTTGAAAAGGGATTTAAATTATAGCTCTGCTTGTGCCCACCTTTCAAAGTCTTAAAATTTAAGTACTACATTCATTGAAAATTAGAAACTCTATAAAGAATAAGAAACTGTAAGAATTTCTCATCACACTCCAAGATGAGAAATCAATGAACCAAATCCCTGAACATTTGAATATATTATTGATGAACACATGAATACATTATTGATATATATTTCAGAAGCTCACCAAATAGGTCTGCTGTCCATACTTTCCTCCTGTACCTTATTTTTATAGGTCTTAATAGAATAAAATTAATTAAAAAATGATTACAGGACTAGAAGTGTGTTTTTAATTGAACATTAAATTGGGGCTGTCTATTCTGTGTTAAAGAGAGAGGCTACATTGCCAAGTGTGTTGAGGAAGCTACCTCTGATGGGATGAGCATTGCTATGAGAAAAGTGAATAAGAAAAAAATTTTCAAAACTAAGAGAGCCCACCCGTAGTGTCCAGGACTGTTTTACCCCATGGTGGTGAGGATCAATATGACAGTGTTTTAAACTCAGCCTTGACCCCTCTCATTCTGCACTCTGGATAAATGTGGCCTTTACTTTCCAAGGAATGGGTGGCATTTTCTCTACCCCTTGATCCACTTTCCGGATGCCGTTCTTGGCTTCCTTGAACTGCTTTGGATAAAAAAGACATTGCCACCTGGAGATAAAATTTCTGAACAATGATGGGATATCACGTACCACGAAATTATCCTAACAGCAGCTGAACGTGGCTCCATCTGGAAACTTTAAACAATGCATCTGGCAGTTTGCAGGTAATAATGCGCCACATTTGACAGAGAAGGTTATAAATACTTCTGATTATCACCAGCAAGACACCTGTGAGCTCAGAGCCAGGACATATAAATCTAGGCTTTATATTGGCTGGTTGTCCTGAAAGAAACCCAAAGTCAGCTGGAATTTCAAATTAAAAAAAATTCATAAGCACAGAAAGGAGGCAAAATGGCTGTGAATAAGACTGATCGCTGGGAGGGTAGGTTGTATGTTAAATGCAAACACTCTAATTTGTAGTGGGATAACCACAGATTTTCCAGATTCTTCTCCTGATGACAATTGCCTTGTAGCTTTATTTGGGACAATTCATTTTGCTCTAGCATTTGTTCTTGCCCTTAGTTGAGTGGAAAGAGATGTTGCCTCACTAATTTTACTGTACCTATCCTCATAGACATAGATTTGCAGGATAGGTCGTATAGAAGCTGTTAGTATGACTGAGGACGCTCTGGCCTTAGCTTCTACAGTAAGATTGGTCTAACCTGAGCTTTGAAGAAAACCTGTAATCAATAAAAGCAGGGGAACATTATGACGTGTGTTGCATGCACTTACACTCATATCATATACATATATAAGTATATTTATTATACACAAATGTTAAGCATATTCTTAGATTAATTACCTGTGCCTGTACTGAAATAAGGTGACTTGCTACCATTTTCCAAATTTACAGAAATGCAGATATTTTATGAAAATCAGTTGATGTGCTTTTGCACATATCAAAAATCCCCACATACAAAAGAAAGAAAAAAATATTTATAGAAAATGCTGACTCAAGCCTAATTTTAAAAAGGCCAGGAATAACTATATTGAGTATAGAAATTCAAACTTCAGCTAAATGGAATTAACTTACCATGATGAATCCTGGAGAGAAGAAGATCCTCATCACAGCATCTAACTGGAAATAAGATTTGCAAAGAAAGCCTTTTGAATTAATTAAACTTCAATAATATCTCTTGAACACATAGCATTTCATTGTGCTAAGCAATAGTTTCTTTTAATTATGGTTACTTTTTCCTTTCCTTTTTAAATCGAGCACTTACCCCATGATTTGGATTTTTGTGCATCAAATACCTGCAGTTCTGAAACCAAATCATTTGAATCTCAGGATATAATTAGCCCAATAAATTGAATTAGACCCCTGAAAGGAATTAGGTAAAAATTATTCAAAACTATTTTTTTCTTGAATCAGATTATATAATTTGTCTCAATTGCAGATTTCAGTGAGCTACAAGGAAATGGCAAAGTCTATAGATAATCTTTACGGAAACTAGACATTGTATTGAATTTATTGAGAGGTATTTTCTTTGTAATTTTTTTCCAAATTAGATATTTAATAAAGGCCTCCTCTACCAGGATTTTCATATTAAATAATTTTAGTTAGGAGTTGGAGCATATATCCTCAAACTAGAAACTTATAGTTATGGATTATAATTTTAAAACACAAAAATGTTCTATTAGACATATGTGAATACATTTTGATTGCAGGCTATGGAGGTGGTGAAAGAACTGAAGAAGAAAATCCTAAGAAATTGATTATTCTTTTGTCACCATTAAACATACATGTTAATTATGTTCACCTATGTAATTAACACCTAAGACACCCATGTAGTAACTGAATTTCACAAGTTCTACTTTTTTTTTCAAATTTTCTTTTAGGGAAACAAAGCTGAATAATGTATTAAATTATCCATAATTCACTCTGAAAACTTTCGTGAGGTTTGAAACTGTTCTCTTCCCATGAGAAAAACAAATAACTCGTGAAGCACAGCATTGTTTTATTCCCCGCCCCCTCTAACTCAATACACAGTGACATCACTTTAGAATCATCTTTTGTCTCTGGACTCACTCTTATATAACACATTTCTTTCACTGGTGATGTAATGAGATCAGATTTCACTTATCCAACCTTATTCCTTTATGCTGCTCCCAAGGGGCCTTTTGAGAAAGGTAGTGTCTTTGAGGAGAAGGAGAAATTCCCACAAAACTTGAATAAAATACGGTTCCCTGAGTCCCACCTTGATTGTTGACAAGATAAAAAACAACTCATGTAAAACAGACCTAGAGAAATTTAATTCTTGGATCTGACATCCCTGTGTCTCATGTCTCCAGAAAATGTGAGGTCTTGAGATCACAACAAGTAGAAGAGCTCTCTCCCAGACCTAAGTAGGCACTGCAGGAGTTAACTACTGGAAGGCCCAGCTCTTGAGTGTGTCTCCTTAGACATAATATCTGTCTTTCCTCACGGATGACACTTGAGTTAGATTGCATGTATCTCTCTTAAGGATATTATTATTTATTCAAGGTAAATGGCTCAGCAGTTAAGATCACTGCCTGTTCTTCAAAAGGTTCTGAGTTTGGTTCCCAGCAACCAGATGGTGACTCACAACTATCTGTAATGAGATCTGGCACACTCTTGAGGAAGAGACCTGGTCAGTCTATCTCATCAACTTAAACCATGAAACCCAGTATGGACAAGTTCAGTATAACCACTATATGCAGGCTGCACATGCCTGCTTCAGCATAAACAAGAAGAAAGAAAAAAAATCCTCAATATCTGCAAACACACATTTTAAATAATGCAATCCAGCTCTGTGCAAATTTGGTAGCATATATTTTATTTTTCTACCCTTTATTATTGCCAAGTAATAAGTCCTAAAAGGCAGGGTTCCATTATAATAGAAATCTTCCCGGATATTAGGTCAAGAAGGTTCCCTCCAGGTACCAACTAACATGATTAATCTGAACTTCATGCACTTTTCTTCTCAATGCAACAGAGAGAGCTTATTTCTGAAGTTTAACTGTGAATTAAAGTATCTGGTTTGATTTTACAGAATGACTGAATTTTTATAAAGTATCATCAGTCAAAATATATAATTATGATAAAATTTTGTCCTGAGTCAGCAAAACTTATCCATTGATAACATTCTGATGCCCCATCACTTCTCTCTTTATGACCTAGTGGTTCTGGTTTCTGCTCATCCTTATACAAAACCTACTGCAACTGTTTCTGAAATTGCACTTGGTGAGATAGAAAGGGTTTTGGTAGAGTAGAATGTTTGAGTGACACAGGTGTAAACCTCTACTTCTGACTTCTAAACGTTAAAGCAGCTGTTTTGACTCTCCAGGATTAGGTTTCCTACCTACAAGTAAAATAGTGTGATTCTGTTTTAAACTTTATTAAAACTAGACATCTATGCTACCTAGTAAAATTCCCAGTAACAGTAATGGATTACATCTGTTTGAATTTGTTGGCAAAGGGTTCAAATAGACCACCACACCGAACATTACAGGCTATTGGTAAGGCTTTTGGTTACCTTCCACATCTTGACAATCAGATCCTATTGCTGGAAATATATATTTATGTCACAGAATATGAAGAAATCTAGCTGGTACTAGGCTGGATGCTTCATCCCTATTGGCTAAAGCAGTCACAGTGCTGGAAGGTCCTATATATACTACCACATTACTGGAGGAGAAAAGTAATTATAATTTTCATCCAGCTATGAGCATTATGAGCTAAAATAAAACCAAGATGCCTAATGTTGTACCCATTGATATAATAGCAAATTGAATGCTATTGGAATAACTAACCGCTTATTATTGGATTTAAGGGCTGCTTCATGAGATGGAGCCAATACCTAACACTGCTAATAAGGCCAAGAACCTAAGACTATATAAGTTACAAAACCTAGGGTGAAACATACTATTTTTTTCTATAAAATGAATATAGTAAAAATACACCAATGTCGTAAAACAAAATCAGAATACAACTATAGAAAATGTCTCCTAACGGCATATTTTTATACCAACAGATCAGTATATCACTCAACACTCATTAGAGAAGCTTCTTCTCACAGTAGACATTAATTAACACAGAAGCCTTGTTGTGAAATATTAGTTTAATGATGCAAAGACATGTTGCATTCTTTATCTTGCATCTGTTTAACTCTGTTAAGCTGTGTGACTTTACTTGTATAAAACACCCAATTGATCTAACAAAGAGCTGACTGGCCAATAGCTAGGCAAAAGAGAGTGATAGGTGGGGCTACCAAGCAGAAAGAATCAATAGGAGCAGAAATCTGGCTCAGAAGAAGAGCTAAGAGTGAGAAAAGGAGGAGAGGAGGATGCCAGGGTATCGACACTCAGCCACACAATCATCCATGGAGTAAGAAAAGAAAAACGAGAGAGAAAATAAAGAAAGTTAAAAGGCCCAGAGACAAAAAGTAGAAAAAGAGGGCAGGGGTAATTTAAGTTAACAAAAGTTAGCTAGAAACAAGCCAAGCTAAGGATGGACATTCATAAATAAGAATAAATCTCCATGTATTTATTTTGGAGCTGGTGGTGGTTCCCCAAAGAATAAAAAAATCCAACTACAAATCTATAGCTGATTAATGTCTAGAGAAGAAAAGATTTTGGAATCTTCAGTCCTAATTTAGATGTCTATGTTACTCCTTCCCCCTCAGGGCTTAGGAAGATGGGGGAAGTTCTGGGAGAAGTTAGAAAATGGAATATAATCAAAATATGATATATGAAGTTCTTAAATAATAAACAGAAACACTATTAAGTATTTCAGAAAAGTTAAATGAAATAAATACTTAATTCACTTCTATGTCTTGCACTGGTAGATGTTTAATCAGATTTAGTGTATTTTTTCTCCTACATCATCAAGCACATATATTTCAAATAATAAAACTACATTTATGTCAAAGTACTAACAGTGAGTTAATTGAAAGTTCAATTTCTTCATATTCTCTTAAGAAACATGAGAGTAACACACCATAAAACTAAAATATCTACATTTTCTACACTTTAAGAACAGTTGAGTCCTAGTTTTCATTTTCTATATAACATTTGTATATTTTTACATACTTGAGACATAGTCTTCCATGATCACTTTCAAATTTTGAAATTGTTACTTTCAATATTTTCTATAATTGCAGAACCATTTCTTTTGTGGTGTTCAATCCCTCGTTTACTACTATTGGAAACATAGCACTTTCTAAAATATATAATAATAAATAATGATGCTATGAAACATTTGGTTTATTAAATCATATCTAACAACTCTAAGAAGTGAAATGACTGATTCAGCCAGGGTAATCACTATCTAAAAATGGCTCTTAAAATCAGTGGGTCAAATTGCAGTGGGTTTTAGGACAACACCTCTGCTTTTATTCATAGGAATGACGGTAAAACTGTGTTGCAAAGAGCTGAGAGATGACTCAGTGGTTAAAAGCACTTGCTGGCCTTGCAGACAACTTTGGTTTGAGCTTCCAGAACTGATATGGCAGCACACAACCGTCTGTAACTCCATTTCCTAATGACTTGATGCCTTCCTAAGATCCCTGCAGGCAATGGGCACATGTGGCAGGACACTCATTCACATTAAAATACAATATTCTCTTGAAATTGTTTTCTTTTGGCAGGCCTTAGCAGATTGTTTTAGAAAAGTCAAAGCCCTCCACTTCTTGACTTATTACCCTATGAATTAAGTTGAGCATTTTACTCTGAACTTTTAAATAAACTGTGGAACAAACATGGGATTGTTCTACAAGCTGTGCACCTCTACACATAGTGAAAGACATCTGCAAAATCTATGTCTCTAGGCAAGAATAGTAGTGCCAAGGGAGAGTAACAATGGGCAGAGGTTTGGAATTGAAGAAAGTACATGTCAGACAGACATTTATGAAAACTTTGAAATGAAAGCCATGATTTTGCATAGCGAGTATATACAAGTTACACATAAATACATTTTTCATCTAGTGTAAATAACAGTGCTTAGAAATATGATCAAGAATACTCACCTAGGAACATAAATTCTAAAGAGATTTCTAAACAGCTGCCTTCCCAGTGTAGAAAGAATGCCTTCATCTGCAAATTACCCGTGGGTCCTGATTTGGTTACCCTTAATCCCTACACTTTTATTTAAAAGGTTTGGCATCTTCCTAATGACAGGTTTTTATGCAGAGTTTCAACTCATACCAAACAGAGCATTTTCCCCTAAAAAGATGAATTACCCACTTAGTGCGCTCATTTCATTTTTTTTGCTCTGGAGTGGCTGTGCTCACCCCGTTAGGATGGGTTTGACTTCTCGCTGGTGATTTATGTCACATTCTTTTCTCCCCTCTGCAAAGTCCTCTCACCTTCCAGCCTTTCCAATTCATTTGAAACTATGAAGGTCTGATGCCGGTGAATTGGCTCCCCGAAGACAAGGGGTTTGACATAGATTTGAGAAACTTGGCTATAAAGGTGGATATCAGAAGAGGAGTTGTTAAAAGAAAGGGGTGCCTAGAGCATCTCATTTCACATTACCCAGAGAAGGAGGATTTGTCAGAAGCCATCACACTGCTAGGTGAAAATACACTGCCTTGCACATTCGCCAGCAATGCATTATAGATACCACTTCCATGAATAATTTAGGTCATATCCCACAGAGTTCATATTATTAGTATTCAATTGAGCAACATGATAATAAATTCAGAAATATTCACTCTGAATATTTAAAAACAAGAATTTTATGGCATGTATTCTCACAGCGAGATGCTGTGTTTTAGTGAATTACGGAACCACACAGGATATGGAGAGTGGTCAAGCTCACTGTGCCCACTTTAAAATTTAAGAAGCAGGAAATCTGGGAACCTGAGGTGTTATTAACAGAGCTTTATGAGTGTGTTAAAAGAAAGCCATAGCATGGTAGACCCCTCTTGGTTTCTGCAACAGGAAGATACTGACCCAGTCTGTTGAAAAAAGGGAAACTATAAAGTTTAAAGTTTGTTTAAAGATTCTTACAAAGGTTCAAATATCCAAGTATTACATTCATGATTTCTTATTTAAGATAGAAAATGACACTAGCTCCTCAATTCCCCAAAACTCTTTAAAAATAAGGTTGACTAGAAGTTGACAATGGAAGAATAATTAAAAAGGCTGGGTTCTGGAGAATTATCCTTGAGATTCAGGCCATGAGGAATCTATAAACTCCTGTGGACTTGCTGCAGTACATATTATTAAATATCTTGTCATTGCTTATTTTGTCTTCAGCATACTTTTAAAGCATGTTGTAACTTGCTATGACATATTCAAAGCTGAAAAATTCGAAGGAGGCCAGGCATTCAAGGCAATTAAAAACAACTCGTAATATCAAAAACTAAGTGAGAAACTAAGTTTATTATCATATATCTCTATTTTAGTACTATCAACAAACAGATAATATCTGATGTCCATTAGTGTGAAAATAAACATTTAAAATGTCAACACAGGAGAGTTGCTATCTCTGAATTAGGAGAAAGAAGACTAGTTGAAGAATGGAGTAGAAGAAAGGAGAAATTAGGTGTGGATATGCTCACAGTATATTACACTCATGTAAGAAAATGCCAGGATGAAACCCATCCCTTTAATCTATCAATATATATGCCAACAATTCTTTTAAAAGTATCATTGAAAGAAATACCTTAGTTGATCTGAGGGTCATATTTTCAGCCAAAACTACATGGGAACATACAGTGCCAAAACAAAGTAGCTACACAGTAAAAACTAGATAATAGATGGTTAATTTCTGTGTGTATTATGCATAGCATGCATTTTTATTTTAAAAAATTTTGTCTGTCCATATATATATTCAATTATTAGCCTAGTGGTTACCCAGTCTGCTAACTTCCACCACTCCAGACTATATCTGACTGATTGATATGTGTATCTTCAGTACCCACCAGTATATTTGGGTTTTCTTTATTCATTCATTTAATATCCACTCAGCTATTCAACTATGAGTGGCTTGGTATCTTCTATGTGCTAGGCTCTGTTCTACTAGTAAATAGATATTTAGTAACTGTTTTTTCAATGAATGAGATTGGCTAAAAATAATTATTATGAAAGGACTTAGAGGGCAAAATTGTTATGACTTGAAAAAAACATACAATCACTTTCTTTTTTAGAGGTCAGTGTTGTTTAGTAATTATTTTGGGTGAATAACTTATAAGGTGTTATTGTAACAAAGTCCAGCCTATGAGACAACTATTGTCAGGAAGAAAATGAATCGGTGGCAGGTAAGTAGTTAGGTAGACAGACAGAAAGACAGACAGACAGGAAGGCAGGCAGACACATATAAATAGATAATAGTGTTTATGGGTTAGATTTTTTTCCATCTTCATACAGCATAAAACACAAAACTAACTTTTGTGGCTGATAATTAGTTTTGAAAGTTAACATTTATGTGAGCACCATTGATCTACTTTCTACTTTCCTTTATGTAATCATGTTGATGAATGCAAAGCAACTTCCTTTGAACCTAATAATAATTCACATGCAGCCAAGATAAAAATATTAATGAGTTCTTTAACATTCTAATAAAATACATGTAAGAATTCCTCAAGAAACACTTAACTATATCATCTTGCCTGCCTAAAACAAAGAAAACAGCTTCAAAAAATATACGTAGGAATCACAAAAGATTTGTAAGGAAAGTTTTAATACTTGTCATTATATTTCTGTATTTATTTAAAGTACAACTAGCTTCAGGTATCGTTAAAGATAAATGACATACATTTGTAAGCTAACTCTCTATATCATATTCACTTAATTTAAACACTTTAAAAATATTTTAAAATAGATTTGTTGAAACTTTTCAATACATACCATTTGTATTTTTGTTTTCTTTTAAAAGATGCGAATATAGTATGCAGTATCTTTGAAAAGCCTTCTTAAATGTGATTAAAGCAGAAGTTGTTCAAATACAGAGACCCACAGGCAAATATTACTTAGAGAGTGAGAGGCCTTGGAACACTCAGTGCAAAATGATGTCTCCACCAAATCCCTCCCCTCATAACTTTGAGAACCCTGAAGAAGAGGAGAGAGAAGGAATGGAAGACAGCATGAAAAGAAGGCCCTCTCAACTGACAAGACCGATGAACATACGAAATCACGGTGACTAAGGTAGCTTGCACAAGGCCTGCACAGGTCTACACCAGATGGGGTCCTAGAGCCGAATGGTGAGGTGTACACATGCCTCCCAACACAGACACAATCTCTAATTGATAACCACTTGAAAATGAAAATTTAGGGCCCTCCAAATGAATCTCACAAGGAAATAGATAGGCTTAAGAGTAGGCTTTACACAATGGAATAATACGCAGCAGAAAAAAATAACGACATCTTGAATTTTGCAGGAAAAGTGATGAAGCTAGAAAACATCATTTTGAGTGAGGTAACCCAGTCCCAGAAAGACAATTATCTCATGTACTTACTCATAAGTGGTTTTTAAACATAAAGCACAGAAAACCAGCCCACAAATCACAATCCCAGAGAACCTAGACAATAATGAGGACCCTAAGAGAGACTTACATAGATCAAATCTACATGGGAAGTAGAAAAAGTCAAGATCTCCTAAGTAAATTGGGAGCATGGGGACATTTGGAGAGGGTTGAAGGGGAGGGAAGAGAAAGGCAGGGAAGCAGAGAAAAATGGAGAGCTCAATAAAAATCAATTTAAAAACAAGAGTAGGCTTTATGTACAGCAGTAGATAGCCAACAGAAAATGAACTGAGATATCTTGGAGGTTCCTTCTATCATAACGCCAATCCAGGGCTCTTCTTTTGAAAAAATTATCAATTTTGTATTTTTATTTTTATTTCATTTCGTTAATATTTTTCAGCTTCGTTTTTATATTACAGGTCCTATAGTTTTTTAATATCTAGTATGTATTTGTGATCAATTCATGCTATTGCCTATATAAAATCATTCATTGTCGTTGCTACAGCTTCTTGGTACGTAGGTATATCAAAATATATACATTCTATTTCAGTTAGACATTTTATCATTTTTAGATTTTGAGAATTGTGTTTTTCTTTTTCTTTGTTTCTTTTGAATATATAAACATGTGTATCTTTTTTTGAAACATGTGTATCTTTTAAGTGTGTGTACTTCTATTTAATGTAAATGTTTGTATAAATACATGCACAAAAATAAGATTGGGAATGCTGATTCATTTTATAAACTGTATCACACTTTTGTTTTGAATTGAAAGCATGATTACATTCCTTTTTCATTTATCTTGACACTCTTACTAAAAAAAAATCCAGTATTTTCTTTGCCTAGAAAATAGACAACTGTCATCCTTTTTTCATTTCTCCCTCCTTCTGTCCTCCAATCTTTATCCTATCTATCTATCTATCTATCTATCTATCTATCTATCCATCCATATATCTATCTATCTATCTATCTATCTATCTATCTATCTATCTATCTATCTATCTATCATTTATCTATGTATCTTGCGTAACATATTGATCACTCTACCTCTATAAAAAATCTGTTAATATAATCATCCAATAATGTTATCTGTCTAACAAACATATGATAATTCTGAGCTTTGCTTGGTTATTTATTTTAGAATTAGCCTTACAACCTATAAGGGAGAAAAGATTGGCTATTTTCTAATGGGTCCCAACTTTTAAAATGTAATTTTCCTAATTTTAACTCATGAAGCTCACTTATGAGACACCTCTGACTTCCAACTTCCTCAAGTTACACAGAAGTGTAAGCCAAAGTCTCTGAGTTTTTCACCCTGTTCTGAAACTGATTGCTCCTATAGATCTGCTAAGCTTCAGAGAGCAGCAGGGAATGCTTCATCTTTTCCTTTCTCGTTTCTCAGAACCTCTGCAGGCAGTTCTCAATGGATACCAAGTATCTATGTTCCTACATGCCCAATGAAATGGCTTGGTTAATATAATAATGGCATTTATTTATTCATTCATTCATTCATTCATCTGAGATATTGTCCTTATATGCTTATTGATGTTTCCAGGTTGTAGTCTATCCTCTTAGAAACATCCAGAAAATTTAGAAAGAAGAATTTAACATAGAATTAATGTCATGTTAGTAGTTGACTCTGAATGGAATTTTCTATGAAAATATCCTATTAATACAAATCCATCAATTGGCTATTAAATTTCAGATCATACACTAAAGAATATCCCTGATATAATCTTTACCACATGTGAATCTGTGTGTACATGTCAAATGCAGACATTGAAACATGGTAGGGTTCCCTAATTCCTTTGAAGATTACTTGGTATCCTCTTCTTATAGGTAATGTGCATATTAATTTAATACACAGTGTATTTCAGGCACAATTATACTTTGTACCAATTATTGAAAGATAATTGGCATAAAGAATGTGCATAATTATTGCACAGCTTGCTCAAAAGGAGAACATCACTTAACACAATGGGAATCATTACAAATTCCACTAGAGAGCTTTAAATGATATATTATGCTGCATGGAGGTGTAAACAATTATATGAATATCACAGAGAAGATGAAATCATTTTAGGTATTAAATGATCATTGAATATATTCAGTGTTTCACATAGAAGATTTTAATGTATATTCTATTCCTCATAATTTTTAAAGTACCATTACGATGCATAGATGATGTTTAATGTTTAATTCTTACAAAATCAAAGTGGACTATGCTCTGGTATTAATAACTAAATTTAATTATTTTCTGTCTCCTTTATATAATATTGTTACCAATTGAGACTTAATGAGGTGATGAAATGATAACTCTGATGAAATTTTTGAACATATACTCCTCTCAGAAATATCTGAATAGGTTTTTAACTACACAGAAATTATTTGTACATTGGAATCTAATATTATTTCCTGGCCCAGTAATTTTTAAACAGACATGAATTGAAATCCTGGAAAAAAATAGTCTTCAAATTATAAAACTTTTAAAATTCATTTTTATTAAGCTCTACATTATTCTCTGCTCCCCTCCTTGCTTCCCCCACCCCTTCAACCCTCTCCCAAAGTCCCCATGCTCCCAATTTACTCAGGAGATCTTGTCTTTTTCTACTTTCCATGTAGATTAGATCTATGTAAGTCTCTCTTAGTGTCCTCATTGTTGTCTAAGTTCTCTGGGATTGTGATTTGTAGGCTGGTTTTCTTTGATTTATGTTTAAAAACCACTTATGAGTGACTTCATGTGATAATTGTCTTTTTGTGTCTGTGTTACCTCGCTCAAAATGATGTTTTCTAGCTCCATTCTTTTTCCTGCAAATTTGAAGATGCCATTATTTTTTTCTGCTGTGTAGTACTCCATTGTGTAAATTTACCACATATTCATTATCCATTCTTCAGCTGAGGGGCATTTAAGTTGTTCCTAGGTTCTGGCTATGACAAACAATATTGCTATGTACATAGTTGAACACATGTCCTTGTGGCACAGTTGAGTATCCTTTGGATATATACCAAAAGTGGTGTTACTGGGTCTTAAGGAAGGTTGTTTCCTAATTTTCTGAGAAATCACCACAATGGCACCCAAAGGAGCTGTACCAGCTTACATTCCCACCAGAAATGCAAAAGTGTTCCCTTTACCCCACAACCTCCCCAGCATAAATTGTCATCAGTGTTTTTGATCTTTGGCCATTCTTACAGGTATAAGATGGAATCTCAGAGATGTTTTGATTTGCATTTCTCTGATGACTAAGAATGTTGAACATTTCCTTAAGTGTCTTTCAGCCATTTTAGATTCCTCTGTTGAGAATTCTCTGTACTTCATTTTTTAATTGGATTATTTGTTCTGTTGATGACCAATTTTTGAGTTCTTTGTATATTTTGGAGATCAGACCTCTGTCTGAAGTGGGGTTAGTGAAGATTTTTTCCCATTCTGTAAGCTATTGTTTTGTCTTGTTGACTGTGCCCCTTTCTTTACAGAAGCTTTTCAGTTTCAGGAGGTCCCATTTATTAATTGTTTCTCTCAGAGTCTGTGCTGCTGGGGTTATATTTAGGAAGTGGTCTCCTGTGCCAATTCATTCAAGTGTACTTTCCACTTTCTCTTCTCTAAGGTTCAGTGTGGCTGGCTTTATGTTAAGGTCTTTGATCCATTTGGACTTGAGTTTTGTGCATGGGGATAGATATGGGTCTATTGTCATTCTTCTCCATGCTGATATCCAGTTATGCAAGCACCATTCATTAAATATGCTTTTTTTCCATTTGATATATTTTACTTTGTAATATCTGGGTCTTCGATTTGGTTCCATTGGTGCTCCTGTCTTTTCTAATGCCAATACCAGGCTGTTTTCAGTACTGTAGCTCTGTAGTAGAGTTTGAAGTCAGGGATTATGATGCTTCCAGAAGTTCTTTTATTGTATAGGATTGCTTGGGCTAACCTAGGTTTTTTTTTTTCTTTTCCACATGCATTTGAGTACCATTCTTTTGAGGTCTGTGAAGAATTTTGCAGGGATTTTTATGGGCATGGCATTGAATCTGTAGATTGCTTTTGATATCGATATCGATATTGATGATTTGCAAACTGACTAAAAAATGTAATAACAGAGTGAGAAAGCCTTAAATCATCATCTGAATTAGCACATTCATGACTTTGGAAAACATCACAGAAGAGAGTAAAAGAGATTTTAAGAGTTAGCGGATGGGGAGATGTGCAGCAAAAGACATCAACCACACATGAGATAGCTGTTGTAGACATGAGCTCACAGCAGCTGTGGTTATCTGCACAGGGCTGTGTCTGTCAGCTTTGTATCGTGAACTGAGGAGGGATACATGTGACCTCACCTCTTCCTAAGGGAATATTGTCAGTGATCAGTTCCTGGGAGAAGAGATGTCATTTTCGTCAAGGCTGCAGCAAGCGATAAGCTGCCAATGTTCCAGTAAATAACTTCACAGCCCTACATCTGCAAACAACTATAATTAAACTCAGTGGGTCACACAGAAAAAAAAAAGACATGAAAGTGGAGAGAGATTTTGTTAGGAAGAAGTGGTTCAACAGGAGGGAGAGCAGATGAGAAAGGAAAAGGAAGTTGAAAATGACTCAAATTCATTATACGTATGTATGGAACTGTCATAATATTTTAAAAGGGAGAAACAAATAAAAATGATGTTTGATGTAAGCTAGAAGGGCATTTTTCACATAGAATTTTGTTTATTTGTCTTTTATAGAACAAAATGAAATATTTTTTCTAGTTTCTGTTTTTAAAGGATTCAACGTCAGTGTACCTTAACATTTTTCAGAACACTTACACAAAGAAAAGCAAAAGAACAACTCCTCATAATAACCATTACAAAGCATAAAGACTATGGTTCTTGAAATACAGCCTTTATACAGAAAGTCTTCTTACATGGTAAGATTTATTACTATCAGTTAGGAACTTGTGAAAAGAAATCTATCTGCGTTTCATCTAAAGTATCAGTTAAGTCATATCAGGTGGAAAGAGAATTTCCTTGCTAATAATACTCTCCTGTCTTGTGAAGTAAAAATCTAATGCTCACCAATTAAAAAAATATATTCATACAAGATGAATATTAGGCATTTCCAAGTACAATGACAGAGAAGTGGTATTAGGTGAGACCTTGGAGAAAGTGCACCAAAAACAGAAAGCATGGACTCTATTCCAATAAAAACAGAAAGAGCCTCTTGTATTTTTGGTTGTGAATGGCTGAACCTCTCTCCAGCCAGGAAGACCCTCTGAAATCTACAGAGAAAGTGAAAGGATTAAAAGGAAACATGAGAAATGCAGAGGAGGAAGACAAACATAGCTTTCTGAAGGAAAGGAGAAGATAATGCTGCTTCCGTGGGTAAGCCAGGAGAGACATGAGTAGTCCTACCACAGGGCAAGGCAAATAGTGTCCAAAAGTTTCAAGTCCACTTGTTTGTGGTGAAGAGAAACTGATTTCTTCTGGGACAACAGTTGGAGAAATATCATTTTGTCACATTATATAACTCAGAGGCAGCCGTTTGGTGTAACTGGAGGTTTCTCTTCCACCTCCCAGTTCCCAAATAACTACTCAGAGGCTTAATATTATTTACAAACTATTTGGCCTATTAGCTCAGGCTTATTATTAACTAGCTCTCACACCTTAAATGAACCAATTTCTATTATTCTAAATTTTACCACAAGGCTCATGGCTTGTTACCTCACATCTTGCTTCTCTGGAGGCTGCTGGCATCTCTCAGACTCTGCCTTTTTTTCTCCCTGTATCCCTGCTTGATTTCCTGCCTGGCTCTGCTCTGCCTGGCTATTGGTCAAATCTGTTTCTTTATTAGCCAGTGGTAATAAAACATAAACACAGCATATAAAAGACATCCCACATAATTTCCCTTTTCTGTTTAATCAAAAGGAAGGTTTTAACTGTAACAAGTAAGATTACATATAACAAAATCATTATCAAGCAAGATTTACAATGACAATATTTATGCTATTTGTATTTGACAAAATTAAAGAATATAACATATATTTGATCTTTCTGAGTCTAAATTTTCATATCTAATTTGTTATTTATCATAACTAAAAAAAACTATAACTATCTAGTCTTGAACTCCATCAAAGAACCCAGAAACATATAATATTATTTAAATAAACAGGAAGTGAATTGTAAGCAGTTTTCAAAATTCTAAAAATGACAGAGATATATGGTTGCCTGGACAGTCACTTAAAGCTTTTCTGTAACATAGGGTAATTCATCTTCAGCCCATAGGCCTAGAATATCTGGCAGACTTCTCAGTGAAGCAGGAAATTTGAGACTGCCCACTATTTTGGCAAAGTTAGTCAGTTGTTTTCTTCTATGTCCTGTAGAATGTCTAGCAGACTCTTTCATGAAGCAAGAACCCTAAAGGACTGTCCCACCTTGTTTTGGGAAAATTCAAATTTTTCTTGTGGGTCGTGCATTTCCAGTTTATATAGCATATTGTCAAACAGTCTAGGCAAGAGAAGTTCCTTGTTCAAATGGCTAGCCTTGACACTGTGAAAGCAAACTCCATAAGGAGTTTCTCCCATGCCCATCATCCTCTTTAAGGTAACTAGTGCTGCCTGGAGCAGACACTTCTCACTCTGGAGAAAAGTCTAAGTTATTAAAACATTTAAATGGCATATTCTGTAGGTCTTTGAAATGTTTGCATATCTTGAAAACCTAACTAATATACCTATAAGTTTGACTATTATAGATAACTATTAATTTATATTTCTTAACTAAACATTATATTTTAAGTGATCTACATAAACATTATACTGTAAACAAGAGTAGAAATATACATAGAGTATAACAAAATTGACCTTAAATTTGTATCAATAAAATAAAATCCATATCAATATAAAGTATTTTGAGATTAATAATAGTTATCTCTATTGTTAAAGTAGATTTAATAATCTATCATTTTATCATTTCTATATCATATCCCCCTTTTTTCTTTAGAAAAAATTGACTATGACTACTAACCATTTATAACAAACCTCCTTTAAATGAAAACAAACATTTATAAACAATATTTTGGGACCTTGGAAAGTTTTTTATACTACTTCCTGCTAATTAGGGGCACTGGTAATCTTATTAGGATCCTGAGAATATTTAGAATTATGATTACACTTTTGTTTTAGAAGTCTGTGAGGGTGCAACCTCTCAGCCAGCTGCCTTGAGGTTGTTCTGATAGTTGGATCACATGGATCATCACTTCCGTGAAGACCTCTCAGGGGGTCTTACTTGATCAAGCCATATTAGCCTGGAAGGAATCCACAGCTTCTCATCTTCTGTGGAAAAAATCAGAACCTCTTTTCCAAAGCAACATAACTTTAGCCCCAAATATTGAAATCATGATGCATTTATGCTAGTTTAGCGTAGCAGCCCCCATAATCAAATGATCAGCAGTTAGTTCATTAACAGCCAAAATAATTGAAAGGAAAAACAGTAGTAATATAATCCAGATGTTCTGTGTCTTTCCATCTTTACATAGCTTATTATAATTTTTATTACTCTATTTTCTTTTTAAGAACCTCAGTTTATTATCTTTAAATAATTCTTTTAATCTATGACTCTCTATCCTTTGTCCACTCTCTCCCAAGCCTATGCATATTTATCAAACACATAGTGACCCATTTAGAGGCCTAATTGTATGAATCTGTCTTTATTGTATATTTGTAATCATTTCCTGACCAGGAGAGTCTTTAACATTCTAAGAAAGCATGACTACGACCAAAGCCAAGGCTTTGGCTATTGATTCTGCCCCGTTTGACTTTCCAACATGGCAGAGGTACATTCACAGCCAGCTCTGGAAGCCATAGTCATAAATTTTTTAATGTCCAGATTCCAGTACCAAATCGCTCAATTAAAAGCAAACAGATTTTATTGAATCCAATTGTCCTATAATATTCATAAGAAACTCTTGAATAAATAACTACAATAGCATTTATACCTCCTATTGCCTAAGCACTTAAAATAATAAGAGTGTATAAAATTTGTTATTGTTGTGTTCAGTGGTTATCTACACCTCCTCTACTTCTAATTTCTGTTGAAGAGTTTCAAAAATATAAATAGAAAAATCAAATAGCAGAATGAGGAAACAGATGGTTCTGTGATGACAAAATCCATTTGACTGTTACCACACTGGGATATAGAAAACTTGGTTAATAGTTGTTCAGCCAATAAAACAATATGAAAAAATGATTTGCCAAAACTTATCTTACCTGGATATAAATATCTCATAATTACTTGTTTTAAATATTTCTTGATTAATCAAGTTTTCAATATGCATTCTTCATTATGTTCAAACAAGCATAAAACATCACTAGCATTAAATAAAGAACATGAGCCAATATGTGCCAATTTTTAGCTTCATCTACTAATCAGGTTTTAAAAAGGTTCAATTAAAACTTCCTTTGTCATTCTTCAAATGCCATTGTCACTTATTGCTGTTACCAAAGACACAGAGAATCAGAAAAATGTACTTATGCAACGTGTTCTGAGAATAATAGAACTTCAGAGTTGGGGTGATCAATAATGAGTTATTTCACTGGGACGATGAACCAAGTCAAGCAGAAGCAAAAGATTTTGCTGGGACCCACAGCATCCTGTTAGACCCCATTCTAGAGCCTAAGATTTGAGTGTCCCCAGAATCCTTGTGTATATTATCCAGTGTCTGTTACCATATGTGGAGTCACCATCACATACATTCTTCTGATATTTTTTTCCTTGATTTTTATAGCCTGCAGTGATAGCTCTACATACTAGCTACTTTTCTCTGTTCTGTGAGCAGGTACTTGATAAGAAGCCACTAATAACTAAAAGGGAGGTAGTGCTGAAACACTGTGCCTTATGCCTGTGCTTCTAGATGTTTGGTAGCCAAGACAGGAGTTTCATTGTGTGTTCAAGAAGAGCTTGGGCTATGCAGTGAGTTCAAGGACTGTCTGAAATAAACTTGTGCAATCTACAGAGTAAGATTCTATCTAATGAAGAGTGGGGATGTACTCACTCATATTTGGTTTCTAGCCATAAATAAAGGACATTGAGCCTATAACTCAGGTTCTAAGAGAAGCTAAATAAGAAGGAGAACCCAAAGAAAAACATATAGGCATCCTCCTGAATATTAACCTTCATCAGGCGATGAAAGGAGACAGAGTCAGAGACAGAGACCCTCATTGGAGCACCGGACTGAAATCTCAAGGTCCAAATCAGGAACAGAAGGAGAGAGAGCACGAGCAAGGAACTCAGGACCGCGAGAGGTACACCCACACAATAAGACAATGGGGATGTTCTATTGGGAACTCACCAAGGCCAGCTGGCCTGGGTCTGAAAAAGCCTGGGATAAAACCGGTCTTGCTGAACATAGTGGACAAGGAGGACTACTGAGACCTCAAGAACAATGGCAATGGGTTTTTGTTCCTACTGCACCTATTGGCTTTGTGGGAGCCTAGGCAGTTTGGATGATCACCTTACTAGACCTGGATGGAGGTGGGTGGACCTTGGACTTACCACAGGGCAGGCAACCCTGACTGCTCTTTGGGCATACGAGGGACGGGGGACTTGATTGGGGGAGGGGGAGGGAAAGGGGAGGCGGAGGTGGGGAAGAGACAGAAATCTTTAATAAAAAAAAAAAAAAAAAAAAGAGTGGGGAAGAGAGGGAAGAAGAGTTTTTGGTTGTTACTTTGTTTGGGTTTGGGCTTACAGTTTAAAAATAAGATACCATTGATCATGACAGGTGACATGTGACAGCAGAGGTGTAAGGTGACATGTGACAGCAGAGGTGTAAGGCTGGTCACAGTGTATTTATAGACAGACAGGAGCTAGGACCATACTCTAAAACCTTAAGACCCACCCGCATGATTAACTTCCAACAAGGATCTGCCTCTTAAAAATTCCAAAACTTCCCAAAGGCGTGTTAACAGATGGGGACCAGGTGTTAAAACACAACATATTTCATAATCAAGCCGTGACACTACATGTTAAACCACTGTCTAAGCTTTTGCCTTATACCAAATTAGACAGATTACCTTAGCGCTATACTAAAGCTGTCTCTTATGGCTTGTGTTGAAATTTGGAAAACTGGATAATCCAAATAAGTGTAGTCCTCATTGTTTACATTACACAAAATTTCTATATTTTGTAGTATTTTATATGAGACAAACTATTATTTATTTGTTTATTCACTTAACATTTTTAAGCTATGTCAGTTTCACTATATGTAAAATTATCTTCTTAAAACTATCTATATAATGCCAAAGAACTCTAGTTGACCATGGGTATCCCGAGAGCGCCTTGAAAGTCAGTTTATTCTGAAACAAGTTAAGAAAGAAAACGGGTGCTTACACAATACATATGATTTAGCCTGTGATTAAGGGAAATGTAGCTTAATATTGATGTAGAATCAATGACGTCCGAATGTGGAAGGTCATTATAAATTTGACTCGGATTTTGGTCATTTGAAATTTTCATTAAAAGTACTAGAAAAACTTAGATATGTGAAAATTTGTTCCCCGACTTTAGATATTTGGATCAGTCATCTGTAGCCTCAGAGAGACTCTTAAGTTTAAAGTGATAAACATTCATTCAAATTTTATAGACACAAAAGACAGTGCATATAATTTGAAAATTAAAGAATTATGGCCCTAGATCTGAAAGACAAAGCTAATTCAGATGAGGTATATTCAATATTCACCTGCTGGTCAATGTAGATTAAAAATACAAATTTTTGATGATAAAATCTTTGATTGCATGTCAGCTTTTTTCATTGGCTGAAGACATTTATTCATCTCCTCCTAAGAGCATTCCAGAAAGCCAGAGCAACCATCAACAATCTTGAACATTATGTCTGCTAGCGCATAGGATACAGTCTTCTCGACTGTGCACCCATCGGTCGTACTCCTACACAGATCTTATGTTACTTTTTGGCAATTCTTTGGTATACGTTTATGGGCAACGTGCTGGTCACACCTTTAGTGCAAACACTTGTCCGACCCTGGAACTTTCATCCTGGATTATAAACTCAACTATCAGTATACTGTAAGAACTTCCCCATAGCACCAACAAAACACCATTAAACTTATGAATATTTAATAAATAATTTCTGTGTCAAGTTTCCTGCAAAGCCGAGAACACAAAGACTACTCATACACAGTTTTTACCAAAGACTTAACAACTGATTTAGCTCAAATCTGAATGAATAAATAAGTAACTAACTAAATAAATAAACAAACCAACGTTGAATAAAAAACAGTGAGTTGGTGGAATTTTAACTTGTAATTCAAAGGTCCAAGTTAAGTCACAAGTTAAAAATGTACTTATTTATTAAACTTTTTCTTCAGTGTTGTTCATGTTTAATCAATGAGAATAACACTTCTGCTTTACCAATAAAGCTGACTTACTGAACATGCTTTTCACATGCACACACACATACACAAGCACTATAGATATATATGTGTGTGTGTATGATTAACATCTTAATTATAAGACAGGAAAAAATTGATATTACCAAAAGTTGTAATGTAACCTATCTTGACATAAACATCCAAGAATAATCAATGAAATTATATGTTGAATAATTATAACAATTTTGCCTTTTAATTTCTATTTTAACTATTATAAAATATGAGGTCTTTAAAATATAAAATCAGTTTTAGGAAGAGAAACATAAAAATACCTAAAATATTAGTCATTTACATTGAATGCATATGTTCTGCCAACTATATGTTAAAGATTGAGACCAATTACTTATGTTGTAATTTAATTTACAGCCTTAAGAGAATGTACCTTACACTATCTGCCTAGAGAGCACTTTCTCATTATTTAAGAGCCTGGCAAGATATACATTGAAAATCTATTAAAAATAAACCATTGAGATTACTTTAAATGGCCATAAATCTCATCTATGTCAGCATTCTAAAGACAAAAGAGGGTCAACTTGTGGGTACCAGTTATTGATGAGATGATTTTCACTGCATGTTTAAGAACACTGAATATTAGCTGTACTGTTTTTCATAACAGGCCAAGGACATAAGATTTGAGAAAAATTGGTAGTCTGTGTGTGTATATATATATATATATATGTGTGTGTGTGTGTGAGAGAGAGAGAGAGAGAGAGAGAGAGAGAGAGAGAGAGAGAGAGAGA
>JABTXL010012544.1:9279799-9557232 GCA_025134845.1 Neodon shergylaensis | reverse complement strand
AGAGAGAGAGAGAGAGAGAGAGAGAGAGAGAGAGAGAGAGAGAGAGAATCACAGAGCCTCCTGTTTCATTGTAGTAGTATTCTTGATACCCATCCACAGGTTGCTGTGGTTTCTAATGAGCCAGACCACGGAGACCAAGATTGAGGGCCAAGAGGAGAAACAGACAGAAAGAAAGGGGAAGAGAAAAGAAGAGAAGGAAGCAGAGGAAAGAAATTATGAAAGAGAGGTCAAGGAGAAAAAGAAGAAAGGGATATCAGGGAAGGGGAGGCAAGCTCCAGAGATACTTTAAAATATAAATTGAAAATATTTTCACAATTTTCATTGAGATTTTCATCCAGCTACTATTACAAAAGATGACTATTGAACTATGTAAAGTGCAGCAATCTGAGCAACTCAGACAATGCTGCTGCTCTGCTGTGGAGATATAAATGCACTGACCTTTGCCAGACACTGTCATTTCCTTAATCCAAAAACAAAACAAAACAACAATCCAGTTCACTAATTTGGAGGGCAAATAGGATACACTTCCTTGCAGTGTAGACATAATCCTTATTTTCCTGGGGTAGCTGTTGTGTAGATATTTTATTACTAAGGCAACCCTGGAAAATCGCCTATCTCAGGGCTACAACGAGTGCTCAGTTGTTAAAGCCACGTGTTGCTCTTGCAGAGACCCTGGTTCGCCTCTAAGTACCCACAACCTTGTACAACTCCAGCTTCAAAGATTCGTATGCCCTCTTCAGGGCTCCTAGGCCAAGGGGCATACATAGTGTGCACACTTACAAGCAGGCAAATCACCCATACACATAAAATAAGAATGAACAATTTGTTAACAATTTATCCTATCTTGGGGAGGACAAGCCAATAGAATACTCCATGAGTTATATAGGGAAAAAATAGACATGGCAGGTATTTTTTTTTCTTTTCTTTTTTTTTTTTTTTTTGGTTTTTGGTTGCTTCAAATTATCCTATCTTAGGGAGTACAAGCCAATAGAACACTCTAATACCCCATGAGCCGTATATGTGAGAAATAGCCATGCTGTCTCTCATTTGCAAAGGACTCAACTAAAACTACGTTTATTACTTTGGAAAATAAAGGACAGAACTTGCTTGTTGAATTGAGCATTTAATCCATTCGAGAAATTGTCTTACTTGTGACAACTGGCTCTGTGTTCATAAGAAACAGATTATTTGCTTCAAGAAAATATTAACATATAAATGTTGATTAATATAATAGTAGATTTATACTTAGTCTCACTCCAAACTTCTCAGCATTCTTTTCCATTTATTTTATCCATTCCTTCCTTTAATGCAAGATTTCCAATATTTAAAGATTTGACCTTTAAATAAATTTTTTTGGTATGTGTACCAAGTATAATATTAAGTGAGAATTATTCCAAGTATTGCTCTCAAATTTTCAGATCATTTAATGACTGTCTGGGTAGAGTGTGGTCGCTCATTCACATAAAAATGATTGGATGAAGAGTAACAAAATAAGTTGGGCAATGATACATGCTATATAAAGCTTACAGAGTATGCTTACTGGAAAGTTGGTGTTTCAAAAATTTGCTTTTTACTTCTCATGTATAAGGTACAAACCAACAAGAAACTAAAGTACTGCATGTTAGTCATGAATACTAAATGTATTAACTACATCAACTCAATTTAACCTCACAACATTCTCCATTTTACAGAGTAGGTCAGATGGACAACGTTATCAAGTAACTTATTTATTTCATGATTTATAACTGGAAAAACTAGGATTAGAACTTAGTTTCCTACTACATTAAAAACAATTTCTTAGTGTCTTAACATCGATACCTATAAAAATATTAGACATCAGCTAGGGCTTCAGAAGAACTTCTTTAATAACAGTGGAAAGATTATGAGCACAGTATCACTCACAGATCTGTCTTATGCTGAGTTTAAGATGCTTACCAATTTAAAATCAGAATAGAAATAGAATTTGCTGTTTAGAATATATTTGAATATTTAATTCTTCTCATTATAGCTCATCTCATTCATTCATCTCAGTGACTAAACATTTTATGCAGTGTTTTCCTAGCTTTCTCTGTTCTTCCTTAAATAAACTTGTTGTGCAGTCTTTTAAAGTGCTCAAAGATATTTGAGGAAGTCTATGTTAAAATGGATTCAATTAATTAAAATTTTGCTATAAATAAAAAATTATATGTTAATGCATTAAGAGCAGAGGAAAAAGATATGAGAATGAGAACTTTGAGGAAGTGAATATATGTTGTACAGTCAACTCACAAAGGTAACTTCTACCAATAGCGAGCACAAATTAGCAGACAAGCAGAGAAATAATGAAATTGATAAATGATAAATTTTCACTGAAGAAAGGAAATTGTTACAGAAGCTTCACAGCATGGGTTCTAATGACATAGAGACTAGTATTCTTAATACAAATTAGGAGGAAGCCAAAGACAGGAGCAGGACAGCATCTCTTGGGAACACAGCTTTCAGGATAGTATTTGCATAAAGTTTCATCTGAGGCTGCCTACAGACTTTTCTTTATTTTGGGTGAAGCTAAGCATTTGGTTCAGGGAAAACACCTCTGTCTATCATGTCTGACCTTATTGTTAGAGCCCTAGGGTTGTAAAGTGTAGATCATGACTTCAGCCAGAGTTGCAGAAAGCATTTGGCAAGCTCCCCCTCCTTTATTGTCAGACTTCAGAAACACCCTTGTTTTTATGATGACGAATCAGTATCAGTAGGCAGGACACAGTGAGACAGTCGCTAGAGTACAATAGGGTTTTTGTCCCACTATAAAGAGACGAAGAGGCAGGTGGCAACTGTGTCAAAGACAACCCACCCTAACAAAAGGTGAAATGGAAATAAGCGAGGAAAAGAAATCTTTTTTTTTTTGCATATAATTCCTGTTTAACTTATTAGATTCTATAGAATGTCTTAATAAGAACATAAATTAAACTGGCCAATAAATTTAAAGTGAGATAGTGAAACAACAGATTAATACAATAAGAAAACAAAATCTCAAATTGTTTTTATTATAAGATCAGAAAAAATAATACAGAATAATAAAATTATTAAAAATTAAATTACATATGAATCAAAGGCCTTGAGTTCATAATTTTAAAAGCAGAAAAAAAGTTTTAAGTAACAAGGGAAAGATGATAGATATGGAAATCGTCGAGATGATCCTGCATAAGGATAACTAGTGACCTTCTGAGGAACAAAAAGAAATTTTAGTATAATGAAGGAGCATATTAGTTCCTTGGGATGAAGCAAGGACTCAATATGCAATTCAAAGGAGGGATCTCAATTATAGGGGGAATGGTTTGGACACTGAAACACAATCTAAGTTCCTGAACTTAAAAAAAGAAATCTCTTTAAAAATCCTTTAGATATACTGGCAAAGAAACAAGTCATTACCTTGTGTGAAAAATGCAGCCTGTCTTCTCCAATGAGATTCAGTTAACATAAAAGCTTAGAGCAAGAAGGACAGAGGGCGGGGGAGAGGATAAGCCTAGTCAGGTTAGCAGCCAAGATGTTGGTCATACACATCTAGACAGCAGGCATCCTCATCACACACGAAGATTCATTTGGTCATTTTTCTCTTTTTACATACTCTGCTAGTGGGCACCGAAGAGACCAACATGTTTGTGTGTGAAGATGCTATGGATGTTCCCAAATACAAGGGTGCAGAACTCCTAAAACTGGAAATTTAAACTGTTAAGGAAGTTGGGGGTACAAAGGTACAGAGCTCTTAAAACTGGAAATTTAATACTGTTAAGGAAGTTGTAGCACAATGGCTTCTAAAGTATGACCACCTAACCAGAAGGGTCATTGTCACTTGAAAAGCCATTACAAAAGTACAATTTTGAACATAACACAAGACCCACTGATCCATTCTCTTGGCAACTCTAGGAACAGGACCCAGAAATCTTAACCTGTCTTTCAGGTAATTCTCAAATATAGGACATTTTCAAACCACGGTGTTGGCGTGTACTCTTTGCAAGCAAAGATGCTAATACATTGGGTAGGGCTAAAGATGGGTATGAGAGCTTCAATACTAGCCACAGGCATGCAACACTAGATATCACAGGCATGACCTCTGTGGCCAGGACCATGTGCTGAGTTGTGTCCGTAGGCCTACCTTTGAATTTTGGCTGAGTTTTCAGGCCTGCCTGTGATTGATTAAATGAATGAAATGGAACTGGCCATCTTAAAAACAGCTTGCCATGGCCAATTAAATCCAATGGCTTTGTGGAAGCCAACAGAGGAAACAGATGGCGTATGAATTTAGGACTAGGTAACACGAGGGTGTACAAAGAATAACAAAAAAGACCAAATGAACACAGAGCCACCCAGGGATTTTTATGGCTGCTGGGGAGACAGAAACCAGCCTTGAAGTGCACCAACATGGTGAAAGAAATCCTTCTTCCAGGCGTGATGTGTGCCATTGGCTTCCAGTCGGGCTGCTTTCACTGGGACAGCCACAAAAGACAAATGCTGTGTGTATAAGAAGAAAATGTTATGCCTTTTATTTCTATTTTACTTTGTCCATTTAAAATGTATTATTCGAGTGCATGATTTATAAACTGCAAAGTAACGCACAATACAATATATAAAAAATACATATATGAAAAAAGCCTCAGGGACTATAAATGTAAGAATTGAAGACATTTCTCCATGATGAAATCTACTCGGCAATGAAATGAATAAAACATAGGATTACAGAAACCTTTTAAATGAAGAGCCGAGACCAAGTAACTGGGAGAATTATGGCTGCAAAACAGAAGTGTTATTTACCCAAAGAAAGAAAATATTTACCATACCACCACCATAGTGAGATTGTGGGAAAGGTGAAGAATCATGGTCATCACAGAACATAATTCCAGCGGGGCCCTTCTTGTGAAATCAAACATGCTCAGTACTCCCTGGAGCTATAAAGGGAAAGAAAACTAGGATGAAGGGCTGCAGATGGGACCGTGGGAAGAGGAAATCTCTTGTTGAGTTTCATATCAGGTAGTCAACCAATATTGCTTTAACCAAAGAAAAAATTGCAAGTACATAACTCGACACGCACTGATTTTTGTATTTTTTCTTTCACAGACATCATTTTATGTTCTGTCTCTTGTAGCAAACTGATGGAAAAACATTTAAACACCTTTAGTTTTCATTCAGCTTCCTTCCTTCCAGTAAGTTAAGCTCATAGACATTAATATTTACTTAATGATGGAATGGATTTTATCTTTCTACATTTCATTACTTACCAGTCTGTGGGTATGGCATTTATTTCTTCTTATGTTGTTGGAGCTGTTAATAATAAGTACCTACCAAACAGTAATTCTTTAAAAATATTTTTGCAAACAAAACATGCAAGGAATTTTCTTTTATTAAAAATGTGACAATAAAGACAACTGAGTTCTACATTGTCACTCAATGAGCACTTTGGTTTAAAGCCATTCACTTAAGCCCACAGTGAGTCATAAACACTGTCTTGTTTTCACCATTTTCTATCTTAAGTTTACATGGACTTAATGTAATAGAAATAAAATGATCAGTGAAAACAATTATTGTATCCATCTTCTAAAATATACTTTGTTGAGGGAGGCTGCTTGTTCATTTCACGGGATGCCCAGACTCCCGAAATAATCACACAGAAATCTGTATTGATTACAATACTGTTTGGCCAATAGCTTAAGCATATCTCTGGCTAACTCTTTTTTTTAAAAATTATTATAGTACAGAAATTTTATTTTTTTTAATTTATTTTTAATTTACTTATTTATTAAAGATTTCTGCCTCCTCCCTGCCACCGCCTCCCATTTCCCTCCCCTTCCCCCGATCAAGTCCCCCTCCCTCATCAGCCCGAAGAGCAATCAGGGTTCCCTGACCTGTGGGAAGTCCAAGGACCACCCACCTCCATCCAGGTCTAGTAAGGTGAGCATCCAAACTGCCTAGGCTCCCCCAAAGCCAGGCGATGAAAGGAGACAGAGACAGAGACCCACACTGGAGCACCGGACTGAAATCTCAAGGTCCAAATCAGGAGCAGAAGGAGAGAGAGCACGAGCAAGGAACTCAGGACCGCGAGGGGTGCACCCACACACTGAGACAATGGGGATGTTCTAACGGGAACTCACCAAGGCCAGCTGGCCTGGGTCTGAAAAAGCCTGGGATAAAACCCGACTTGCTGAACATAGTGGACAATGAGGACTACTGAGAACTCAAGAACAATGGCAATGGGTTTTTGATCCTACTGCACGTACTGGCTCTGGCTAACTCTTATATCCTAAACTAACCCATCTCCATTAAGCTATGTGTTGCCTTGTGTCTGTGGCTTACTGGATAAAGTTCCGTCCAGCATCTGTCTCTGGAGGGGCTACATGGTTTCTCCCTGATTCTGCCTTCTTTCTCCCAGCATTCAGTTTAGTTCTCCCACATAGCCCTATTCTCCTAGGCCACTGGCCAAAACAGATTTATTCATTAACCAATAAAAGCAATACATAGATAGAAGTACTTCTCACACCAATACCTTACTGAAGATATGGATTTTCCATTATTGTCTCAATATTATAACCTTTTCTGCCAGGAAGGCTAGGGGAAGAATGCACACATATCCACAAACATACTTGTTTAGATTCACTATTTTTGAAAAACTATTTACAATGTAGCTGCATGAATAAAGGGTGCTTTATGTAGGCAGGTGTTACGTGATAGGCTTCCCAGGAGAGATGCAGCACATACATACATGCCTGCTCCCTTCAGAAAGGGAACCCAGGACAGACCAAAGAGATGGTGGTACCAGTGTCCAACTTGATGAAGCAATTGGTTTGAACTGGGTTACTGACAGGAGTGTAGTTAGTGATTACTCACACAGAAGAGATGACTCAAAAGGAGCTGCATCATGGAATAGCCCAAGTCAACATGGGTGATGATTGACAAATCTTCAACCATGGAGCCCTCTCCACAGCTTTCTGGCAGCCTAAAGCGCCAGGAATAGCATCTTTGTAGTTCAGCTGCTCTGAGGATCCCTCTCTGACAGGCATTTGCTTCTTCGGTAAACTTGGGGAGTGTTCTTCAAGAAACTTCCAAATATCCACTTTTTCAAGTATGACATTCCTTGTTCTGCCTCCTCCTTCTTCACCTCCTTCCTCCTCGTTCTTCATCTTCCTTTCTCCTCCTCCTCCTTCTTTCTTCTTTTTTTCTCCTTGTCCTTCCTCCTCCTGTTTTCTCCTCCTTCCTCCTCCTCTTTCCTCTTCCTCCTTTTTACTTCTTCCTCCTCCTAATTCTCATTTTTTCTCCTCCTCATTCTTCTTCCACCCCTCCTTCCAGGTATCATGAGCTTATCCTCCCTCCTTCAAGGTTTCAATTCTAAGGAAACTGCTATACAGCAGCTGACTGGCAAGTAAGGCCCAGGCATCTGTTTCTGCCTCCATACTTCTGGGATTACAAGAATTCACCACCACACCTGGCCCTTTTTACATAGGTTCTGAGAATCAAGCACTATGCTAACTTTAACTATTTCTTCTAGCTCCAGACACTTGATTTTTTTTTGATTCTTCACATCAAATACATCAATTATTCTGACAAATGTTGGGAGAAAACACACTAGCACAAATCTGTTAAGTTCTACTAATATACACCTTGAAATGCATGCTTTAAAGCTACATCCAGTGTCTGAATAAATCGTTTGCTATTGTCATATGGTAGGTATTTTAAGGGTAGATAGGAAGTCAATACAGTTGTCAGCTTTCATACTAGTGGGGTGCTTGTACATTGATTTACATCAACAAAGACTGCAGTCGTTGAGTGGGGAAGGTTTCTACACAAACAAGAATCAGAGAAATAAAATAAGGAGAAAATTATTTCTTGATGCCTGGAACAGCTTGTAGGTGTTTTTGCTGATGTAATTCTTATCTGCAGCTTCCCCGACAGGTGTCTTCTATAGCGAGAAGGACCTGGTGAGGTCCCTGGCTGCTGTGGCAGAATCAGAGCAAAATGCTAAGATATAACTCAAAAACACAAGTATGTATTTTCTCCCTTCCTTTGTTCTGTCTCTGTCTCTCTCTTTTTCTCTCTCACATACATACACACACACACACACACACATACACACACACATACTCACATACAGTCACACACATAATGTTTACCTGAATTGTGCCAATATTAATAAAAACTCAAGAGTTAGAAACTGAGATAAAAGCCTGATAAATCCAAGGGACAGCAGAGGGTCTATCAGCTGGGTCTGCTCTCCATGTTTTCCCAATCTAAAAGCCCAGGAAGTCCCCCTCAGCCCTTCCTTCTGTCTTCCTGTCCCTTTCTATTTCACTTCCCCAGTCCTCTGACATCTCTGCATCTAATCCTGGTTAGCCAAATGCTGACTCTGTCCTTGATTCAAGGTGGCTTTATTGGCACTGCAGAGTGGCAGTGAGAACAATTCTCCCTACAACCACCCCTGACATGTTCGCAAATGGACGTATGTGTAAACACATTTCACCCAGTTTTACGTTACAGCCTTATCTGGCCCTTTTGCCCATCTGGTGTTAGAGGTTCTTCTGTTCATGTGTTACTTTCATTAGTTAATGAACAAAGAAACTGCTTTGGGCCTGATAGGGCAGAACTTAGGTAGGCAGAGAAAACAGAACTGAATGCTGGGATGAAGAAGGGCAGAGTCAGAGAAGCCATGGAGCCTCTGCCTGAGATGGAAGCTGCTTAGAATCTCTGGTAAGCCACTGCCACGTGGCGATACACAGATTAATGAAGATGGGTTAAACGAAAATGTAAGAGTTAGCCAATAAGAAGTTAGAGCTAATGGCCAAACATGGTTTTAATTAATACAATTTCTGTGTGGTTATTTCGGGTGTAAGCTAGCTGGGTGGCTGGGACAAACAAGTGGCCCTCTCATTTGCAACACCCATCCCCTATTCCTTTCCATCTCCTTTTTCTGAAGAGTGTCTCTTTAATATGGAAGAATGACTGTGTGTACAGTGTGGTGAGTACTAATTATGTTGCTATCCCAGTCTTTGAACCTATAGTTTCAGTGTTAATCTCCGATGTTGTTAATAGCAACAGATCTGAAGATAAGTAAATTTACTCCTGAAAGCTACCAGCCTTATAATATGGCACATGATAATTTTGTATACATTTTATCTTGGCATCACATAATTAGAAAAACCATATTATATGCTATTATTTTGAACGTATAATAGATAGGGTAAGCAGATGCTTGCAACATTTTCTTAATACTGTCCCATCAAATGCTGTCCTAACATATATCTAGAACATGGCCCTGGACCTGTTATAAAAAAGAATTGACTTTGAGGAAATAAGTTGGGCTTCACCCTTCTTCCAGTTTTCTATAGTTCCTCTTGAGGGTATTTTTTTTTTGCACTATTTTGGATCTCAATCTAGTCTAGTCTTTCACTTCAGTCAGGAAAATATAACAATTAAAATAGAAGGAAACAGATACATGTACCCATCATACAAATGTTAACCCTTTGTATGGGGATTATTCTGTTAGTTTTTGTGTTCAATTTCTCCAGAGAACAATCAAAACAACAAGAAATACCAGCTGGGTGGTGTTGAAACTGGATTTCCATTACCTGTGCAGATGGTATACATGATTACAGAACAGTTAGAATACTTTACATACAATGAATGTGGAACTTTTAGAGAGTATGTGTTCCTAAAGTTGGAAACCTCATTTTAGAATCCCTGAAAAGTCAAATCTGCAGAGTGCAAGATTTGGAGAAAGTACAGAGACAAAGCAAGAGTCCGAAATACCAGCTTGTCCAGAATATTGATCACAAAATGGTATCGTCGATGAGTAGGCCTGACAGAAGCAGAAAAACAGAAGCACATGCACACACAGACACACATACACACACAGACACACACACACACATACACACACAAATGAGTAGAAGAAAGAATAAGCTAAAAAAAAAAAAGGCAAACCTGATTTCCTACTGTCTGAGCCAGTTGGTGCCTGGCAACCGTGGAGAAACAGGAAAGATCCCTGGGCTGAGTGGAAGCTGGAGAAGCTGCTACAGGGAGAGGCACACAAGCTCCCAGAAATGTAAGCCCAATCACAGGCCACCCTTCTGCTTCCTGCCAGCATGTGAAAACAAATCCCGTAAGGGAAAGGTCTGAGCATGAGAAAACCACAAAGGTTTGTGGACATGAATCACATCCAAAATGCTGGTTATTTTTTTCATGGCTCAGGATGTGAACTCATTGCTCGTGAGAAGATAACTTTTTTGGAATTTGAACTCTTTGACTTTATAACTGAAATACAATAGTTAGATGGGCCGATCTAAGCCTCCAGGTCTCCGTGAAACTGCAGTATAAAGAAACACGTATCCGGGCTTTACTCCTCTGAGAGGCTACATATTTACTTATTTTTTTAAACAAAGCAAAATAAACTATCTTCGTTTTCTTTTTTAAATTCCAACATTACTTAATAGAAACACTCCTACATCAGGAAAACAACCACTTTAAACCTCTGCCAAGAATGAGAAGAATATCCACTGACATTCATTCCTCAGGAAGCACAAGGAAGAGGTGTTTTGTATCCAGATGTTTATGGGATGAAAAACACAAATAGTGTCATTGGTATTGCATATGATACTGAATTTGGAGATATTTTACCATCTCAATAGAGGTATTCAAATTTCAATATCAAGAATTTTTCTAATGCATCAAATAATGGTCATTTGCCTCTGACAGTGACTTGGACAGAAAGAATGCAGGCGATTCTGAGAGAAATGCTATTCTGGATATTACTAGCAGTCAATATCATTAAGAGACATTACAAGGCTAATTCAATTTCCAATCGTGACTTCTATTAAATGAAAATAACTCATCACAGAATTGTAAAGCCAGTCATTTTACTGGGGCTTAGTGATATTTTCTTAACAAACAAGCATTTGCAGCTCCAACAGAACAGCATCTTAGAATCATCAATGTCTACGTGTGTAAACACACACGCACAATGACAGACAGACAAACACACACAAAGACACGCACAGAGACAGACCCCCATGCACATACATATTGATTGACAGAAAAACACACATACACACACAAAGACAGACAGACAGACACACATAGAGACATACACACAAACGTACACACAGAGGCATAATTATCTACAATAATAACCCTAAACTATCAGATGGACATCAAATCATTCATCATTGTAATTCAGTGTTGTAAATTATCTCAACTTTCAAAAAAGAGTGATGTGGCAGTGTCATATATCAATCTGTTTATTTCATTGGTTAAGTAATAAAGGAACTGCTTGGCCTTCAGGTTAAAACATAAGTGGGAGGAGTAAACAGAATAGAATGTCGGGAGGAAGAGGAAGTGAGGTAAGACTCCTCAGACAGACTCCATAGCTCCTCTCGGAGACACGCGATGAAGCTCCAACCCAGGATGGACTTAGGCTAGAGTCTCCCCGGTAAGCGCACCTAGTGGTGCTACACAGATGATTAGAAATGGGCTAAATTGATATGAGAGAATTAGCCTAGAAGAGGCTAGATAGAAATGGGCCAAGCAATGTTTAAATTAATACAGTTTGTGTGTTGTTATTTCGGGGCATAAGCTAGCCAGGCGGCCGGGGTGCTGGGGACGCAGCCCCGCCGCTCCTATTACAACAAAAGAGAGCAATAGAAACTTTGTACGGAATTACTGTTGGGTAGCAAAATGGAGTTTTAAATCCTCAGACTTAGAGAACGTGAATAAAGATAATAAAATCTGTCATAGACTTCAAATGCACTGTACGGCTTCAGGAAGAAAACATCACCCTTCACAGTATGGCTTAACAGACTGCCGAACTGTACACATCACCACTGTTTATTTGTATTGCAGCAAACTCAGTGTGCAAGGGAAGAGACAAACTTGTAAAAGAAAGTGACTGATGAATGAGCTGCCACAGGTGTGCAGTGAGCTAACTCTGCCACAGGGCAACCATATATGTCAGGAAAGACTCATAGCAAATCCCATCCCTTGATTCTTCCCCTTCCTTTTCTGACACTATGGGTAAGTCTAAATGATAATTAGCTTTCGGTTTTAAGGAGTGACCTACAAGCAACATACATAAGAAAACCGGGAGAGAAAAGCACACAAACGCTTCACAGAAACAGTATAGCGGTCATTTCTAGGTCTGGGCATGAGTCCTGCTTCAGTCCTTCCTAGCAGCAGTGCATGAAAGTCTAGCTAGGCCATTTAATAAGTAAAATTGCACAATTAAGAAAATGAAGCACAAACTGTAAACACACCTATGCATATGTGTGTATGCATGTGCATTTGCAATAAAGATTCTGCAAAATTTGCATAATATCGATGAGTAATGAAAAACGTACTTCATGTGCTTTTCAGGTGCTTTATTTGGCAGCCAATGCAACATGGATTAAGGCTTTAGCTTGGTTTGGCTCTTGGCTTGCAGACTTCTTGCGATGAGTGAGGTCAGTGGCTGGTTTTGAATGATAGATGGGTGCAGTGGAAGGGAACACTGGCTGTGGATCTAGCCATGCTTCCGTAAACCTCAAGACTGGGCATATGCTACTCACCTCCTAAAGTCTGAACTGCTAAATTTGCAAAACAGAGTTGATAGCTCCAAGGTCCTTGTGACGGGTGAGTGGGTTAAGTGTGCTTGACCTGTGCCTCATATGTTATAGGTAGCACTTCATAGTGGTAACTCAGAGTGGTTGGCTTATGACTACAAGAGCCAAGGCCGAGTGAGGTATAGGAGGTTCAAGTAAAACAGAACCTTCCAAGTCACAGTGAATGGCTGAGAAAATTCCCCTAACTTCCATCTCAGCATACTATATGTTACTTACACTATATGAAGGAATCGCAACAGCAACCTATGCCCCAGAAATCTTTAGGGGCACAACAATTGTTTCAATACGTATCTACATGTGTATATATACATATATATGCCTATATATATTTTATATATCTTCATTGTATTTGAAAATCCTACACATGGAAATATATTACATGGGATAATTATGTACCTGAGAATATGTTGATTATACTAGATGACAAAAGACAAAATTTTGATCAAAATTCAGTTCATTTCCTCAATGACTTTGTCTACAAAGGGGAAAATTAACAAAACCTGACAGTGATGTTAATATTTCTAAAAGCTATTAATTAATTCTTTTTAACTCAATATGAATTCTTTTTGGAATATTGGTAGAGAAAATATATGTAATATAAACTTTGAATTTTAAATAATGGACAAAACAATTTTTGAAGAAGATTGTGGATGATACAGGATATTTTAAATGATGTCCTATGGATTCAGAGAGCTGCTGATCCAATGAAGCAATAGCAAGTAATCAAGGTTCTCGAAAGAACTGTGTTTGTGCTTGCATTAGTAGAGGAGGGCATTTGGTGAATGAAAAAATGAAAAAATAAAAAAATAAAAAGGAAAGGACATGACTGCCCCAGGTGTGGTGGAGGAGAAAGCTTATTGCAGACATGTGGGAGAGCAGAGTCAGAGGCAGGGACATCTGGGAGAGTCCAGAGTGAACATGACCAGGCTGAGCTGGGCCATGTGGGGAAAGGGGAAGGGAAGAGAGAAGGGAGAGAGGGGAGCCAGGTGCAGCAGCCAGGAGATCAAAGGTACAAGAGGCACAAGAGTAACCAAAATGTCTGGATTATATAGGAAAGAGGTTCTGTGTGAAGGGCAGTCCAGTCCCTGAGTTGGAGGGTTCAGGGTAGATGGTGGAGTGTGCTAGCCATACCCTATAGCAGGTAGGAACTGCAGGACACTGGCACAACTTGGTGGCCAGGTTTAGATAAGTTAAATAGGCACCTCACCTAGGCACAGGGGTTTGAAACTGAACATCCTAGAAGCTGTTACAGTGGCTTGTGAAAGATCGGATTAAGCACCACCCTAAAATGGCAGTGAAAATTATTAGCACAGAACAGATTTAAGGAATATTAAACAGGTCATGATGCTAAAGTGGGAGAAGGTAATTCTCTTAAAGGAGAAGACAAACGATGAGCTGTGGACATCAATTCAGGAGACACAGCAATCTCAGATATAACAAATTTAGATATGTGACTTCCATCATGCATGTTTTCTCAATTTTCTCCAGTTAGTTACAAAGTAACAGGACAGAAAGTCAGAGACAATTTGTATATAAAATTTCATGTAGACCATCATCACATGGGACACTGATAATGTCTGATTCTAGCAACAGGAAAGAGTCTTTCAATAAAATATAAGAAGCCAAGTATTATAATAACATCATTTAATCCCCATACAACTCTAGTCATGAATAACCAGGATAACAGCTTTTGGAGTCATCATCCAACTGAAGAGAGGAAATTTAATTAAAATAGTTTTACTTATTCAATGCTGAAAATTTAAACATATATGTTACAGTGATAAATTAATCTATGTTGTTTATAATCTTGTAGTACTTCTTATTCAATGAAACAAATCCAACCAAAACAAATAAAAACAAAAAACCCTGCTATTCAAGCTCAAACATTATCTTATTTATATTTGCATGTTTGAAATCCTTTTTTCCCCCTGGAAGACCAGGGCACAATATAAACAAACAGGAAAAGCAAAGTAGGCCTTTAAGGAAGAAGATCTTTAGGACTTAGAGTGTAGAGACAGAAGGTTAGGCTGACAGAAGTGTCTGTGTCAATCTGTAGGGTTTCATCCTTCCAGATGACTGCTATTGAAGTCTAAAGGCCTCTAAGATGGAAAACAAAAATACCACAAAATATGTGGGAAAACAAAAACTATTACTGAAGGAGGGAAGAATCTGGAAATGATAATAATAATAATTTCTCCCTAGGGGAGAATGAACTCGATTAAACCTCTCAGTTTGCATTGTATATGTCTGAAGTTATGCACTGGCATCAACTGACGCTGTAAGATACATTGACAATCACACTATTAGTCATTTCGAGATAACTAACCAAAGAGGAGAAACTTAAATCTGGAGTTCTAAACTCCAGTTGACTTGTTCCCTTTTTTTATTCTACAAAATCCTTTAAAAATAGTTTACAATAAACTTTTATATAGTCTCTTCCAAAGTTTTTGGTTGTAATTGGTTGAACACTGCAACTGTAGCAGAACCAAAAATCATGGAGCCTGCATGGGACCAACGAAGTCCCTCTACATGTATGTGACAGTTGTGTAGCTTGTTCTACCTGTGGTACTCCGAAGAGTGGGAGCAGCACCTGTCCCTAAGGTTTTGGCTGGGTTTTGGAATTCTATTCCTAATTACTGGTTACCTTGCCAAACCATAATACAAGGGGAAGAGCTTAGTCCTTCCTCAACTTGATATGCCACTTCTGAACAAAAATGGAGGAGGAATGAATGGAGGTGGCAGAGCGGAGGAAAGGAGAAAGGGGAAACTATGGTTGGGATGTAAAATAACAATATAAATAAATAAAATTGATTAATATAAAAGTTTTAAAAAGCAATCACTATTTCATAAAGCAGAAAAAGAGTTAAAATATCATGCACAATGAGAATTATCATTTAAGAGATCCTATTAATAGTAGTGAAAAATATAGACTTTACTGCTATGATTTAAAAGAATTAATAACAGCCCTGACAGATACTATGGCCATTTTCTTATGCCTCACGTAAGGAGCACAAGCAAGAAGCAGAAATTTCACCCACTGCATACACTGACATAGTTCTCTTTGGTAAGAAAACTATGCCGGGAAGTGGTGGTGCATCCTTTAATCCCAGCAGAGACAAGATGATCTCTGTGAGTTCGAGGCCGGGTTTGTCTACAAAGTGAGGGTCCAAAGGTATAAACAAACCTTTTCTAGAGAAAACAATAAATAAATAAATACAAGCTAAATGTTTCTTAAAGGATAGCCATTTTTATGTTAATTTTAAAGCTTAAGGCATGTCAAAGAAAAATCCCAATAATATTTGAAATTTGCTATTATAAAATAAAAGTTCAAGCTCTACTTTTCTAAAGAGGCAGTAGAAATGGGAGGTTCCAAGTTGTTTTAGCATTACGTGTCAATTATAAGTTTTAAGATTCACGATGATGCTAGTTACTATTATTACTTAATGTCAAAATGAAAGACTTCACAACACTGCACGTAGGAAAAAAAATCAACAAATTACGCATAAATATATACATGCACACATTTTTAGTTAGGGGACAATTAACAAGGCACTTTATGACAAAAATTAACAATTCTCTCAAGGAAGCACACCTTGCTTTGTTGTAACATATGTCTGACACATCAGGGTTCTCTCTCACACACCCAGATTGTACTCTGAATTTAATGCACTGAGCCATCAGCTTTTTACACAAAATGAAAAAATTCCTAACAGTAAGTGTATCATGGGCAACTAAGAAAGGGAAAGCAGAAACAATCATTGTCATGGTAACTTGTATTCTTCTTTGGCTGCCCATCAGTGTGTGAGAAAACAATGAACACAGTCAATTAGGAGAAAGGATTTTTACAACGTTTATGAATTAAGTCTTTCTCATGTTTTTTTTTGCTTTAAACTACTTATTTCATTTATCCATAGATAGGTCCTGTTTCCTCACTTTCATTTAAATAATTTAGAATTAGCTACCTTTCCAAGATAAATTAGTGTTATCATTATCATACCTTTTGCGTGTTTAATAAAGATTAATGGGTGGCCTTTGAGAAATAGAAATGTTGAGAGAATAAAAAGAGTGAGGGGATGGGTTATCTAAATATCAAATTTTACACACACACACACACACAATCACTGAAGCATTACATGGCAAAGCATAAATATATACAATTATGTGTTAATTAAAAAGAAAGAAAATGATGGGTTGATAACAAGGTTGAGTTGTGCAAGCCTGAAAACCTTAGTTTTATCCTCCAAACCTTTTGTGGAATGAGAGAACCAACTCTTGCACACTGTTCTCAAATTTCCACACTTATATTCTGTCATGAACACACCAACATGCACATATGCACACACACACACACTCACAGTACATACACACTAACATGTAAAAATAGTATATAAAAGTAAAAATAAATCAATACAAAGTAGAAGAGATGAGTAAGAGAGAAAACGGGAAAATGTGTTTCTTATGCCTATGTTTATAAGCAAATTATATTAATATTTAGCAATAGAACCCGTGAGCCCGGTTGATATTTCTGTCTTTTCTTATGCTGTAGGACACTGGTTAAATGACAGAAGCACACTGCTATGGGTAAATTGAGGTATTTAGAATTAGGGGGAAATGAAAAAAAAGTGGCTTTCTTAATGGAAGAACTACCTAAGTTTGTGAAAGTCAAGTGTATAGCCACTACTGACATATAAACTTATAGTTGACTCTGCAGTATGGGAGCTGCTATAAGCTACTGAATCAACCGCCAGGATTAATACTTCAAGTTACTGGAAGCATATGTGAGATGTCAGCACAGTAGTTCCCTATCGACTCTCTGACTAGGTTCCTGCAGCTTGTCCGTATTAGCCAACATGAGAGTTCCATTTGGAAACAGCTGATAGACAGACCAGGGATTTTTAAATATCATAACATATGAAACTGGCTACCTCTGTCTGCCACAATAATGATATTGTAGAAAAATAATCCAATAAGAAACAACTGTGCATTGCTTATTCTTTTTTCACTTAAAAGAAATAATGATACATAGGTCTACATATTTATAATACATAATTTATTACATAATAATACATGATTAATGTTGATGTGTTTATTTTTTTTAAATCTTCCTTAATTGTATTATGAGTTTATTTTAAAAAGTTATTCTATGAAATTAAGGTAGTGGTTTAAAGTATTTTTGAATAACATGCTTTCTTCCAAATGAAGTATTCTTTCAGAGATAATAAATAATACTCTCATAGTAGATATGAAATATTTAAAAATAAATATGTTCCAAGGAAGGGTGTCAGGAAAGCTGTATTATGTCTTAAATATATTTACCATAATTTAAAAAAATTGTTTGGCTTTTATAAGTATTTAAACAACTCTTCAGAGTACTGGGAAAAATCAATATCCATTATAAACATGATTTACTATAATCATAATTCATCAGCAGCTGCTGTTTCCCACCAAATATTTAATTATGAACATGGGCATATGAAATAATCCTAATGATTGGATAGAAATTGCTCTTTAGGATTTCTGAACAAGGAAGAACCAAATATTAAATCTAAGAACAGGAAATGGTAGGAATGTAAAAATGTATTCTTTGTAATTTTATTGTGATGTGGGTCAAGAGAGCCACTTAGCTGTGTGTTTTGTTATAACTGGTATCAAACCTCAGAGTACATATTTTCTCTTTTAAATTTATTTCTTTTTTGAGACTGTAATATAAGAATGCCATTTTACTCATCCCTTCTTACCACCAAACTCTCCCTTATACCTGTACTTGTTCCTTTCAAATACTTGGCCTCTTTTTTCATTGTTGTTTCGTGTGTGTGTGTGTGTCTAAATGCATGTATTCTTAAATACATAAATACAACCTGCTCAGTCTGTATAATGTTATTTGTATATATGTTTTCAGGGCTGATCATTTGGTATTGGATAACCAATTAGTGTGTTCTTCCCCAGGGAAGATTCTTTCTCCCAGTATTCTTTAGTTCCCTGTAATTCTTTACATAGGGTTGAGGCCCCTTGGGCTATCCCCATCCATGATAGCATGTCTATTTTGTTGTCTGAATACATCTATAATACAGCTCCCTCATCTAAGTTTCAGGAGTCATTGCTGAATGGATGAGGAGGTCTTAATAGCTAGAGAATCAGAGAGTTTGCTGTGAAATCGGGTCTCCTACTAATGTCAGAAACTACAGTGATAAAGTGTCATCAACCTGACCGCAAACTATTGTGATATAATCACTGGATCAACAACATGTCAAAAGATGTAAACACAAGGCCGGAGAGTTGATGCAGTCTATAAATGCTTGCCACATAAGCACAAGGTTCTGAGTTTCAGTCACCACATTCAAGGAAAAATCCGGGATCAAGACAGACATCTGTGAGCACAGTGCTGGAAGTACAGGATGGCAGGGGCTTTGCAGCTCACGGGCCAGCCAGTCCTGACTCTTGAAGTGGTGATACCTGGTTTCTGGGTGTGAACCACACATTTGTACACCTGCACACATGGGTGTATTCACACACATGTACAATGTTATAAATATATACATGTATTTGGTGAAGTATTTTTGTTACACAGATGTAGTGACACAATTTCTGGCTTAGGACAGTTTATGGAGATACTAATACTTGCTATGTAAGTGTGAATTTGTTGTTGAATTTTCAGTCATTGCCCTTACAATCCTCTGTTCAAGTTTTTATTCATAACATACTAGTAACAAGATAATTAAGACAAGCATAAAGAGTTTCAATTACGCAAATTGGACTTAAAAACTGAAAACTTTACTCATTGTTGATTGTCTAATACACCTTATAAATATATCTGTTATAATGTAATCTGTAAAGATGTCCATGACTCCTTTCAAAGCTAAGTATTTTTATTATATAGCGAATTAGAACACAGATGCTCCATCAAAATTAGAACTTTTTTTATCACGTTTTTTATTACAGGGTTGGCAAAAACCTGCTGATGTATTAAAGATATAATAGCGAAAGATACAGAGATGTCAGCCAAAGACAAAGTGGCAATATTGAAAAATGTTGCCAAGGCCTCGTCTAGGAACCCAAGCTATAAATTCTGCACAGAAAATACCTCACCCTAGTGAGCATAGCTAGAACCATTAACATGTCAGTGAGTAATAAGCACATGTTTGAGTAGCCTTTGTATATGCTGATGTTGTATATGCTGATACCAGTGGGGCATCTTGGAGCTCTTAGCCTGAAAGGAGTGATGGGTCTGAACTGATTTGCCTGAACTTCATTGCAAAAATGAGGTGCCCTTGGGAAGACGATTTTCTTTTTTAATGAATCCACATGACTTGGACTGACTTATTCCAAAGGTGTGACCCTCCTAGCCCTGACATACCGCAACAGCTGTAGTAGCTATGAGATAAAAGACTCTCATAATTTTAGATTGTATATCCAATTTATATTGTAGTGTAATATAGAAACACTTCATTATTTTAACGTCAAAAGTTTGAGATATTGGTAGAGTAGCCCCATTTAAACAGCTTAAAATGTGATAAATTTTGCCTGACCAATGACAATGATGCAAAAATACAGTTTATATTTTTAGGGTAAGGAGTTATGTATTTCAAACTTGATTTTGGTATATAATATATTGTCTTTATATAAAAAAGTCATCATCCTGTTGGATTTTTCTTGATATAATTCCTATCACCTTATTAAGAGTTGGTCAATAGAAACAGTAATATCATTAATGCTTTATATAATGGATTCTTGTTATTATTTTTTCTTACATGTTTATTTCAAGTTAAAAATTTTGTTGAATTATTTCTTTAATTTAAAGAAACAGGAGAATCATGTTTAAATTTTATATCACAGTATTAACTTACTCATAAACAACTAATCCATTGCAGCAAGGGTGACAATATTAAAATCCTTTTGTTGATTCAGAATTACAGCTTTTCTATTTTATTCTTTTGAGAGTTTATTTTAATTACATTTATCCCTTCTCTTTCCAGTATCCATATTCTTCTCCTTGATCTCTTTCAAATTCATGGGCTTCTTTTTCATCATTTGTTATCATACACATATATGTACTTGCACATATACAAACATTACCACAAAAAAACTTGTTGAATCCATTTAATGCTATTTCCCATATGTTTTCAGGACTGTTTCCCTGCCACCTAAAAAAAAAAAAAACTAATAGTATTATTCAACAACTTTTAGTAGTTGAGTTTTATGTAGCTCTGTATTCTAATGTTACAACATAGTACTTTGAGTATCAATGTAATGAAAGTAACAACAAACACCCAACAAAATATGAAAACTAATATTTATCTCACCAGGTTGTTGTGAAAATTGAGAGACTGTGGGATTTGACTCACAGTAGGGACTGGGAAGCGTTGGTTCATGTGTTCACTCATTCAGCAGTATTTACTGAATGCCTGTCTTTACTTATTTATTTTTTTATATTTCTATTTTTGGAGACAGTGTCTTTCTACATATCCCTGGCTGTCTTGAAGCACACACTGTGTAGACCAGACTGACCTCGAGGTCACAGAGATACTCCTGCCTCTGCCTTTTGAGTTCTGGGATTAATGGCCTGTGCCACCGCAAGGCTGAATGCCTGTTCTTTTAAGCACAGAGCCTGGCTGGTTTGGAGTCCAATCCAGATGTGTATGCTCGCCCTTAAATCCCACATTCCTGTCCCCTTTACTTGCTGTATTCATTTTTTTCCTTTTCTAACATTCAGTGTTGATAATCCATATGAAACCAATGAAGAATGTCCAAATGTTCAAATTTATCTCTCAATGCTGTGAAGTAATTCAAAGCAAATAACTTGAGCAACCATTTCTCTTGGTTAGGGTGGTTTGGGTAGTAAACTGCTGCCATCCATAACTTAATGTGTGGGTTTATTCGTCTCTCAATATGTTTCAGCACTCTTGTCAGCATGGGATAAGCACCATGACGTTTGTGAATTTCATGACGTTTAAAAACAGCAATACTACTATAATTGTTAGAAAAAAGGAAAACGTTGTGAATTATGGCAAAGTTCCCTGTTAGTTTTCCCAGTTTCTTCAGTTACTCTAGGATATGTGTTTGTAAACAGAGATTGCACTTTCATTTCCAGGCCATCCAGACCCAAATAATCACACAAAACTGTATTAATTACAACACTGTGCCGGTTCCCTAGTTTCTGTTATCTCGGTGGGGACCTCCAATTGGGGCTCACCATGCCCCCATGTCTGCGCTCTGTGTGCTGGCACCCAGTTCGCGAGCTTCGGGCAAGGGGGCTGGAGGTTAAAATACACAGACGCACACAGGCAGAGAGACAGCGACACGGGTCATCCTTGAATTCCCCAAGAATGTCCCCTTTATTGTGTTCAGGGGCAGATTATATAGAGATAGCCACACCCCAACCAAACCCACCAGAAACTACTCTCCTGCCGTCAGAAACTCCTGAAGGTCTCGTGCTCAGAGCAGCTGTAGGCACTCAGATTAGGGGATTACAAGAAATTCAGGATCTGGGGTCTCACTGCTCCCAACAACACTGTTTGGTCAATGACTCAGGCATAGTTCTAGCTACCTTTATATCTTAAATTAACACATTTCTATTAATCTGTGTATCACTATGAGGCTGTGGTTGACCAGTAAGGTTCTGGCATCTTTCTCCTTTAGTAGCTATATGGTGTCTGCCTGACTTCTCCCTGTATTCAGTTTAGTTTTCCTATATTTGGCCTTGCCATAGGCCAGAGCAGCTTCTTTGTTAACCAATGGTAATAAGACATATTCTCAGCATACAGAGGGAAATCCCACATCATGTGTTCACATCTGAAGATTCGATACTAGAAGCCTCAGATGAGAAAATTCATGACTTTTTGATTTCTAGTTCTTAGTTACTTCACACAATATAATCTTTTCTAATTCTGTGCTCTTACTTACAAAGTCCATTGTTTCATTTTTCTTTGCAGCCAAATATTATTCCATTGTGATATGTACTACATTTTATTTATCTACTTATCAGTTGAAGGAGTGTTATTTCTGTTTCCTTGCTATTGTGAATAGTACAGCAACAAACAAGGCTAAGCAAGTATTTGCGGAGTAAGATGTTGAGGCTTTTGTGCATATGGCAAGGAGTAATCTAGATGGGTCATATGGAGCCTACTAGTAGAGACATTGCCCTTTCGCTACAGCACACCTTCAATTATTCTAGTGAAGGGGGAATGTCCTTGTGAAAAATATTCATGATAAGGAGTCCTCAGCAACATCCACATCTTCCTGAACCTTATAAAGTTTTTATCAATATGCTTCCTTCCCAGCTTTGGGTTTAGAAAATGAAAACATTTCAGGTAGTTTCTGTTCATATAACTGAGATCACTGAGTATAAACTTCAATGGTCATTACCAGGATAATAGGCTTTAAGATGTCTCCCCCAAATACCAGGCTCTAGATATACAAGATATTTCATATCACCTTCTATTCCACTGAGGGCAGAAGTTGATATTTGCTCATAATAAGAGATTATGGCAAAGGTGATGGAATCTAATTTCTTTTGTATCTTAGTCCATAATTCATCTTGCTATAAGGTTTTCTCCAGTACTTGATTAGCTAAATCCAAACATTCCTGTCGTGAAGCTATAGGTCAATTATTGAGGGCAACTCTTGGCATCAACCAACAAGACACTGAAGTCATTTGACTAACAGGCCATACAGCAACAAATATTGCCAACAACTATATGAGTATGGAACTGGAGTTTACCCTGTTCAAAGAATGAGATGAATCCAAAGCCCAAGCCAGTATCTTGGCGATGGTCCTGTGAGACCACAAGGGCTAGAATCCAGCTAAGTGATGCCCAGATCTATGAGTCACAAAAATTGGAATATAAAATACTGATTTATATAAGCTAGTAAGTGTGTAACAATTTGTATTACAGTGAACATTTCCAATCTTCTCTAAAACCAAATATTTTGTTTTAGATGATCATTCTGATGTGTGAAAAATTGGACATCTACAGAAAAATAATATTTGATGAATGATACTTGATGAGTACGATAGCACGAATGTCCACAGTGGCTTGAACAGCACTCACAAGACCTGAACAAAGTATAAAAATTCAGCTTGGGAAAAGAAGATGCATAGGACATCACACATACAGTTGTAAGGGTATTGGCAATTGATGATAGTTGTAGGGGAGTCAATGATCTCCAAGGACATGACCTCTGTAAAGCTGTCTATAATACAGCTGTGTATACACCATCTGGTTCTATACAAGTAGACACAAATGCAATAGTCAGTAAACTTAGTGACTTCACAAAACGATAATATGAATTCCAGAGAGAAAAATGGTACAGAGGTAGGGAGAAGTTGGATGGAAGCAATGAGGACACATTTGATGAAGCACATTGTTTTCACGAATGAAACCCTCAAACACTATAAAAGAGATTCTGAAAGAAAATTCCCTTTTCCATACCCTGGACTCTTGCTGGTATTTTGCAATTAATCTTGCGATGCGTACATGCTGCCACATAAGCCAATGCCTTACTTTCTCCTACTTTACCTTCCACTGTATCTTTCAATAATTATGGGCTACAAAACAATAGGATTTACCACATTTCTACATTATGCCACTAAGAGTTCTTCCAAAACTTTGCTTTTGAATCTAATCCCAGAATTCTATTCTGAGGGTCTGCTTTCTGCCTTCTCTAAGCTTACCTTGTGTCTAGATTTACCTCTAGAAATTAGAATTTTAAAAAGTGCAATGTAGATACCAAATTCACCTTTGCCTTGAATTCAGAGAATCACAGGAAAAAAAAGAAAACAGAGAGAGGTGAGTTAGTGGTTTGGATTCTGCTGTAGTCCAAAGAACTTGGTGTTCCTGAGACTTTCTAATGAAGCTCTGTAGACCATAGTTTTAAATGTCCTCCAGAAGTTTAAAAGGGAGCTGGACTTATATGCTGGCTTGCATTACTCCTCTGTTGACTCTGAGCAGCCACACAAATTATCTTTCCTACATTGGTCCATTTTCCACAAGACTCACAGTTTCTAGAAAAATCTCACAAATGTGCTATGCCTGGTGTCAGCAATTCTCTGGTAAAGGACACAGAAAATGGGTAGATACTCTTTGCTCTTATTGTGAGTTGCAAAAATACAGTTGGGACCTATTTTCTCCCTTTCAGAACTTTGCTACCACTGTACTGTTGTCTCCTTGTATTTTATGTTCTTCCTGAAAGAAGAGCATAGTCTGAGATATCTCCAACTCTAATAACCCAACTTTATGTTTCTAAATATTTGAAGGATCAGTTTAAATCCCTATATTTTGAACTTGACTATGTTTTTCATGAAATGTAATAAGGCTTTTGTATTTGTAATTTCTATGCTCCTTCATTTTAATTTTTAAAATAAATTTAAGTAATTTCAGTAATTTTGATGTAAGCCTTACTCTAGCAAACAAATTACCATTAAATTAAATTAATTTCTGTCTTCATAATTTATTGCCTACTTTCAAATTGTTTTGGTTTTGTGTGATCATGCATTCACATTAATTATCTCAAGCACTTCCTTTGTTACTTTATGGTTTAAAACCAGGCTTATTTCCTAATTTGATTGTTGTTTTATGGTTGAGCTCTGAGCATTCTTTATATATATCTAATATATCTATGGAATTATCTCAATATGAGCTTGCAAATTCTTTCTACACTGATTTTATTTTTTATTGCCTTCAAACTAGTTCAGTTTGTTGAGGTAGTGTGTTATCTCGAGATTCTTCTTCCATGTTCTTATAAATGTTACATTTGGAATATTTAAATAACATAACATCTTAGACAAGTAAGACGAATCTGCAGGGCTTGGAGAGTTGACTCAATCATAGAGAGCACTTAGTGCTTTTGCAGAGGACCTGGATTCAATTCCCAACAGCCATACGGTGGCTCACAACTGTCCATAGCTCCAGTTCCAGTGTATATGATATCCTTTTCAGAAATCTGTAGGTACCAAGCACACAGATAGTGTACATACATATATGCAGGTTAAAGCACTCACAAATAAAACAAAATAAATCTATTATAAAAAATAAAGAAACTTGAGAAATAAATAAATTCAAATTCAAAACATTATGTGGGGGCTTGTGCTAGCTTCTGAGATAAATATGTAATAGACTTACGTAGGGTTGCCTGGAAAGCCTATGGTTCAGGCTATTATTTACAAAACATTTCTTGAAAAGTTATTTTAATAAACCACTTTAGTGATCAAAAATATAATTAACTCAAATTCTTAAAAGACTCTTGATTGTGGTATTCTCTCCGACACAGTCCCTAAAAATCCTTTGCTTATCCTCTGCTAATATATTAGCATTTGAGGTCTTTACTTCAGACTATAAATGTGGGGCATGGTTCAAAGTCTGGCAGCACTTAAAGCCCTGTCTTCTCTTTGATATTAGTATGAGCAAGAGTTGTCAAGTGGTTAAGTCACGATAAAAGAGGAAACTGACTGTGTTATTCAGACTTGGTTGGGACAGGCTACAGAGACCATGTGTTTTGTAATTTGTTCCCCATCAGCTGTCGTCCACAAACTGTGTTGGTGTTTTACTGGTTGTTTTAAGTAAAGTGCATTTGCCCTTAGCAATTCAAGCTCCCATGTACATATTTTAGCCTCCAAGTTTGTTCAACATCAATCGAACATATAGCTCTTATACAAAAGTAGGTTACACACCCTAAGAGCATGGTCAAAGCATGTATTCACGTTCTTTGTTATATCTAAATTGATGCAAAAATAGAAACGTGGCAGATGGGGATTTTTACAGTCCTTGTGATTAAAAAATAACTCTGAAAAACATTTGTCAAAAGCTAAAGTCTTACTAGGAAGATTAGCTGAGCAAAACATTTCTATAATGTCATTAAGGAAAATTGCAGTTTTTTTTTGTTTTTTTTTTTTGTTTTTTTTTTTTTTTTTGCCGGAAATAGCAAGTGTCAGTCCTAAAATTATCAAAAGCATTTTGGGTTGCTGCTCCTCAGAATTGCGTTAATAACATTTCCCTTGTAGAAATCAAGAGGACAATTATTATTATATATGGAACTGAAGTACACATAAATACAACCTAAGTTTTGACTTGGCTTTTAAAAACTAATATTACAATAACCATGGAAACCCATGCTTCCATTTCTGGTGGAAAGTGTGAGGAAACAGCAGCACGTGGCCCAGTTTATATTTTTTAATTATTAATATTTCAGAAAAGTGATTACAAAGAAGTCTCAAGTATTCCTGTTTCAATTCCATGTGCTTTTTTTTTTTGATTTACCATTTGAATTAAATAGCATTTTAAAATTGCTGTCATTCTTTGAGTACTTGACAATGCAAGGGGTTTTGAAAAGTATTTAACCATAAACAGCGATGCTACAGTTAATGACACGAATGGAAAGTCCCTTATTATGTCGCTCAACTCAGTCAAAATATTTACTAAATATCTTTCTTGCAGATGTGGAAGCATAGGGGGCTGTCTGTCAAGAGAAATGTCCTGATGGTACATAAAACTCACAAAATCTGTGATTTTTTACCTGATTGTGAATCATAGGTTTGATACTCCATTATTAACAAGCAATTATGGTGATTTACTACATTTCCTTGATTCATCAGATTGCATGTTTAGGTGTTTAATAATCATTACAGGTGATTTTTGTACATAATTGTATATTGGGTTTTGCCTTATTTTAGAGACATGGATAAGGATAATTACTTTAGAGCTAAAAACCAGTATAATTTTAAAACTATGCAGCTGTGCATGAACTAGTCTCCATATGGGGACATTTGATTATTTTATGGTGTGACTGCATTTATACATCACGTGATTACTTTCAAACATTTTTATGCAGAAAGTTTAGGGAAGACGTATCATTGCCATAAAACAGGCAAGGATCAAACAACACAGAGTTTAATGGTAAAAGTGTTTTTCTTTCTTTACTAACTTTCTGATGAAAGAATGGGAAGGTATTTGAGCTAAGGAGCCATTATTTGTATAGCCTGTGTTTTCATTATATCTGCTTTAACAAACAGGAAGTAAAGGAGGTTAAAAGAATCATGTGAGACTTCTGAAGTGAGCAGTACTAGATGGACGAAACTATGCTAGATTCTATTAAAACCTGGTGAATAAAACAACATAAACAAGAATAGATAACTAATACTCCCAAGAATGCTACATCCTGTGTTGACTGTTGGCTGTTAAGTCTCCCCAGTTAAGCAATTTTAAATGTAGAACATTATATCATTATATGGTGGAAATATCCTCTCTGCTTACCTGGAGGATTATTTATTTATTTGCTTATTTATTATTTAGTTTGATAAGTATAAGAACACAAAGGAATCAACTCAGAACACTAGAATTTTCCAAAACTCTGTTTGGAGGTTAGGAATTGATGGAGGATTTCAGTTTTGGTATTAATAATTCTGCTGATCATCCAGATAAAAACTGACAAGGCAGAAATCTCTTTCTTTGAAATGTAAATGAGGATAACAGCTTTAAATTTGATGTGAAATATGTTATTATGTTTCAATATGCAGTAACAGTTTTTGGATTTTAGCATATAGTTGATAGAAAGGATATGAAACCTAGTATGTTTTCCATATAAGACTGCAGGTGTACTCTGCTTGGCTCACAAATATCTTTTTCTATTTTAGTTTTTCTTCAAAGCAGAATTTTACAATGCTGAAATACTTTTTATTTAGCTACTTCCATGAATAATGTTCATTGATTCTTATTTCATTTATTTATTTAAGTTGTCTGAATGTTTTGCCTGTATGCATGTCTATGTACGGTATGCATGCATTATCTACAGAGTTCAGAAAAGGGCATCAGATTCCCTATAATTGGAGTTATGCACGGTTTTGAGCCATCACGCGGGTCCTGGGGATCCAAGCAGGGTCTTCTAAAAGAGAAACCAGAGTTTTTAAACATTGACCATCTTTCATTTCCTGTTGATTCTTATTTCTTTATATATAAAACCATCCCCAAGGACAATAGAAATAGGAGAAATATATGGATGGGTAAGTGTGTTCCTTTAAGGTTAAAAAAATACCAACTAACCAGTTATAACTATGTTATTTTAGCCAATGAGACAACACAATTGGGCTACTCTTTGAAGGATCTGCCCATTTACAGACCTAAGTATTTGGGATGTCATTTCTAGAGAAGATGAGGAATCCGTTCACTGCATATTTTAGCTTAGAATCCACCCTCATTGAATATTTATGAATATTTTAAATTATGAAGTGTCCACAAACTTGTATCCTGTTACACAGAAAGAGGAGCCATAAGCATCCAAAGCAAGGCATGGAATAATGGGAGACGGAACCAAGACATCAAATTTCAAAGAATTATTAGACTTCCTTGGTTATATTTTTAACCAAAGAGAAGGGAGTTTATTCAATACACCCCCCTCTCAAACCTGGTGTGTATTACTTCATCTGACACATTACCAAGAACTTGAGCATGTCCCAAAGGCACTCCCTGCTTGCAACCCTCCTCTGGATGTTTACTAATAAATATATCTCGGTGTTCCATTTTATCATCTCCCACTATGTGTCCTAGAGATCCATGGAAAGATTGCAATAAATGTGAGCAACAAGAAAGCAGGTGGTTTGATGTGGAACAAAGGGTAATATGTAGAAAAGTTATAGGGAAATGGTAACAGATACATAAGAGAAACTATTTGGTAGACACACACACACACTCACAACACAAACTCTCAAGAGTGGTGACTCAGGGGCTTCTCTGGCATATTAGATAGCTAACATTAGATGCTTCAAGGTGTATTGCTATTTGTTCTATACTTCCCAAACCTCACACTGAACACTTGAGACTCCTCACACTTTTAAAAATTCCCTATAAACTTTGAGCAATCCCTTGTCTTGGTTTTGTCTCCTGTTGCTCTAATAAAAATACTTTGACAAAAATAATGAAGAAGGAAAGAAGGAAACGTTTATTTGGCTCACAATTACAGGTTACCATCCATCATTATGAGGAAGTCAAAGTGTCAGGCACTTGACACAGCTAGTTATATTGCATTCACAGTCTAGAGGAGTAAACATGGATTCATGCATATACATGAGTTCTCACCTCACTTTCTCTGCTCTAATACAGTTTAGCATGCCCTGCCACAGTTGGCAGGTTCTCCCCCACAGTTGGCAAGTCTTCTCATTAACCAAAATAATTTTTTCATAGACAGGCTTACAGGCCAAACTAAGTTTAGGCAATCCCTCATTTAGACTCCTTTTCCAGGTGAGTCAACCATCAAACTCTCAGACTCAACACTTCTCCCACATTTACTAGTCATATCACCCAACAATGTCATATGAAACACCATACAAAGGGTCTTCCCTGTTCAACAGAAGTGATCCAGACAAAGACAGAGAAGCAGTTCATTGTGTATCCACTCTCAAATTTATTCAACTGTATGTTTTCTATCAAGTATTCTTTTGGGAGGTTTAGAAAGTATCTTTCCTAAGGAAATAATGCTGTTAATAAACTCAAGATAGGCGCTGAAAGCAGGAGAGCCATGAGCTCAAGGCTAGCTCTGGCTACATAGTGAGACCTCAGAACTAAAACATAAAAATCTCAGATGTTACCAAGCAGTGTTATCCCTCACATAAGGGTTCTGCTGATTCAGCTAGCAGTGCATTCCTGAAAAAGTGGCAAGCTGTCAGTACAAGCACTCATGGGTGAGAGTGTGTTCATAAGCAAAGCATCCATAAAATTATTTCTTAGTTTTATAAATGTCATTTTTGTAAACAACCTGTGTGAAATTTTAATAAGCTAAGAAGGGAGTTTTATATCAGTCAATGACATTTTTCCGTGAAAAGGAGCAGAGACGGCACTAAAATTATATAGACAATGATAGTGTTAACATAATTTATTTTCTACATGGACAATTGATATTGTATTTTTCTGATTAAAAATTATCAATGGATCAGGTAAAAGTATAAAAATAAAAAATAAATACAGAAAAGAAAAATAGAAAATATATGTATTAAGGCTTCTCCATAATATGTATGTTTGGAAGCTAGAACAACTTATGAATCATTGAACACTTACTCTGTAATAGGCCTTATGTAAGATACAAATGACTCTCTAGAAACATGGTATAAGATAAGCAGAAATGAGCTACTTAATTGGATATAAGGTCAAAATTTCTTCCTAATAGAAATGGCTTTGAAGTTAAGACAGAAGTGATAAGGAGGAAGCTACAGTGATCTTTAGGAAAGGGCGCACAAGACTGAGGACATTTCAATCCTAAGCCCTCAATAAATGCAATAAATGCAACAATTATAGCACATTTAATAGGCAAAACACATCCACAACGTAAGCAAAGAACAGAGTGGACAGAAGTTTACTAAAGCAAAGGATACACAACTGCTTTGGAGCTGGATATTTTAGGACCTTTAGCAAAGGTCCTCCATTTTGTTCTAAGCACAGATAAAAGCTAGCTGAAAGTTTTAAATGCAAAATAAATTGTGCTGACATTAACTATAAGATGTTATGGCACAAATCTAAAATTTTTAGAAAGGACGCGAAGGGCAATAAACGACTAAAGGTGGTGGTTGATTCACGAACTGATCTGACAGTGCTTGGTCTGGAAGAAAAGAAATGGACACCTAGAGAAACCAAAGCACACAGAGCAAACTTGGGATTCAGGGCAACAGTACTGAGTAATAAATTGCATGGAAGGTATTAAACAAGGATGAGAAAGGCTAATTAATACCTAAAGAGTTTAAAGAACAAGAATGCCTATGATGTGCTGAGAGAAAAGATGGTTATGCGATTGGAATGGTTGTGATACAAACTGAGATTTCTCTTCTGGTCATTTCAAATTTGAAATGAGTATTAGATCTCCAAATGAAGATGTTGAGCAAGCAGCAAATATATTTCTCTAACAATCAAAGCAATGTGCCGGGCAAGAAATGAGCACTAAGGAACATTTGTGTACAGATAATGCTAAGAAACAGCAAAAAAACAAGAAGAGTCAAACTCAGACCAATAAAGGAGACCGCACAAAGGAAGTTCCCTGGAAGCAGTCCCCTGCATGAACAGTAAAGTATCTTTGCATAGGAAACATTGAATGCTGAAAGTAAGACTGGAATAAAATTGTTCAGCATACTCAAGCTGAGACTCAGTATGTTTAGTTTAACAGGAGAGATGCCAAATAAAGTAAGAAAAAAGTTTTACAATCCAGCACAAAGAAAGATTAAAAACTGTAGCTGGTCACTGCGGGTGTAGACAGATGGTCAGCTTCACTAACAGCCAGGGAAAGACAATTTATGACAACTGAGTTTCATTTTTCATTCACCATATTGGCAACAGTTAAGGTATGAAAGTCCTTGCTGATGAGGATTTATGGAAATGGATAATGTCATGCACTGCTATTGGAGTTATGAATTTTTACAGAATTCTGGGAAAGAAATCTGGTCCAATTTATTAAAATGAAGTTACATATATTTTTGACTTAATGCTTTATTTTGATTTTGCACATCTATTTAAAGTGATCAAGAACAGTTTTATCACATACTTATTACAACATTTCTTCTAGACAGTCAAAATAAAATGAATTTTTACTATAAAGGAACAAATCACATTATTTTTGTAGTCCAGAATATAATTCAGTAATAAACACAAAAAAATGTAGACACTTTTACTAAATCTACTGTTAACATAGGAACTTACAGTCTATTTAAAAATAAAACATATAAACAGGTACACTGATTTAAATATACCTTAAACAATCTAAGCTTTCTAATATAAGAGACCTGAGACAATGATTATGTAATTTGTAATTGCAGGTCTCTATTACTTGACTTATTGAAATAATTATGCATTACAGTTATAGTGAAATTAGGCATGAATGAATCATTTTAAAGATATAAACATAATTTCTTTTTTAAGGGGACAGATTATACCCATAAACCTGGGCTGCTCTTAGCTTTGTTTAGAGAACATTCTTTTCCCATTTTGCAGTTGTCAATATGGAGATGAACAACTGGTCAATATACTAAGAATAAGAGAGCCAGTGCTTGGCTATAAATTAAGTAATTGTATAGTCTCCACTCCCTACCACCACTATCAACAAGATCCAGGGAACGTTGAAGACTGGGAAATGGAAGAGTTTAGGGGCTGGAGGATGGGGAGGCGAGCTGTGAAATATTGCCTTCTGGGCACAGTGTGCCTGTTACAATTACGATGTCAAGGCAGCTATGGCTAGCTACACAAGAACTACAAAAGATCAGGTCAGACCAAATCCCAGCATAGTTAGGGTAGATGATTTTCAGACCCTTCCTAGTACTATAAAATAACTTTAACTTGGAAATTAAAAAGTCTTCTAGCCATTGTGCTGGTACTCTTCACTTTGACAATCAAGGCCGAGAACCACATGTTTTGAGGTTCTGTTATATTCCACTCACCAGCATGGGAGTCTGGAAAGCAAAGCTGTCAAAGCCTTGCAGGATTAATCGGCTTCACCCGTCTGCACCCTTGCTGTCATAACAGAGGAGTACCAAAGAGCACTTCCATGTCAGACTGCTCTTATCTCAGGTTCCGGTTCTGCTGTCTCTTAGATGTACGAGCACATGTAAGTGGTCGAATGAATTCATACTTCTGCTTCTTTGCCGTCCTAGGCAAAGAGTGATGCAGATTCTAAATCTCACACGGAATTCCCCAGCTGCCAAGCTGCCATAGAGGTAGTGATAGTCATCAGTAGCCACTATGAAAACTCTGAGTGTCTTTTACTGTTTTAAACACATTAGACATACGAAATTACCTCATTCTCATAACTTTATTATATAATTGCTTGGAAGAACAGTAATAAGAGTGCCATTATTTGTGAATATCATAATGTTTTGTTAAGCAAAGGCCATATGTAGAGTTAAACAACTAACATGTTCCAGAGTCAAAATGCCAAACAGGACAATTTAGCTTCAAAGTTGTTTAGTGATTTCTACATTTATTCTTACTAAACAACCAATCTCAATCTTGTATATAACACCTAAAGCATACTGAATGTGCTATTATTAAAATGCAAAAAGTCCAAGTAAAGATCTATCTGTTAATAACCTATATGTCCATACCCATAGATGGTTACATAAGCAAGTATAGTTTTCTTCCATTTGTTCTCCCATATATATTGCCCTCATATCCACAATAAAACAATGGATTTCCAAATAGAGTAAGCCATTTCAGTGTTTTCAGTTATTGATAATACTGATAGATTATGAAGATACTGCTTACATTCCCATTATTTTCCCTGCTTCTAAACAGTCAATACTAGATGTTAAGTGTATCTCTCAATACGTCATGCCTTTCTAATCTGTCTATTTCATTGACATGCATTATGAGTTAGCTTTCAACGGATAGATGGCATAAATAATTTTCTCAGGCTATATCCTGTCAAATAATTATCTATGGTCTATTTGCTGTAAGATATCTCAGCATTTATGTTGAATTCAGACAATGTATCCCTCCTAATAGGCAGCAATACAGATCCACTACAGAAGAGTCTGCATAACCTCCAGGCTTATAAATAATATTCACTTTGGCATCAATGCAAGCAGAAGTGATCCAAGGTGAATAGTGTTAAAATCTGGGAAAACAAAGGCAGATGGAGAGTTTACACCAACTGGTCTCTTGGGTAGAATCACAAAAATACACAAATAGGTGAGAGGAAAAAAAGGCTTACTCAAGTTGTAATTTTACAGTCTGAAGTGGACCCAAACAAGAAAATGTACACCACATGGAGATTTTGAATGTAATATTTGGTGTTATGCAATCAATCTTTTTTTTTTTTGTATTTACTTTTAAAGATCCTGTCCATGTGGTACAGATATCTAACCTCTACATGTTCTGCTTCTCCTGAATTTTCTTCCTTCAGCAGGAGCCTTCTAGGCTACAATATTGCAGAGAACTACTTGCTAGATTATCACTCATGTAAAAGCAAGCTAGGCAGAAACAGGGCTAACAAGTCAGTTACGCTGAGGGAGACTTCTTGCAAGAGCAGAAACCCTGCAACCAAGAGACAGACATTATTGTCACAGGGATGAAGATGGATGGCCACATAAGTCAGATTGATGTGAGGCCATACATTGCAGTGATAACTGAGGGTGGTAATATTGTGATTAAGTACTCATACTTAAAACTGAACACAGCACAGGAGCTATGAGTCACATACTTGTGCATGATTTCTGATGAGAAATTCTTAATATTTACACAATTTTCCTATGATTTATACATTCAGTCTGACATTCACTAATTCAATTCTTTACCATATGTTAGTGTCAACACAAGGGGCATAAAAATGGAGAGATAGTGTACACACTTTCATAGAGTATATCAGTTAGTAGCAATAAAACAAAAATAAATATGTCAATAAACAATATAATTTCAGAAAATGATAAATGAGTAATATTAAATAAATTTATTCATGAGAAATATGCTACTTGAAATGAGATGATCATATGAAGGTTTCTTCTGTGCATGTAGTTTCTAATTTGAGAACACAAAAGAAGGAAAATGACATAATATGATACCCCATATGGAAGATGGTAATGTGAATAGAATGAACTTGACTTTAAAGCCATTTCTAAGATATGTTCTTGTCAAACAGAATTGCTCTTGGCATTGCAACAAGGGACATATTTCCTGTTTGTCTTGTTCTTATAATTGGAATATCTAGCAAGTTTACTGGCCCTTTATCAAGCCTCCCTGGTAACTGAATTTTTTTTTCTTTTTTATTCTTTTGGCTTTTTGATTCTCTTTTGGGGAGGAGGCTGCCACCCAGCTCCCAAATAAATCACATGGAGGCTTATTGTTTCTTATGAATGCCTAACCTTAGCTTGGTTTGTTTCTAGCCAGCCTTTTTAAGCTTAAAATATCCCATCTACCTTTTGTCTCTGGGCTTTTACCTTTCTCTATTTCTGAACATCTTTTCTTTCCCCTGATTCCATGTCTGACTGTGTGACTGGGTGGTTGGCTCCTTCTTTTCTTACTCCTTGATCCTTTCCTCCCAGATTTCTCTTCCATTTCATTTTCTTTGCCTGCTAGCCCTGGCTATCCTTTCTCCTGCCTTGCTATTTGTTATTCAGCTCTTTATTAGACCAGTCAGGTGTTTTAGATGGGCAAAGTAACATAGCTTCATCGTGTTAAACAAATGCAGCATAAAAGAATGCAACACATCTTTGTATCATTAAACAAATGCCCCACAGCATAAACAAATGTAATACATCTTTACCATTTCACAACCAACCGTCTCCTCCCCCAAATCTAGCTCCTCTACTGGAGCAAATATTCAACCTCATCCAGGCCATTACCTTCCTAAAGAGAGTCAAGTGAGGCGAAAGATAGGATTATTGTTGGAAATGCAAAGACTTGTAGACTATGCTTCAGATACTATCTTCGTTTATGAAAATACACATATTCCTTTCTTTTTCTTTGTAACTAATAGATATCATCTGCTTAAGAATCATCTGCATGTTTCCTTCATAGACATCATATAGAAGTGTTTCTATTATGAACTCACTTTCTGAGAAGTAGGAAGAAATCTCTTTTCTCATCCATCAGTAGAATGGGGTTCTCCAGGTTTTTAGGATTAGTTTCTACTCTCTTCCTGGAAAGACTCTACTGATGACTCAAGGCATCGTCTCCACGATTTGCACAAGCTAAGTGTCTCATAGCAAGACCACGTTCTCTGTTAATCCATAGGAGCCTGCATTTCTTTTAGCCTGTAGTTTTTGTAGATTTGCAGTAGACTTTGAATTCAAATTTTTTTACGGAGCTTATTTTCTCTAGATGTTTTCTGATCTGGTCATTACTTCTTCTGGGTTCTGCTGAGCATGATAGGGCATTGGCACCATACCAGCCTCATGATCTCACAAATGAAGGATCATCCCATCACTCTTATTTACCAAAACTTTGGGTCAGCTGGACTCTGCATCTGGACATAGCAATCAAGAAATATATTTACTTTCTACTCAGAATATTCAATATTTCAAGTGTCAAGCACACAGGTTCCACACCATTTCAGTAGAATATGCAGTGGCAGCACATTCGGAGCTAAGGATTCAGTTATTAAGAACTGCTGATTGCCTTCCTTCCAGGGTAAGAATGTGTACCTTATATACAAAGAGAAGCAATCCAAATGTAATTAAAACACATCCATTACCTCAAACAAATCCACTGACACAAAGAATGAGTTTAAATGGGCATACAGACTCCAAAACGCCTTTCAAACACCAATGAGAAGTAATTTCCTGTAATTATTTGATAGTGATCAGGTCCAAGAAAATTTCATGAAATAGCTTCTGTTCCCATGATCAATAGGGTAATCTTGCTTGGCACATAAAACAGTGGCTGGTAATAGGTAACACAGCCCACAGCAGATGACATCAGCAATCTATATTTGAAAGTGTTTGTTTTGTCCTGTTACAAAGCTTCTTTGATGTGGTTATTCAGCATCAACGATCCGCTTTGAAGTGGGATGCCAATCACCACATGTCAATTTGTGGTCCCTTCATTTACATGCTGCACTTTAAACACTACTGTGCTTATGGATTTCTGTGTTATCACCAAAGAAGCCTAGGATTCTGGGGCCTCAAAGTTGTGTCTGTGTCTTAGGCCTTTTTTAAGTAACGATTCCAAAGCTGGTAACTAATAAGTAAAATGACAAATATACTAGGTTATACACGATTTTATGAATGAAGGCAGAGACTCAAAGATAATGTCTCTGTGGGGGGCACAGAATATTTATTGCAGTAGTTGACAATATTTAAGTGGGAATACTATCTGAAAATAATAGCTTTATGGATTCTTTCTGAAAATTCAACAGCTTTGGTAACAAAAAACTGAGTCAAGTGTCCACACCTATTTGACTCTTATTTTCATCTGGCTTCTCTATGATTAGAAATCCCTACTCCATCTTTCTTACTTACACTTCATTCTAGGTATTAGAGATAGCTGTATTTATGCTCTGTAAATAATGATTTTACTCCTTTCCAAAATGGTAGAAAACCTAAGAAGAGATATGTACCAACTAGGTCTTACCAACCTTGTTTTATTTTTTATTTTTTTTTTATTGAAAAAAAATTTCTGCCTCCTCCCAGCCTCCCATTTCCCTCCCTCTCCTTCCACTCCTCTCCCCCTCCCCCCACTCCTCTCCCCCTCCGTCTCCAGTCTGAAGAGCAGTCAGGGTTCCCTGCCCTGTGGAAAGTCCAAAGTCCTCCCCGCTCCATCCTGGTCTAGGAAGGTGAACATCCAAACTGGCTAGGCTCCCACAAAGCCAGAACAAGAAGTAGGATCAAAACCCAGTGCCATTGTCCTTGGCTTCTCAGCAGCCCTCATTGTCCGCCATATTCAGAGAGTCCGGTTTTATCCCATGCTTTTTCAGTCACAGTCCAGCTGGCCTTGGTGAGCTCCCAATAGATCAGCCCCACTGTCTTCGTGGGTGGGTGCACCCCTTGTGGTCCTGACTTTTTGCTCATGTTCTCCCTCCTTCTGCTCCTCATTGGGACATTGGGAGCTCAGTACGGTGCTCCAGTGTGGGTCTCTGTCTCTATCTCCATCCATCGCCAGATGAAGGTTCTATGGTGATATGCAAGATATTCATCAGTATGACTAAAGGATAGGGTCATTTCAGGTTCCCTATCCTCAGCTGCCCAAGGAACTAACTGGGGACATCGCCCTGGGCGCCTGGGAGCCCCTCTAGGTCCAAGTCTCTTGCCAACTCTAAGATGGCTCCCTTAATTAAGATATGTGCTTCCCTGCTCCCCTATCCAACCTTCCTTTATCCCAATCATCCCGTTTCCCCAAGTTTCCCTCATCCTCCCCTTCTCACTTTTCTCTCCCCATCTCCCCTTACCCCCTCCCACCCCACCCCCAAGATCCCAATTTTTTGCCCGGCATTCTTGTCTACTTCCCATAACCAGGAGGATAGCTATATGTTTTTCTTTGGGTTCACCTTCTTATTTAGCTTCTTTAGGATATCAAATTATAGACTCAATGACCTTTATTTATGGCTAGAAACCAATTATGAGTGAGTACATCCCATGTTCATCTTTTTGGGTCTGGGTTACCTCACTCAGGATAGTGTTTTCTATTTCCATCCATTTGCATGCAAAATTCGAGAAGTCATTGTTTTTTACTGCTGAGTAGTATTCTAATGTGTATATATTCCACACTTTCTAGGTCACGCTCAACCTCCTTAGCGATCAGGGAAATGCAAATCAAAACAACTTTGAGATATCATCTTACACCTGTCAGAATGGCTAAAATCAAAAACACCCCTGATAGCCTTTGCTGGAGAGGTTGTGGAGGAAGGGGTACCCTCATCCATTGCTGGTGGGAATGCAAACTTGTGCAACCACTTTGGAAAGCAGTGTGGCGGTTTCTCATTAAATTCGGGATCAACCTACCCCTGGACCCAGCAATGCCACTCTTGGGAATATACTCAAGAGATGCCCGATCATATGACAAGGACATTTGTTCAACTATGTTCATAGCAGCATTATTTGTAATAGCCAGAACCTGGAAACAAACTAGATGTCCTTCAATGGAAGAATGGATGAAGAAAGTGTGGAATATATACACATTAGAGTGCCAACCATGTTTTATTAACATGACTGTGTATTAGATACTTGAGAATTTTTACTTACCCTCTTGCTAGAAATTTGGAAAAGTAATTACTGTAAAACTTAAATGGATTTCAATGCCAGCACACAGACACTTGTTTCTCAACGAAAAATGTTTGTTTTTATTCACTTACTGTCAATTATCTTTTAAATCACACCAAAGAGGTAGGGATAACAGAAGTGATGATAGAGACAGTTGGCTATTTTTTTTTAAAAAAAAAAATGGTGTTGAGAATCAAACAATGGCCAAATGGCATGGAGTTACATTTCAGTAACAAAGCTACACAGTCCAGCAAAGAAAACATCAGTGATATTCAAACTAACTTGTTGATTGGGATGAATATTTATGGTACTTAGAAGTAGAAGTTTCAACGGTTGGAGTTACTCCAAAATTATTATGCCTGTGCACCTTATAATTTGCACCAGTCTGGATGAACATGCTCCCTATTGAGGATTTTCATCATTTATCCAAATATATGTCTTAGTTTCATTCTCTTTTGTTGTGTAAGGTCAGGGTTTTAATCAGACAAAAACAAATTGAGGTAGAAAGGTTTTCTTTATTTGACTCACAATTCCATATTGCCATCAATAATTGTAGGGAAATCATGGCAACATGTATTTCTAAGCAGCTAATCACATTATGGTCCAGCCAATTGCAAAGAGCAATGATGTGCTTGGTTTGCTTCCTACATTTACATTCAGTTCAGACTCTCCTGCCTGGAGAATGGTGCCACCCATAGTGTGCAGGTCTTTCTAACTCAATTAAGGTAAGCAAGATGATCTCCTACAGAAAAGCCATTTGTCCAACCTAATTTAGATAAATCCCCTTTGAGATCTTCTTTTCAAATTTAATCTAGTTTATATTAATTTCTAATTAAAATTAATGATTACAGCAAATAAGATTTTTACCCTGAAAGACCTTAATTTTACTCATGCCTCAATCACTTGTTTTAGCTGTTGGACTATTGGCAATCTTTCTAACTTATTAGAGCCTTGTCCATAATAAAAGGTCCATTCTTATAATTTTGTATATTAACAGCTAAAATTGATGAATAAGAATGTTCATGAAATAACTGATAGAATTCAAGAACTTATGCAATTCAAGAACATCTGCTTTTCAAAACAACTTTTCTCTTTATATGCTTTCCCTCCTGTATTTTTCATACTTTTGTACTGAAATCCAGTACCCCCTTATATTTCTGAAATGGTACAGCTGCATGTTGCTTTATCAAATGGTTATTACAAGTTTAGCTTCCAAGTCAAATTAATTCAAATTTCAAACAATTTGGTGAATAATCAATCTCACACAAACAGATGATCGTTTTAGGTAAGAGTTAATCAAAGATGTAAATGACACAAAAGTTTTATTAGTTAGTCTTTACTTTTTAAAATATTTATTTTATGTATGCACTTTGTATGGAATTAGCATGTAAGTCACAGGTGAATGTTGGATACCCTGTAGCTGGAATGAGTTGGGAACAGAAGTTGAGTCCTCTGGAAGAAATCAGGTGCTGAGCCATATTTCCAATTATTTTTTTGATGTTCACTGACATGTTACTGACTTTACACTCAAGGCTTCATGGGGGTCATGCAAGGACTGTGCACTGAACTACAGACCTCACCTCATGCTGCTTTATTTCTGTTTATCTTAGGCTGACTTTACCCCCAAAATCCATACAATTCTGACAGCCAAGGTAAAATCTACCTATGTCTTCCTGTATATTGACAGAGGTTTCTCTCTCGCCTGGACCCACAGCTGTTCAGTCCCAAAGAAACACACAGAAGTCTACATTGACTATAAATAGATTGGCCTATTAGCTCAGGCTTCTTATTAATTAATTCTTTTTTTAAATATTTATTTATTTATTATATATACAATATTCTGTCTGTATGTATGCTTGAAGGCCAGAAGAGGGCACCAGACCTCTTTACAGATGGTTGTGAGTCACCATGTGGTTGCTGGGAATTGAACTCAGGACCTTTGGAAGAACAGGCAATGCTCTTAACCACTGAGCCATTTCTCCAGCCCCTTATTAATTAATTCTTACATCTTACATTAACCCATTATTCTTGTCTGTGTTAGTCACGTGGCTTGGTACCTTTCATCGGCTAGGCATTCTCATCTTGCTTCCTCTCTGTCTGGGTGATGACTGCAGACTAACTCTTTCCTCTTCCCAGAATTCTCCTGTTCTCATTGCCCCACCTCTATTTCCTGCCTGGTTGCCCCACTTCCACTTCATGCCTGGCTACTGGCCAATCAGTGTTTTATTAAAAATAATACAATTGAAAAATATTTACAGGGTACACCATTGTCCCACAGCACTCTCCCACTTTTGTTTTCAAAATAAGAATTCTGAATCTAATCGTCCTTGTTTAGCTTTCTTCCTGACCATTATCCATTACAACTTGTAACCAACACTCTAAACAAAGAAAAATATGCATAGTCCATATTTTGGGCATATGGACATAGTTTTCCAGGATAATTTCTGCTGATTGGGGGTGCTGATAATCTTATGGGGACCTAAGAAAAATTTTGAATTATGATAATGTCCTGACTGGAGTATTCCATGAGGCATAATCATCTTGGCCAGCAGTCTTGAAACTGTACTGGATGTAAAATTCAGACATCTCGGATATCCAATCCTATTGGAGATTTCTCGGGGGGGGGGTCTTCCTTGATCAAACCTGATTTTTCTTAATCCAAAATGAATTCACAGCCTCTCATTTCTGTGAAAACACAAGCAAAACCTCTTCTCCAAAGTAACATATTTTTTGACTTAAATTTTGAAGTCAAGGCACTTTCAAAATATATGTTGGATTAATACAGCAGGATTTATAATCAAATGTCTTTAAGCAGCTTTTGTTTCTTCCTCAGCCATCAAACAATTTAAAGATAACAAAATAACATACAATTTCCAGATTCTATGTGTACTTTTAATATTTAGGTGACTTTATTTTTAACTCTATTTCTTTTATTTTTATTTTTAATTTTTGGCTTTTGAGACAGGGTTTATCTGTGTATCTTTGGCTGTCCTGGAACTCTCTCTGTAGGCCTCTGTCTCCCAAATGTTGGGACTAAAGGTCTCCCACCATACCCAATTACTCTCTTTCTTTGTTTTTTTATTTTAATGACTTCATCCTTTTTTTTCTCTCTCTCTCTCCAAAGCCTACATATATTTTTAAACACACTGTAAACCATTTAGAGCTTTGTCTGAATCTGTCCTGTTGTATATCTGTAATCCTTTTCTGACCAGGACTGCTTCTTAAAATGTTAAAACAACTTACCTAGGACTACAGCTGCTCTGCCTTTTGGCTCCACCCAGTCCATTATGGCAGAAGTCCATTCACTGCCTCTGAGACTGCCAGGTGGGAGCCATCCTCACCACCTCAACTCTGATAACCAGTTGGCCCATGCTACCACCAGGTATCTTGCAGCACATTGCCCACAACCCCATTTAAATGCTCCATAGCCGGACCTCCAGAAAGAGTCAGTGTTCATGCTGTCAGCACAACCCAGGGAGCTGTTTCAAAACCACAGGTTTTTTTTTTCTGCTACTGCTGAATCAGTAAGACCTCTCTTAAAGGTACAGAAACATGTCCCCAGCAAAGCAAAGCCCATTCCGGGATGGGGAGGTGGAGTGGAATGTGGCTAAACTTCATTTTTGAGTGTCTAGAATTTCTTTCCAAGCTTTCTCAGGTTCTACGTGTATGTAGTCAGCCCCACATTGGCTTGCCACCTTTGTGTTCAATAGCACATAGGAACCACTGTTTTTCCATTACTCTAACATAAGTCTTTGAGTGAAGAACTAATTGGAAGATTTTTTTTCTTAACTTTCAACCATAGCTAGAAATTTTAAGATCTTAAAATTAATATAAGAAAGAGAAATAAGAACTGGTGAGGCAAATAATAAATTCCCCTAAAGTCAAAACATAGAAGTTTGCAATTTGGATCGAGCTATGTACTTTTCTCTTTTAACACTGTTTATTCTTCAAATGCATATGGCCCTTTCTAGAGCATGATGATGATAAAGCCTTAGAGGTTTCTGGGGTATTCTTTCTCTTCTGTACATGGGAAACCCACTTCTCCTTACTTTTCAACAGAGGTGGTCCTCACAGTATGACAGCCAGCAATACTCAGAAATATGACAAAAATTGTTAAATTAGGATCATGGTTTCCCTCCCAGATTGGCCTCTCAGCAGCTTTGGGATTAATCACCATTTTAATGCTGTAGCACACAACAATATCTTTCTCACACTGGGGATAAAACAAACTTAATCGTGTACTTGGCATAGAGAAAGTGTCTAATAAATTAAAAAACGACATTTCTTACAACAATGAGGCCAATCTTGGAGAATATGTCTAAAAAACATTTTTATTTTATTTCAGTCAGTATCCCAACTTGAAGTTGACTCTCTTTTACATTAAAGCAGCTGATAAAAATAAATGTCCATCTTATAAAAAACTCCCACACAATGTGATATTTCCACAGAAAGAATTTGAACCTCTTCACGCTAAGAATTTACATATTTTAATTTTTTCTCATTTGACATGTCATTTATTAAAAAACTGCCTTGTTGTGATTTCCTATAAAGCATATCATCAGTCCTCGGCCAGTTTTACTACTACTGTTTATGTTCAAAATGGCCCCTTTCGGTGTTTGCACTTAACAGAGAAGGGTCACTGAAACCACAGGACCAGAAGTAGCAAATGGAATTGTAGACACACAGCAGGAGTTCTAGTGAAGATTACTTGGCAGTAGGTCTTCACCAAGGTAGAACCTGGTCATGGCTGAGACAGAGTACTAAAATGGAGAAGTTTAAAAGTCTAAATGAGCTACGTTACTTGTTGGAATGGACTGATTTAGAGGTGTCATTGCCCTGAAGGAAAAGAGAATTTAGGTATATGCCTACTAGCATGGCAAAGAATGACAGAGAAATACAATGTGTAGGAAAATTGGAAAGGGCCACAGCTGGCTACAGAGGGCAGTAGACTGTGCCAACTAAAGTTTTGAACAGTATTTCTTCTGTTGAGATTCATTGGCCTTCATATACATTTGTTTCCAAAGTTTATTTTTCATCACCAGAATCTCAAAACAATCAGATTATTTTTCTCCTCCCAACGCACAGCAGGTCTGCTATTCTCTTGTGGCACCATCTCCCATTGCTGAAAAATGGTTACAGTCAGACATTTATGCATTTTTTTATGATCTGCCAATAACACTGCTTCCAATTGCTGTAATGTTACCATCGTAACACCTGTAAGCATTTGGCCTCATCGTTCTCATAAAAACACGCTTCACAGCCTTCCAAAATATGCAGCGTTTATTGAGTTGTAACAATGCTACTTCTGCTATGATTCTAATAAATCTAAACTAAGAGTGTTAAATCCAGAATGTCTGTTGTCAGTATTCTGTGCCATTTCTAGGGGAAACATTCATTTTGTTTTCTCTTGATTGCTTCCCAGATCCTCCTAAAAACAAGTGGGTTGTAATGAAAAGAACAGAAGAAAGGAATGTTGCTCAACCATGGGACAGTGCTGCAATGAGAGGCTGAGAAAACAAGATGTGTAAGTAGGAAATTGGTGAGGGTATGAAGACAGCTTGAGCTGGAAAGTTTACGTGTTTCCATGAACCTGTATTTCTGTTTATAGTTCAAAATAAAACATTCTTCTTATAAGTACAATTGAAAAAGAATAGCGTTCTTTCTCTCTTCAAGGAATCTCTACTATGCTGATAATCTTATTTTTCTAGAGAGTCTTTTATTTCCACTGACCCTCTGTCAAGAGTAAAACTCCCAGAGCATCTTGGTGGTATTACTTTGTTGATTGATGTTCAACTAAAGAATGCATCCCTCATTCCTGTGGATACCTAAGGTAAATTTCACTTTAAGAGACAAAGCTAAATAGTACAGATATGTGGAGTAAGACTTTTTTTGTTATTGTTGTTTATAACCTCAGATACTGTTCTTTTTAAAGTTTATTATTTAGTATGTTTATGTGTGTGTGTGTGTTTCTGTGCATGTATGTGGAGATACATAAGTGTGAAGAATAGATCATAACTTTCCAAAAATTGCTTCTCTATATCCATCTTGTTTTGAGCCAGGGTCTGGTTTTTATCTGCTACTGGATTGCGTTTTTATTTATTTATTTATTTATTTATTTATTTATTTATTTATTTATTTATTTAAGATTTCTGACTCTTCCCCGCCACCGCCTCCCATTTCCCTCCCCCTCCCCCAATCAAGTCCCCCTCTCTCCTTAGCCCAAAGAGCAATCAAGTTTCCGTGCCCTGTGGGAAGTCCAAGGACCACCCACCACCATCCAGGTCTAGTAAGGTCCATATTTGCTTTCAAGTTTCAGGTAGATCCTCCAGTCTCCTTTTCCTCCCAACTCACTCCAAGATTCTTGGGATTATACATGCATTCTATTATGTATCCCCCTACAAAATTCTAGGAATTGAACTCCTTTTATCAGGCTAACACAGCAAGAACTTTTAAACACTGAGCTATGGCTTTGGTTTCTCCGGGGTATTTATCATATATTATTTTCCTTCATCTTCTTTTCTGTGTTTATTTTAGAGACATAGTCTTTATGGTAATAATTTTAGAAGAACTGGTTCTTAGAGGAAGAATTGGAACCATCATTTAGCTATAACAGAGTTTTTTTTTTTTAAAAAAAGCATTTTTGGCCAAATTTGCAACATTATTTATACTTATGAGTGGGTTTTCATTTTCCAGGTTACACCAAAATTCAGAGAACAATTTCAGCTGAGTTAGATGTAAAATAGTACTTTCACCTTTTTGCTAGTGATTGCCACAAGTACATACCACTGGCTAACCAATTCTTAATGCTTTGCTTACATAACTTTTAGTATGTAATTTAGTGTGTATTCTAGTACTCTGATAAATGCCATTACCAAAAGCAAATTGGAAAGGGAAAGGTTAATTTCATCTTATGGCTTATTGATTACCATGAAGCAAAGGCAGGGTATCAGGGTGTGAATCAATGCAGGAAACCAGAGGTAAGAAACAAAGCTGGTGCCATGGAAGAAAGCTGCTTACTGGCTTTCTTCCCATGGATTCTCATTCTGCTTTTTTCTATCACCCAGTACCAGCTATCCTGGAGTTGCACCATCCACAGTGACCTAATTGGTAATCAAGAAAATGCCCTATAGACTTGCCTATAAGCCAATCTGATGGAGAAAGTTTCCTTTTATTTATGGGGAGCCAAAGTACCTGTAAGTTTTTCTTCATCTTCCCTTGTCTCACAGGTGCTTATGAAATGATCATTCAAAAGCTTAATATTAATTATAATTGTTTGGATGATGACTCAGGTTTATTACTGGCTAGTTCTACATAAAAATTAACCCATTTCTGATAATCTACATATTGCCATGTGCCCCATGGCTTACTGGTAATGCTCTGGGATCTTGCTGCTAAGGCAACCACTGGCTGCTCCCAAACTCCACCTTCTTTCCTCCTGTGTCTCTATTTGGATTTCCCACCTGGGTATATTCTGTCCTGCCATAGGCCAAAGCAGCTTTTCATCATCAGCCAATAAAAGAAACATATATTTTCAGTATGCAGAACATATGTTGTGCATAGGCCATAGTCCAAATACAGAAATAAGAGAAAAACTTGCAGCAGTAATATGAGTCTCTGAGAGACTGAACTAAGAGCATCAGGCTTAATCACAACCAACCTTACCTACTGAGACAATTCTATTGCATTCATCTGGGGTTCTGAGGAAGTGTTCTGAATAGCTACTCAGTACTTCAAATAAACTAACAAACTCCAAAAAAAAAAGGACGGCAATATAAATACCATATTCATTTTCAAATAATGTTCATTATTCAAATCATCCTCTATTCCTCTATGCTTAAATGACAATATGTTTATAATTTAAATAGGAGACAATATTTTACTGCCCATGCCATCACATTGGGGCCAGCTCTCCCACAGTATTTCTCTGAGAAAATACATAAATAGGACACACCTCTGAGACCAGCATGATATGTATACCCAATGTCATAGCAGCCACAACAGCTACTCCATTTGCTTCCACAGGCAAGCATCCAGAGAACTTCATAGGGAATGAACAATACCCATGTAACAGGGAAAATAGCTAGATAAAGACAATTCAAGAAGAGGGAAGATGAAAGGTATTTTTATTATGATCAACAAAAACCAGTGGACTATTAGGAGATAAAATAATAGTAACAAATAATGAAATTAAGAATAAAAATCTAAGCAGATTTTAGAAATAACATTTTGCCAAAAGTTGAAGTATTTCCTGGTAGGCTGGGGAGATGGCTCAGTGGTTATAACATTTGTCATATAAGAGTGATCCTCAGAACCCATGTAAAAGCCAGTTATGTCAGCTACCTGTAACCTCAGAACACAGGAGATAGAAAGAAGAACTCACAACTCAGGCAAGCTGGCTAACTATACTAGTAAAATCTGCGAGCTGTAGAATCTTCGAGATATCCTGGCTCAATAATTGAGTGGAGAATGACTGAGGAAGACACTCAGTGTCAACTCTGAGTTGCCACATACACTGGTACACAAGTGCTTTTGCACCACCCTCACATGCATACATGTCCACAAACATACATACACACATACATATGCAAAAACCTTATACAAGGACGTATAGGTGAAACCAAGTTGTCTCAAAGAATCCATCCTGTGCTTTGAACATGGTGAACCTGCTGAACTCAGTGAGAGGATTCCAGATCAGTTAACTTAGCTGGAAGCAGATGCTTTGGAGTACAACAGAAAGAGAACAATGTTTCTGGAAGACACGATAGGAAACATTTTTTAGTCATGTCATGTTAACTACCTGTATTTTAGAACAACTTTTTCAAGTGCAAAAATAAATAAAATAAATGAGTTCTGTTAAAATTACTAATTTATTATACAATGTGTTTTATAAGATATAATAAAATCTAGAAAAATGAAACTAAAAGACAAAGTATAAAAATGTAATAGAAATAGTATGTTTGGCAGTCATGAAAAGCTGTGCTGTCCCACTATTATTAGTCTACTAAGTTCTTTCCAGTTCTACACTTAATGCTCATGGAACAGTCTGCAGATGTTCCTCTGCTATTATTTAGTTAGCAATGACTCACTCTACTGACACCATATGAGTCAAAGGCAGATAAGGTGTCTTCATGTATGTACAGACTCCACGTAAGAGAAGTTCAATTCTTACTCAAACAGCTGTCCATATTTGGTATTGTCAATATCACAATGAGGGGGAAAGGGTCTTCCATCTTAGAGTTTATCAGTCTAAGAGTACCAAAAGGATGGCTTTAAAGAAAACAAAATTAATTTGTTTGTGTGTTGTGTGTGTGTGTGTGTGTGTGTGTGTGTGCCTATATGCTCACCAAGTGTATGTCATGCCCATGTTGGTTAGCAGAAGGCATCATATTCCCTGAAACCGGAATTACAGGCAGTTGTGAATTGCCTTGTGTGACTGAGCAGAATCAATATGCTAGAACAGCAAGTGCCCTTACATATTGAGCATCTCTCCAGGCCCATAAAGAGGGAGATATATTAATCTGGATATGAAAAAAACGAAAGCACAAATGAACAATTAACTTCCATTTAAAACAAGAGTTCTCAATTTGTGGATCATGACCCTTTTGGGGGGTATATATCAGATATTCTGCTTAACAGGTATTTACATTATGACTCATAACAGTAGAAAGATTTCAGTTATGACATAACAAAGTAACTTCATGGTTGGGAGTCACCACAGCGCAAGGAACTCTATTAAAAATGCAAAGCATTAGGAAGATTGAGAACCACTGACATAAGAGATCTTGTTCTTCCCACCTCAAAACAAACAAACAGAAACAAGCAAACAAACTTTATTCACATACGTGGATAAGCATGATGCATGTGATTACACACATACAACAGAGTCTATGCTACCCTTTCTCATTCATGTATCTATCACAAGAGTAATTTTTAAAGCTATATTCTCTATATATTGCCCTAGATGACATCACATTTCTTGGTGAAAGCAATTTCCTGCCTCAGCTTCGTAAATAATTGAGACTACGATTGCATGCTACCATTTCCTGAAGTAACTCTACTTTATAGATGAGGAAGTGAGACATTTGGTTGGCAGATAGCCCTCTGCCACATCTCATCAAAAACTGATCCTTATTTTGAATTTACTATAATACTAACAACTCAAGTTAGTAAAATAGTTAATTTGTACTGAGATACTACCATAGAAGTGGAGAGGCAAAGTCTTTTTTATCATAATTTTACTGTTAAAAAAAGAAAAACAAACTTACATTTTAGTTTTTTTATTAAGAACCATTGGAGGTACTATGCACTGATTCCTTCCAGCTGAGCTTGGACTGGAAATTACTAAGCTCTTATGGATAGTCACTGAATTTTAGAGGACGCTGCTCCTGGAAGACTATTCTCCCTCTATTTTATGCCTTCCTGCTGTGAATATATCCACAGGGCCACAGAATTTTAAACTCATGCACAAGGAAGATACTCCAGCTGAGGTAGCAATTGAAAATTGGAAATATAATAAATTGAAATATGGTATTTTTTTTCACGCTGGATGGAAAATTCAAAAGAAGAGGAGAAGCTCCTTCTCAAACATTTTGGCATTCTGTCTCCATGAGCAGCTTCCAGGCAAGAGGAGGCACAAGGAAACTTTCCATTTACCAATCCAAAGGCTATGGTTCTAACAGGAAAATTGTATCACCCGGTTTCCAAAGAAAATGTTTAAGACATATTCACATACAATAAGCTTTTTCTTTTACTTAATAAAATTATTAGTCTCTGAAGTATTTTGATTTATCTTAAAAAGACATAGATATATCTGAGATGATATGGAAACTGGAAAGGGAAAAAATACAGTGGGTAAGCATCCTTTCCATAGGATTATCCTGTAACTTTATCCTTAATATGGAGCAAAAGCTCAGAGACATACCACCTGCTCTTGATCCCATGGTATTGATCAAACCATGTGAGCAGTTTTATGTCTGTGTCTTGACAGGAGCCAAAATTGTATTGTCCTACTTGTAAGTAGAATATCTACCTACAAGGAAGTGAGAATATAGATAAAAATTACAAGCCCAGATGATCTCAATGAAAAGTATAACAAGATATAAAAATTATCAAATTCAGTTAAATAAAAGTTATCATAAATACTAAAAATTGGTCAATGAAATAACAAAAGCATCATTAACATGTTGCCTAAGATTTTAGATAGAGCATGTGTAGGTTAAACAAATGAAAATGCAATATGAAAAACCAACAAGAATCCAATCAATGTTAGAGTGTGCATATCATTATCAGAAGACATATAAATTAGATAAATCAATATTACTGCAGGAAGAAGATGAATATTACATAGAGCGAAAGAATTTCTGAGCACATATCATGATTCATGATAAGGCTTCAAGATACAAAATAAAAAATTGGATCAGATCAAAAATATATATGGATAATCCCTGGTTATAAACAGATTTCCTGTTTGTAAAATTTTAAAAATGCATTAAAATAGCATATATAAATAACCTTATCAGTGGACATAAACATCTTTAAATATATTTTTCATGACAATAAGACACAAATTCAACAAATGTAAAGAGCACAAACCACCAGAGATGTATTCTCTAGTAGAACAGAATTAAATCAGAAACCAGAGTACGTAGAAAATCTGAAAATACTTGTACAGTAAACAATATTCTAGTAAATTAGTAATTTCTTCAGAGGCATAAATGGCAATTATTAAATATTTTGCATAAAAATACTTCAAAATTCATGAATTAATAAATATTTTTGAATAAAATAGATATAAAATATTTCAGAGTTCATGAACTAAAGCAGATTATCTGTTTAGAGAAGAAAACATAGCATTAGTTATTGAGATTAGTAATCTGTTAATTATTTTTTTCGAGGTAACGTCTCCCTACATTATGCATGTTTTCTGTGTCTTTGAGCTAAGTCCATGCTTCTATGCCAGCTTCTTCAGTAACCTGTGAAAGCCAGATAGATGAGCAAAAAGTTGCACAGATATAATAAAATGTAACAATGAAACATAAAACAAATAAAAGACCAATCATTGAACAAAAACTAACTTTCTATGACCAGTAAAACATTTTAATGTTAAACTAGGTTAACAAAACCAAAGGAAAGAAGACACAAAATAGCAAGATCAAGAAATGAGAAGACAGGCCACAGAAATTAGTGGAGTACGTCTGGAATATTCTGGAAAATGCTGTGTAGCAACAACTGAACAACTTGAAAAACTTAACAAATGCAAGCTTAATCAATGAAAAGAAACAGTAACTTGATCATAGTTCTGTTATTGTAATTGAATTTTTTCTTAACTTTCCCAAAAGAAAAGACTCTAGGAAGAGCTGTTTTGGTGTTGAATTTGAAACAGTTTTATTTCACAAATCTTTCCCAGGATACAGAAAAAGAAAAAGATTTCACAACTCACTTTGTTAGAGAAACATCGTGCTGATAACAATTCAGACAAGAATAAAACAAGATTAATATCACATATTAACATAGACAAAATAATTCTAAACAAAATGTCCACATATGTAGTCCCTCAGTAAGGTCTCTAAATACCAATATATCATAATCTATCATGGCTTTTTTCTGAAGACATAAAGCTATTTCAAGTTATGAAAATTAACCTATTATACTGATGATATCAACACAGAAGGAAAAAATCTATCTGAGCATTAAAGTATCAAATAAAAAACTACAAAGCACTGTGGTAAACAATATCATTGTGAATAAAAACATTTGCACTTTGAACTATACTAGAAATAAAAAAAAATCTTATACAAACTGGGGTACTATATGTAAAATTACATCAATTTAGGGCTTTAAATAAAAGCTATGACAACAGTAAATGATGATTGACAGAGTATCTGAATAGTAACTTCAAAAACTATTTGCCATTGCAAAAATCACATGAAAATATTTAAGAAAATGACATAAAATGTACAGTAAAATATAAAGAAATACATATAAGAATTGCTAGGACCAAAACTCAATACTTACAAGAGGAACACCCAAAATGCTAGAACCAATCTTGGCAATCTTGTTGGCAGTTTCTTAAAATTTACATAAAGACTTTCTTGTAAAATCCTACGTCTTCAAATCTAGATGTGTCTAAAAGAAGTCAAAACATAGATCACTCTGAGAAACAGACTTTCAGTCTTATACCAGCTGTAATTTCTGCATTCTCAACTTGAAACCTCCCAAATTCCTGCTAGGGAGCAAATGGCCACACAGTTACATTACATACTCATCCATGAGAAGGTACTAATAAAGAAAAAGGAACAAGTGTTGTTACCTTCAGTACAATGTTCAAATCTTCACAGCATAGGCTGAGTGGAAAAAACAAAACAGTCGAAAGCCTCCAAGATCCTCTTCGCATGGCATTCTGCAAAAGCAAGGCTATACTGTCCAACTGCAAATAGATGGACTGGTTGGGTGAAGGTGGATGTAGGGGTGTTGACAAAGAATGAAAGGAAACTCTGTAGGGACTGTGAAAACACCCTGAGTCATCATTGTGATAGAAAGATACATGACTACCTAGTTATTAAGTCCTACTGCACTATATATTTAAATGATAAATATTATTATATTTAAATTATGATTAATTCAACCTGAAAGATAAAAAAGAATCAAGGGAGAGTTAACAGTCCTAAACATAAATATTTGAAGAGAAAAAATTATTCAACACACCTATGCACAATTCTTACCTACAACTTTATTGTTCTCAATAGGTACTAGATTTACCAGTTCACCAATTTCTTAAAAGATATTTAAGCCAGGAATTTTGGTAGAACTCAGGGCAAGCCAGTATGAGAAGAACTGTTCATGAACTCTAAATTATAAGGTGACAAACTAGAAAAAGCTTGCCTCCTGTGATCATGCATCTCACCTGCAATATCATGACTACACAAAAATGGTCTGAGAACAATCTGTCTTCCTTTCTTTCACTTGGCCTCTGAGGTATCTCTGGGAAATATAATCTTTTAAGTCTTCTTGAGGCGCTTTAGTTTTCTGTTAAAAAATAGTAAAATAAAATAGAAGAGCAGGAGTTACTCTCCTTCTTAAACAACTTGTGCATGGGTGTGGTATGCAAATGTGTGTACGGTGTATGCATGTGTGTGTGTTTGTGCATGTGTGTGGTGAATGTACAACACAGAGTATCTCTGTGTTGGATGCACACGTCTGTGTGTCTGTATGTATCTGTGTGCACATGAAGAGGCGAGAGGCGGATATCCTCTGTCACTCTCCAACTCAGTCCTTTGAGGCAGGGACTCTCACCAAACTGGAACTTATGATTTTAGGCTAGGTTGGCAGCTAGTAAGTTAGACATTCTCCTGCCTCTGGCCCTGCTCAGTGCTACAGATACAGACACAGGTGGAACATGCCTGGTTTTGAAGGGGTGTTACAGTCACACTCTGATCTTCATGCTTGTGTAGAAAGTACTGTACTTCAGCCATCTATCCAACTCACGAAACATTTTTTATTAACAACATTATTTTTTTTTTGCCTCCTGACTTTCGTGTCTTGAATTTCTCATGACAAATCCAAACGGAATAACAAACACAGAAAATGAAGACAATATAAAAATATTTATGAGTAATAATTTTGTAAAATTTTGATGCATTTCAAATATTTTATAATATTCCAATTCTTTATTACAAAAATTGTGCATAACATCAGTAAAAAATTTTTCTCATTAAAATTGCTACAAAACAGTGTATTTCCTTGGGTTTTTTAATCATTTTTTTAAAAAAAATTGAGACAGGGTCTTGTGACTTAGCTCTGGCTGGCCTTGGAAACACTATGAAGCTCAGGCTGGCTTCAAACTCACAGTAATTCTTCCTCCTCGGCCTCCCATGTGCTGGGATTACAAGTATAATTCAATACAGCTGGCTAAGCCTGCTAACAAGGAAATCTTGTAGCACAAATTTAAACATTCAACAGAACACAAAATAAGATGGGAAGCTACATAATAGTTATACCCAAACCAATGGAGATATGTATCATATGAAAGAAAATCTGAGATAAGAGAGTGTTGGCGTGGTGGTTTGAATAAAAATGGCCCCATAGTATCATAGGAAGTGGCATTATTAGAAGGTAAGACTTTTTTGGAGGAGGTTCATCAGTGGGAGGTGGGTTTTGAGGTCGAAAATGCTCAAGCCAGATCTAGAGTAGCATTCACTTTCTGCTGCCTGCTGATATGGACATAAAACTCTCAGCTGCTTCTACAGCACCACTTCATGCCTGCTGCCATGGTCCCACGACAAAGATGACGGTCTAACCTCTGAAAAGTTTCTGTGGTCATGGTGTCTCTTCGCAGGACCCTAGCTAGGAATTTTCGTTTTATTGACACATTCATTAATTTTCAACATTTTTTTACTTGGTGCAGAGATCAACTGTCCTTGAAAATAAATGTTTTGAAATCTCATACTTTCATTTCTTTGCCTCCAATGTCTGAATTTTCCTATGCTTTGTGAAATGCAGGGCCAGTTTTAAATGTGTGCTTTACTATGCTTTGGGCAATGCTTTATAGAAACTCAGGTTGCTAAGAGAAACAGGCATTGATCAACGCTTACAACAACAGGGTGGCCTATTCTCATAAAACACCACATAAGTGATGCTAGGCCACTGAAATGGGCCCAGCAGGTGCTGTGCTAGGCAGGATGGAGGCACAGGAGAGTGCCCCTGGATGTATAGACTACTCTTATCATTATTTGTAGTCACAAGAGAAGCTATAAATATGAACATCCCACAACTCCTGTTTTTTTTTTAACCTTTACTCACATTTCAAATTGATAAAAAGTATCATTATAGTCCTGAAGAAGATGGTACACATTTATTATGTTTGTTTTCTCTCTCTGCTCAGAGACACATATGACACAAGTACTGAGCAAAGGAAAGTACCCAAACGTCCCCGCTTAAAACTTGGAACCTTGAGCTACAGGTCTACATATGTATGCACAAAGTAAGAATAGAACACTTTATTCCTACTTCATGAATTAAGAACAAAGGAACCTCAGGTAGTAACAAACGCTTTGAACCAGACAGTGAAAAGAGCAACTGACCCTCCAATCATCACAGAAAATATGTTGAACTCAAATCTCTCCCATAGGATATTTTGTCTTCCACAGTAGTTACATGACAGTCATTTCCATTGTCATTCCCACTACATTTAGACTCTGGGTTGGGGAGAATGCTTCCAGAGAACACTGAAGGGAAGCGATCCAGCCTGAGCACAGTAGCTGGGACCTAGAATTTGAAAACTTGGTGAGAGGACGAAAATGTTAGCTTAGTGCTGGCCCTCCGTTCTGCTACGTGGCTCACCATGGTATGGCCAGAGCTGTCCCAGGTGCTTCTCTGCTATGGCAGTCTGCAGTCCCTGAAACTGCTACTATAATAAACTTCTTTGAGGTTGTCCCTTAGCTTGTTTCAGTAGGTGGTGTAACAGCAATAAAAGTAACTGATACACTTGTCTTCAGTCTGGATCAGACTCATGTCTGCTATTCATCTTCTCAAATACCTCACACTTAAATCAATGATTTTGTCCTCCATTGCCAAGGAGCTATACAGCAAAGTGACAGTTCACCTCAGTTGAATTGAAGGGGTCAAGTATTGGGCCACGAGTTGCGGGACACAACTTTAATCTCAGCAATAGGTATCTGTGAGTTTGAGGTCTGCCTGACCTACACAGTGAGATCCAGGTCATCCAAGGCTATGCAGAGAGACTCTGTCTCAAAATTAAACAATCAACAAGAATATTGAAGTATTTTTTATATTAGGAAAAATAAATGATGCTATATTAAAGTGTAGAAAGCAACTGGTATTAGCTTAAGATCTTGACTAAATATACTAATACATATATCCACAGTGGTGACACTATGATGCACATATAAAAACAGACAAGAAAAGAGACTCAGTTTTACAGAAAGGAGGTGATAAGGGAGGGGGATGGGGACTGAAAATGAATAAAAATGGTCATACAAATTCATGAAACTGTAAAAATAAATTTAAAAATCAACCACTGCTTCTGTTCAACCAGGAAGGGTCTCTAAAAATGAGGCTTTTGGACTGGCCACGTGGATTGGGATGAGCAAAGTAAAGAATACTTTCCAACCTCATTTGTTCAATACTTCATGTAAGTTTTGAAATATGTCTTCTATCTTAAAGAATGCGATGAGCATTTTGGAATGTGCAGTGGTGTTCACAAGATCAGTGTCCCTCATTCTCTGGCTTCTTCTTTCACCAGCCACTGCTTGGTGTCCTTTCTCAGTGACATGAATGACTATTTTACATTCTCGAGATGTCTAGAAAAATCCGAGTTCATTCAAATCCAGTAAAACTGTTTGTAGCTTTAAATTGCAGTCAACTTTCTGTTACTTCTTTCCCATCCAACATCAAGCAAACATTCTAACAGAATTTTTCACAGGAATAATAGAATTGACCAGCTGTAACACCAGATAATCACAGTCCAAAGTTATAGTGCTACATTTAGAATAAATAGCCATATTAAAATCAAATATGAAATTCAATCATTTGTAAAAAAATCAAAGAGACCCATAACTGCTACATTTAGCCTTTATCTAAATGTATATTAACAAAAACTGTAAATATTTGAAAATGAAAATTTGTGTGCATAAATAAATTTTAGTAAATTGATTTGGTATTTCTATCATAAATTCCATGCACTTTGAAAATGTCGTTTCTAGAATTGATAAAAATAACTTTTCATGTAGACAGTGAAAACAGCTAATATTGCTGAGTGTATAAAAGCAAATAAACTTTTAATGACATTTCAAAGATTTTTAATGTTTCACATGTGTCTGGGATTACAGATTAATATTTCTGATTTTGAAAATATGATATATCAAAATATGAAAAATAACTACAGATAGACTGAGCAATTGATTCGGGGTGAGAATGTAAGAATTGGAGCCATAATTTGAACCTTGTCATTTTGTGCTCACGGCCTCTATCTGTTCTCTGTATCTTCACATCGTAGTTTTGATTGAACAATTCTCTACTTTGTCTACTAAAAAGTCTTTGGATTCATCAGGTACAGTCATGCCCCAAATTGATAACTCACCATTGCCCCCAGAAGTCTTAGATATTTTCTTTAGGAAACAATATCTGGGTGATGAATGCATTGACTTAGATATTTTTATTTAGGAAACAATGCCTGGGTAATGCGTGTGCTGACTGAGGGGTCATTTTAACAAGGCTTCTCCAGACACAGTGTGTGTAGACACAACAAATGTACACAGATGTGCCTTTTCATGGTTGGACATACACCTATGTCTGTCGACACTAAGCTAACTATACTTACACTGTAATCTCCAGCCCCAAGACCCAAAACTTTGATTATATGTCTTGAGTCCCTCACTTTAATATTGAGACACTTACTTCCTACACTATCCATCCTAATTGTTTAATTAAGACAAATAATTTTCTGAAGCTTTAACCCTTACATTCATAGGAAGTATTTTTAACTATCACAGTATAGTGCTTAAATGTTCCTACTTTTGTTTGGTATTAAAGCCTTCATTAATTTTCAAAGTACTTAAGTTAAGATTCTCCCAACATGCTTCAGCATTGTCATTTAATATATTAATAGCACAGTTTATTTTTGTTGTTAAATCATTTATTTCACACTTGAATTCTCTGACTTTTTAAACAACTTTACTTTCAACTAAAACTAATTCTAAGCTGGGCAGTGATGGTGGATGCCTTTAGTTGCAGTACTCAGGAGGCAGAGGCAGGCCGTTCTCTATGAGTTCGAGACCAGCCTGGTCTACAAGGAAAAGCAGGCAAATTTCCCATGGAAAGGAATTCCAAATAAGTTATATAGATGCTGTATTAAACTACACATCGTCAAGGAGATGGAACACACTTCCCGTCCAGGAAGTTTGCACTACACACTGTGCTTTCCTTCTCAAAAGAATAGACTGAAATGAGGGACAGGGAAAAGTGGAACAAACAGTAGTATAAGAGAGAGAGGGTATCTGATTAATGTGGCTTTAGCTTGGTGATCAAAGTTAACATTAGAAAAGTACCTGTGATATTACGTACCCTTGACCGGATGGAGTGGGAATGAATGGACATTTATCTCTGTGACCATTTCAATAGGCAGAAATCCACTCTAACTATAAGAAAGACAACAAACAAAAAAAAAACAGACAAACAATTAAAAAAAAACAAGAAAAAAGCTAAGCTTAAGGATATACTACGAATAGCTGGTTTGAGAGATTATGACAGCCTTGAGGAAGCTATAAACACAGTATGACTAAATTCAAATGATCCTTGAATGAGAGGTCTAGATAGAAACAGGACATTTGTTCAAATACAAAAATCTAAGCAAAATATAACTTTAATTATGGTGAATATAACAATTGCCTTATTAATTCTGACATTCCATTATTCGTTATAATATTAATTATAAGGCATGTGTGTATGTGTGCTCATATCATAATTATAGGCACTCTGTTGTCCACTTTTCTTTATATCTAAAACCATAAAAGTTTATTTATAAAAGAAATATATGAGGGAAAGCTTTGAAAAGAAGTGTAACCATGGCAAAGATTAACACCAGTTATACCAAAAATTCTTTACCTTGGAGCTTTTGTCCACATCTATTGCTCAGCTCAAGGTGGTGCAGACCAAGTATGTGGAAGCCAAGGATTGTCTGAACATGCTGAACACGAGCAACAAGGGAAAAGAATTACTGATCCTACTGATGAGTTCCATGTGTGTCCCTGGGAAGCTCCGTGATATGGAGCATGTGCTCCTAGATGTGGGAACTGGCTACTATGTGAAGACAGCTGAGGATGCCAAGGACTTCTTCAAAAGGAAGATAGACTTTCTTACCAAGCAGATGGAGAAAAACCAGCCAGCCCTACAGGAGAAGCATGCCATAAAACAAGCAGTCATGGAAATGATGAGCCAGAAGTACCAGCAGCTCACAGCCCCGGGAGCAACTCAGAAGATTGCCAAGGCATGAGGATATGTTGCAGAAATCAAGCAGTGAGGGGCCAGAGACTGTGGGCAGTGGCCTACTGGTGTCTGGGAAGAAGGTCTTGTGTTTAATGTTAATAAATGTGCTAGCTGAGCAAAAAAAAAAAAAAAAAATGTCAGGGAAAAAGCAGCCCTTCAAATTTCAAGCTAGAACTTTAAGAAGGTGGTGTGATCAATTTACTGACAATAATGATTATGAATTGGAGGAGAATCAGGGGAAATTAGTTTGGATGTAATTTTAAAATTCATTGATATTCTTAATTCATCTTATGATCATCTCTATTTTAAAAAATATGCAAATGTTTTAATATGTAATAGGCCAATAAGATGTAGAGAAATATAGCTTCTACTTCAAAGGATTCTGGGAGGAGATGATGGTACTCTTCAGTGTCAGCATTGAAGGATCTCTAAGCCTTGGTACAGAAGGCACAGCATCTTCCTGCAGGAAGCCATGGCATTAACGTGGGCGATTTCTCTTTTCCTACTTGAGACAACTCCCTGGATTCTAAGCAGTTGTTTATTCAAATGGGCTGTTTCTGTGCTTTCCAAAACAAGGCATTTCCAAAAATCCCAAAGACTTTTATCTCTTCCAAGTGTCAAGTTTCACATTTCTTCGTTCAGCAGTGAATAAATCCACAGGATATCTTATTTTCTGTCTTTATTGGACAGGATTGCTCTAAAGTATTTCTCCCGACAATATAAAATCAGTGGGGCCTCTGATGATAAGGCACTAGTCTCCTGTTTCCCATAGTGAATTTCTCCCTGTGTGTTACTTTTTCCCCCTCTTTCTTCAGTGTGAAGATGATAGTAGGTACAAGATGTGTCAAATCTGAACATCAGTGTTTCTAATGTCTTTCTCTTTCCTAACTGATTACAATTTCCAGTTGATAAGCCCTTTTTAGCTAAAAGCATCAGACAAATACAGTAATCTCTTTCCTAAAGAGAACAATCGTTTCTTGAAATTTTTTGAAGGAGTGCTACCATCTATGAATAGTTTAATTTCCAGGTCCATCGCCATCCTGCTTTTAGCTCATTCCCAGACAGGCATAGCTCAGTCTGGAAGAAGACACTCTTGGCAACCAATACAGCCAGATCTCTAAAATGGCGGCCAAACTTCCATCTCCTCTCGACAAATTCTTACAAAGATTTTTGTTTAAATATAGCATCATGAATGCACAGCTGCAGAGGATGTGCAAAACGGCCAAAATTGTACACATTGCAATCTGTGAGGGATTTTGCTTTCTTTTTATATCTGGGGTGTTGTTTCAAACAACCATGTGGATGCCGTCATTGGCATCCTGCCATTTCTTTGGCATATTCATAAAACAATTGGAATGTCAGTACCTGGGTGCTGTTCCCAGAGATGTGAATGCGACGCAAGACGGCTTTTCTTTCACTGAAATCAGCCTGAGATAGGAGTAGGCAAGGTTTCAGGGATCATCCGTGAATAATGACTAAGTGTATTCTAGATGAAACACCACAAATCCCTCTCTCTGCTTTGCGTTTTCACACAGACATTGGCTTTTAGAAAATTTAAGGACCTTAAGTATCACTTGGGAACACAGTCCCATTTATTTCAGCACAGAATGTAAAGGCGTGACCTTGTTAGCATAATATTGTGTTATGAGTTTAGAGGCATCACAGTCCTTGAGGGCTGGAGAGAGCAGGGGGATTCCATGGCACATGTAGCATATGCTGTAGTAAAAATTCATACACACAATCATACCATCTCTATATATACCAAAAAAGAAGTTACAAGAAGTGAAACATGAGTACGCCTGTCCATATGGTGTTTATTTTCAAAAGTAGAGACAGAGTCTCCCTTAGCAATGTTTTGAGAGCCACAGACAGAGTTCAGTTCTTCCTTTTAAACTCCCAAACTACTTAAATTACTCAGAAGATGCAAGGTCCAAACAGCTCAAAATACATCTAGGTTTTTTCTTAAGGGATCATTTGGTCACTGTAGTTGAACAAATTGGATGGAAGTGTAGGAAAATAGTGGCAAGAAATGTTTTTGAAGTCAGTAATAAAATCTGACAAAGAGGAACTTTGTGGAAAGAAGTTACTTAAACCTGAGCATGAATCTAACACTTAGGATAGGCGCTCCCAACAGATTTTGAGTATGTGCTCTAAAAGGTTGAGACATGAATGTTGGGCAGTACCACTTCTGCATACCTCTGACATCATTCATGAGAAGATTCAATTTAATAAAATGTTCATGAACAAATAAGCTGCTAAATCTGAGAGGTGGGCTCCCATCTTAGAGATTCACCATGCTCGTTAGGGAATAAAAGGCTTAACAGTCTAACTGGGCATTGGGGAACCAATGAAAATACTAAAAGGAAGGAAATGCACAAAATAGGTCTCTTTTTGTAGGAAGAAATGTGAAAGTATTGTGAAGAATTAAGTAAAATAAAAAAAACATGGAGAAAAAAGCAGGAGGTTGTGAGGAGATTCAGAGCAAGAGAGACAAGGACAACAGATATGCTTCTTGCAGAGATCTGAGTGTAAGAACAAAAGATGTCAGCTGGCTGTGAGATTGCTGTTGCATCATAGTAAATTCAAAAAAGCAGGGTAATATCATGTTAAGGGTGATAGAAATGATGGCATCTTTGTTTCACACTGAGCATGAGTCAAAGAAAGTGTCAAATGAGCAAAGGAAGAAGCAAACAGATCTAGGGCATATACAGGATGATTTATCAGAGACTTATAGTGGCATGCCATTACTAGAAGAAAGAAATCCTGTCCCTGACTGCCACTAAGCAGAAGAGGGGGCTAATATCTTAATGTAGGAAAAAGTAGGCCACGGCCTGCAATGATCTTGGCTCTTTCAAAATATATTAAGCATTCAAATGTGAGTTAAGAAATATTCTGGGTCTTGGTGACTGAGATATCCTGCTTAGCTATTATAATAACTTTGTCCTAAGATGTTTTAGATGCCTGCCAGCACAACCTGCCAGAGAGAAGGCAGTAGTGACCTAGAAGTATGGTTTTACATTAAGCTGTTTCTGTATAGACATATATTCTAAAAATATTATTTCATTTTCTATTCCTATTATTGAGAAAGGTAGATAATATTGAAAGAAAGGATCCTCAGAAATAATGGGTAAACTAACTCCTGATCACATACTTAGCAACTAACTAAGTTGCAAAATGCTATGATATCTTAGCAGCAGAAACTGTAGTTATGCTGGTGCTAAGAATAAACAGAAGACAAGTATACATACATCAAAAAGACCCTTCAGTGAAAGTGCAGAAAATTGGGCCAATAAGCCCACTCTTCTTCCTGGAGAAGAGGGACTCAACACTCACAAAGTGACATGTAATAGGAAGGCCACTTGTTCATTTTCTGGCTGTTAAGCAGCTCACATGAAATAATCACACAGAAACTATATTATTTAATTCACTGCTTGGTTCATTAGCTCTAACTTCTTATTTATTAACTCTTACATCTTAATTTAACACACCACCATTAATCTGTGCATCACCATGAGGTCATGGCCTACCAGCAGAGCTTCAGTGCATCTGTCTTTGGTGCCAGCTCCTTGGCTTCTCCCTAACTCCTCCTTCTTTCTCCCAGCAGTCTGTTTAGTTTTCCCCACCTACCTCTATTTCCTGTGCAGGCCCAAGACAGTTTCTTTATTAACCAATGATATTCACAGCATACAGAGGGCAATCCTATATCACCTCCTCTTTTCTGTTTAAATGAAAAGGAAGGTTTTAATGTTAACATAATAAAATTACCTGTAGCAAACAAGTGTCAAGCAAGAATTACAGTTACAGTATTTATATCTACTTTATCTTTTATCATAACTAAGGAAACTATAACTATAGCTATAAATTCTTCAACTCCATCAAAGACTCCAGAAGGATATAATATTACCTAAATAAACAGGAAGTACATTGTTAGCATCTTTCAAAACTCTAGAATTGACAGAGACATCTCACTGCCTGGAAGGTCATCCAAAGTTCTTCTGTACGATTGGGACATCCATCTTGGGCTTACTGGCCCATAGAATCCAGCAGACTTTTCCATGAAGTAGGAAATTTCAAATACAGTTCTACCTATATTGGCAGTTTGTCAGTCACTTTTTTCTGTGTCCTGCAGAATGTCTGGCAGACTCTTTCATAAAGCAGGAATCCTGAAGGATCAACTCACCTTTAGGCAAGTTCAGCAGTAATTTCTCTGCAGGTCCTGCATGCCCAGTTCATCAAGTAGTCCAGGTAAGAGCAGTTTTTTGCCCAGGTGTCTAACAAACTGCGTAAGGAGCCTCCTCGATGCCCATCATCCTCTTGAAGTAGACTGGTGCTGACAGGAGAATATGTGTCTCACTGTCACAAAAAAAGTCTTAACTTCTTTAAACATTTTAAATGTCATATTCTGTAATCTTTGAAATATTTGAAGAATACCTATCTGTCTGAATTACATCTCTGAACACCTAAAAAACCTGACTCACATGACTATAAGCTTGACTATTAGAGATGACTATCTATCTATTGACCTATATTTCTTAATTATACACTACATTTTTAAATGAGCTATACAAACACAATACCTTAGTCAAGAGCAGAAATACGTACAACAAAATTGACAATAATTTGTATCAATAAACAAAATCTGTACCTAGGCAAATCTATAGCATATCTGCCTTTAAATGTAGAGAAACATTTATAAACAATATTTGGGAACATGGGCATAGGTCTTCTCCAAACTGCTTCCTGCAGTTTATTGGGCAAAGTAATTTTTTGAGGGGTGTTTAAGGTTACCATGAGGAATTCTTGGTCCATAAAACTATTTTAGTCTGGAAACAATCCACGAGTTCTCATCCTCTGTGGAAACAAAAAAGAACTTCTTTTCCAAAGCAACATATCCTTAGACTCAAATTTTGAAAACAAGATACTTTTAAAATATCTATGTTGGTTAGTTATCTCCTTCACAGTCAAAAAATTCAAAGAAAATACAGTAAAATGCATAATATAGACTCTGTGCATATTTCATCTTTACATGGCTTATTCTTTCTTTACTCCTTTTAATCTATGACTGTACTCTGTCTCTTTAAAGACTTTTATTTAAAAAAACATACATTTATTTCTTTTTATAACTGTCTTTTTCTTCTCTTTACTCTCCCAAGCCTGCGTACATTTATCCAACACTGTGACTCATTTAGAGGTCTATTTCTCTCTGTCCTTTTGTGTATTTGTAAGTCTTTATTGTCCAGGAGCACTTCCTGAAATGCTAAGTGCTTCTTAAAAACTTAAGCTGTGTCATTGCTGGGGGAAATATGGTACTGCCTGCTTGCCCCACCCAGCCCAGCATGGCGGAGCTGCTCATGTCTCTGAGATCCATGCACAGTGCCCCATCTCTAGGCACACAGCTGGTCCATGCATGGCTTTTTTTCCCACTACTGCTGAATCAGGAAAATCTCTCTTAAAGGAGATGTGGCATGCCATCAGCAAACATTAAGAAGCTGTGTTAAACTCTGTATTTTTGTGTTCGGAATTCCTTTCTAAACTCTCTCAGGTTTTAAGTGGATTTTATTTAACCACATTGGCGTGCCAATTATGTAGTAAGAAGGCCACTTGTTCATTTTCGGGCTATTTGGTAGCTCAGACCTGAAAGAATCACACAGATACTGTATTAATTAAATCACTTCTTGATCCATTTGCTCTAGATTCTTCTTGTCTAACTCTTACAACTTAATTTAACCCATCTCAATTAATCTGTGCATCCTCAAAAAGTTGTGGCCTACCAACAAACTTCTAGCACATCTGTCCACATGGTGGCTCCATGGTTTCTCCCTAATTCCTCCTTCTTTCTCCCAGCAATCTTGTTTGGTATTCCCTGCCTACCTCTATTTCCTGTGAGGCCCAAGACAGTTTCTTTAGTAACCAATAGTATTCACAGCATATAGAGGGGAATACCACATCAGTGAAACATTAATGAGTAGATAGGCAACAGAAAAATCATGCTTGCTCTTTTAAAAACACAGTCTGATTCATTACATACCATGGTGCCCCTCTCTCAAGGAATGTAGATACCAATTTATCTCAGTTACTCAAAACTTTCCCAAAATTCAAGGTGAAGGACTTAGCTCTCAAACCAAGCTGGGTGTATTTTCTTTTGTGCAAGAAGGCACAAAGTGATCAGGCACATAACTCACTGGAGGATATTTTGATTCTCACCAATAATGTGCTTTTATTCATTTTAGCCCTTAATTCCTAAATAAATTCATAAAATAATTTCTCAAGCTATAGCAGAATATGTCCTCAGTCATGAACATGGGTACAGCCAGATGGTAGAGAAGAAAACAGTGAAGAATACAAGGGGAGGACGGGCCTTTAAAATGGTCCAGTCCTTGAAATAAAGTTACATAACAAAGTAGTTTTTTTCTGTACATTAGACAATTTTTCAAAATGCCACATGTGTAAGAACTGCCAAAGAGGTTTGGATTCAGACATGTAATAGCCTACTATGTCTGCAAATGTAAACTTAGGGAGCTTAACTGCCTGGGGGCTTAGCGGATGCCTCAGTGTAGAATTCCACCAGTTGGATTTTATTTTTATAGTACTCAGTGATTGCTGGGTGACTATTTGACAGTTCGCTCCGACACTTTTGAATACTTAATTGATTGAATTTCATTACCCCTGAAGTACTGTCACTTATTCTAAGATTGGAACACTAGTTTTTGCACTCCACTTGGACGTGAGAGGAACTAGCAGAAAAAGTGGAATGAGGAAGTGAGGAGTTGTCTCCAGAACTGGTTTTAACTAGTTGAAAATAAAGATGGGAAAATCTTGAGAATTTGGAAAAACCTCTGTTTTCCAGTGATAAATTCTTAAGTCAGCTATACTCTGAAATATAATAAAGATGACAGTTTATGAATATATGTAACTATAATAAGTTTGTTGTAGGACAGCTACCCAGAGAATAAAATCTAGAAATGAAAGTCAGACCATCATTTGTGTAGAAAGATTAACATAAATCAAAAATTGTTACTGAATTGTAGCATCAGGTCAACAATGTGTTATTGCACAAAAATATTGTGTCAAGGTTACAGAAAACAGCTCATTTAAGAGACCTGATGAAAAAATAGACTGGATCTGGGTTCCAGCATGTAGATGATGTAAGGGGTCCTCTAATCAGGGAATAGATTAGATCTGCGGTCCAGTACTCAGCTGCACAAATGAGCTCCTCTAAAAAGCACTACACTTTCATCCTACTCTCCTTAGTTTCTTTGTTGTCTGCTTCTTGTCATTTGAGAAGAGGGAACCTCAACTGAGAAAATGCCCACTAGTTCGGCCTGTGAGAGAATTTATGGAGTATTTTCTGGATTGATGACAAATGCAGTGTCATCCCTGGGTAGCAGGTTTTGAGTTATCTAAGGAAGAAGGCTAAGCAAACCACAGGGAGCAAGTGAGTAAGGGGCATTCCTCCGTGGTGTCTGCTTCAGTTCCTGCCTCAAGCTCCTGCTATGACTTCCTTAACTGATCTGAAATTTGAAAGTGGAAATGAACCCTTTTCTACTAATGTTGCTATTGATCATGGCGTTTTTTAAATTGCAATATAATAATACCTAACTAAGCCAGTTTCCTTTTAAGAATTTTATTTTGAGCATAAATTAATAGTTTCCAACTACAGGAAGGCAGATTTTTTTTTCTATTCTCAAGAGATCATCAGAGAACTGTTTGTACTTTAAGGAGTGTCATGGTTTGAATAAGAATGGCCTCTGTAGATTCATATATTTGAATGCTTTGTCATAGGTAGTGGCACTACTTGAGAAGGATTAGGAGGTATAGCCTTTGTGGAAGAAGCGTGTCACTAGGGGTGACTTTAGAAATTTCAAAAGTCAAGCCAACAACAGGGGCCCTCTCTGCTGACTCTGAATCTTGTTATAGAACTCTCAACTACTTCTCCAACACCATGTCTGACTGCCTGAAACCATAATTCCCACCATGATGATAATAGACTAAACCTCTGAAATAATAAGCAAGCCCAGTTAATCCTTTTATAAGAATCCTTTTATAATAATTGCAATGGCCATGGTCATGGTATCTCTTCACAGCAAAAGAACAGTGACTAAGACAAGTAACCACTTATGTTTTCTGTCATGATCAACCAACTGAAAGATAAACTATGTGTTTTTACATAAGATTGAGATAAAAAAGAAAAAAGAGAAAGTTAATCACAGGGGTATCTCAAAGACAAGCCTCCCTTCATTTCTTTATTGCTAATATTGCATAAAAGATCTCAACTCTCCTGTGACTGAAATAGCACAACTTCAACAGACAAGAGGATTTTTGTACTTCTTCTGTCTCTACAGACCCACTTACTGACTTCAACTCATGCCCCGAGGACAGAGTAATTCTTTCATATTCAGAAATTCTGAAATATTGAAAAACAAGCATTTTTTTTCTTTAATGGATGCCAGAAAGAGTATCTGTGAACAAAGCTCATCACCCATCTCCTCTGTTTTCCTTGGGGCTAATTATGTCCTTGAAGCCAATTAGGTGAATGATTATCTACACAGTGGTCATATTTTCAAATTTCAAACTAGTAACGAGAAACCAATGGTTGCCTCATTTTGGAAACTCATTCACAGTTACACTTGATGGCATATGGTGACACAACTAACAAGTTAGCACTCACAAGTTCTGTGTATTTAAAAGGCATGGCAAATATTGCATTTATTTTAATAGTAAGCAAATGTAGCTTGGGCTACTTCCTTTACATTAAAAAAATATTTGCTGTGGCTATAGGACTTTTCTTAGGTTAATATAGTTTTTCAGACCCAAAGAATGTTACTATGGTTATAGAATTAAATGAAAATTCTTAACAATAAAATGCAGTTTTATTCTCTCTTTCCTTTCATGTTCTAAAACATCCCTGAATATATTTACACTGACTGAACATTGAGAGATATATCAAATCAGGATTCAACTTCCTTAATGTCTTCATTTGAGTTGACAGCAATGAAAAGGAGATCCAGCTTCTCATGGGAGAATCACTAAAACAGAATTATGCCTAGAGTCTTAGATTCTACTAGTCTAGAAATCAAAAAAAAAAATCTGTCCTGGCCTCCTCTTTCAGATCACTAAGACAGAATGCAGACTCCAGTACCAAGAAACCTCTCGGCTCTCTCTATCCACAGTCTAAATCTTTGGCTCTTTCCTTCAAAGATGATCCTGAAATATTCCAGAATCTAATTGTCCCAGCACATAGACGTCCAGTCACAATGAGAAAGAGTAGCCTAGATATAGGGGGAAGGGTCTTGGTCCTGCCTTAAAGTAATGTGCCAGCCTTTGTTGGCTCCCCATGGGAACTTCTCTGAGGAGTGATTGGAGGTGGGTGGGGGGAAGATAGAGTGACAAGAAGGGCAGGGAGTGGAAACCTGGATTGGTATGTAAAATGAGAAAAGATTAAAATAAAAAAAAAACAAAATTACCTTTTATGGTATTCCTTACAGAGAGGAGATTTCCAGTGATAAATAAATACTTTAGTCCTCTACAGAGAGCTGAAAATTCCCTGCCTGAAAGATTTCCTTGGCATCCCAAACTGGTGCATGTGATTTCTGTTTCCAGTGTTTCCCCTGAGAGTATGTTCATCATTTTTAAAATCAAAGAAACTGTGAACTGCTGCACCCATTCTACCAGCTAGCCCTGGAGAAAACACAATGAAGCCCCTTGCAAACCACAGTATTTTAAGCAACAGTTTTAAAGCCTATTTAAAGCCAAAGCCAGATCTGAGAACTATGAGGCAGCTCCGCATGACCATGCCCACCCTCCTACTAAGCAACAGTCATTTCTGGTTCTCTTTGCTTTATCAGAATTAGGGTCTGCTGATTGTGCCAGCCCATGCTTTTGCCACATTTCAGACCACCAGATTACTGCTCCATCACTGCCTTTCACTGAAAACATACCAAACATGATTTAATGTGTTCTGGGAGCCCAGCAGTTTATAGTTCGTTGGGTTTTTAGCATTCAGAATTCAGATGTGAGCTGGGTCTTACCTAGGTAAGCAGCATCTCTACTAGGGCAAGACCTTCGTACTAGATCACTCTTTCTTAGGCTAAGACAAAGAACACTAACAAAAAAAAAAAAAGAAGATAAAAATAAAATGTTTTATTCTCTCTAATCACTTCTTTCAAAATTCCACATCTAGGGGTTTATTTCACTCTCCAATACACTTCAATATTTAAAATGTTTATTGGCTATAAACTTTAAAGTGCTCTATAAATCATTCATCTGGTCAGTAAATACACAATTTGAAATCAGGCAATGTTCAAGCTTTGTGCGTTCCAAGCTGACACATAGAATCACAAACATTCAGATTTTACCATTGGCTGAGTTGGTGTGCCTTTGGTATTCTGATCTAGTGAGGCTCTTCCAACTGGAAAGAGTGCTCCAGGTTTGACATGATTGGCATGGCTTCTGATAAGGTACCTTACAAGGAGTATTAATTTTCTAAATGACTTTGATTTCCAAGTTCAACACATCTGTGCCAATTAGATGGGAATGATTGCATATATACTGAAACAAATACCTTGAACTGATTTTTTTTCCAATTGCAGAATAACTACAAAGGCCAATTTCAACTGACTTTAAAATGTATTTCTATTAATAAAAAGGGGAAATGAAAAGCAGTAACAATGTATTTATTTTAAACTCTTTAGTTAATTATAAAGCAATAATAATGCTTAATGCAAGCATCTTTTATCATGAAAAGCATTTCAGGATGTTAAAAAAACCAAAGAGGTAAGTAGTCCTGAGACCTTAGTGCTGGCATTACACCAAGAGGTTTTAAAATTAAATAATTTTTATATTGTCTTAAAGATTAAACAATTTCTTTGTATTTTATCAAGGAATAATACTATAAAATGATTACATCTTCCATAATTTGAGTTAGATCACTAAGGGAATCTTAATAGTGCCTTTTAAAAATGCTCAATATGTTTTCCAAAGGATTCCTTTAATGAATTTGAAGATTATTCAGAACCTAGATTTTTATCTAATTTTGACAACTGTAAGCAAATGCACAGAGAAGCTGAACAGATGTATATTGCAATTTTAGAAAGGAAATTGTCACTTCTTGCTTGGGCAAAGGTGGGTGCATTACCTGGCATTTGTCTCAGAAAATAGTACTTTCATTGAAAAAGAAGGGAGAGGAGTCTTGTAGTTGCTGAGCTTAGAGGCAACCGTGCCATGCTTGCCTGACCCTCATGAGATTAATGCACTTCATTTTATGAAGCTGGCATCTTTATTGCTAATAAATAAATCAGTCCACATGGAAATGCCAGAAGAAGGAGGCACAACCCTGGAAACTCACTGGTCTTTTAGTGTGAGCCTGTCAGATGGGTTGAGCTGTGAGGAGATGCGGAGCTGAGCCGCTATGCCAGTGCCTCCTATGCATTTAACCCACAGCTCAAAATGCAGGGCGGTGGGGAAAGTGAGCAATAAACGGTATCTAGCTGGTGCCAGGACACATGCAAACCTCATCTCCCTCGGTTATCAGGATTGTGCCGTCAAGGTGAAATTAAGTAAACAAATAATTCATATGTCACCCGAGCGAAGGCTCTGCACGAAACTTTTGAGTGCTGCAGCCTTGGCAAGGTGTGTACGTGCAGCATCTATAACGAGAGTCAAGAAGCAGGTTTTCTCATTAGATGTACTTGAACAAATTTTAAACACTCATTCCGAATATAAAGTGATCACTTGAATTAGTTACTTAACATTTAGGGCTATCTGCAGCACAGATTCCCTACACTACTCCCAGAATTTGGCAGTCATCTTCTCATGAAGTCTCTGCCAGAAGCAATTTAAAGGACAGTAGCTAGTTTGGGTCTGGTTTTCACCATTTTAGAAATAAAAATAGTTCACATTGTTCCTCAGAAAACTGGCTCTATATAAACACTAAGGAGTATAAAGAAAATAAAATATAAAAATAAGCAAGCCTAAGATAGTATCAAATAGCCGAAATCTTACCAATTGGGGATCCAACCAATTAAAGAATTTGCATGTGCCATATATGTTTTATGCTGAATTTTAAGAGTTAATTTTTAGAATAAGCATTTCCAACAACTTATCACACTGCAACTGAACCCACAGGAATTTCCCAAGCACGTTCCAATGCGTGTTTTGTATATTTTCAGCTCTCCCCACTTGAGTGCAGAATATTGATTGTAAAATAAGTGTCTGAAGATTGATTGGTTGATGGATTGATAATTAAAATGAAATTAAAAGACATTCAAGAGTTTAACCTTTGAAGTGACCATGCATCTAAGATTACATGTGATAACACTGATTTAAAATGCTTAAATTGTCTACCAAAGAATACTAGTAAATATCAGAGATAAATTTGATGTGTAAAAGGAAGACTTTAGATAAGTTAAATTTAGCAGTGATTATTTGAGCAAAGAACTAGTCATAAATTAAGTAGTATCTTGAACTGGTAGATTTCCATGTGTCAACATAAGTAGGCAATAGTTATAAGCAGGAAAGAAGGAAAATGACATGTTGAAGAAGCTTAAGTGATTAAAATCAATCATGTTTTTCCTTTAAGCATGGCTTTATGAAGCATTTTGCTTATATGGAAATGGTGTGGTCAGTAGTCCACGATGGTAGAAAAAGTAATTGGTTTTTGTTTAATATCTGTTTTAAGAACATGTACTCCAAGGTTGATGTTTGTTTACTTAAAAAGTGAGGTGACAAGTGGATATGTGGAAAGGCAACTTCAGATCTAATTTTATTTAATGGAACAATAATGGAGCAGGACATTTGTCATTATATTATAGATAAGTAGAGATAAATACAGATACAGATATAAAAATAATTTTTTGGGGGGATTAGTGTCTTAGCCTTTTACTTCCTACCTATTCTATGGACAAAGTTGCTCTTCCTCTGGAGATATGGACTGATCACAGAGCTTTACTTATAGTTTGAGAATGCAGCTATTCATACATGAGGACAAATACTGAAACAAGAGAATAATAAGAATGAGGAGCCCAAAAGACAATAATGTCTCCAGCAAAGCAATCATCATTGTCATCATTATCTTAGATCATTTTCAAAGAAAATATCTCAATTTAGATTTACAGGACCAAATGGTTAGGAAAGACACTTTTGAATATTTAGATTTGTCAGAACTAAAACAAATTTTTAAAAAAATAATTTTTTAAAGTTAAAAATTTACCATGTTTTCCATAACAAAATACAATAGTAATTAAACAATAATCAAATTATTAGACAGAGTGAGCTCGCTGAAATGGCCTCATGGGTTTATGTCCAGCAAATTCATCATAGCGAGTATTGTACCAAGAGGAAAGGATTGAATGTTTTTATTTCTCACAGACTTAACATGGAAAAATTATATTAATAGAATTTAGATTCCTATAGCCCTCACTGGTCAAAGTTGATAAGTAAAACATCTCCAAACAAAAGGAGATTGAAATGTATTATACATGCAGAGAAATCATATGGATGAAGGATGACCAAAGGATACAGGCAATGAAAGACAATAGATAAATTAGTTTTATTTGGGGATTAGTGCATGATTTCCATGACTTTCTCTAATGGCTTAAACATACATCTGTCATATTGTAGTGAGTATTTATTCAAAGAGTCATTTCCATTACTGATGATTATAAAATAAAAAATAACAGTCAAATCCACGTCTATTGAACATTTTCTGTGACCTACAGTATCAAATACTCCATCAATATTTGATATTTTTATATAAAAATAAACAAGTGATTCCATCTTACTAGTGTGTAAATTTACTTTCATGTTTAATACATGGTGAAATTATAATGTATATCAAAGTTTAACTTAAAATTTATGATTTATTAACAATAAGTATTTAATTCATACACTTATTTATATATCTACTCACTCAGGATTCCATAATTTGCATGCAAGAAGGGTTGTAGGTCGAAAATATTTGAGAGTCTGGTACATGCTTCTCTGGAAGACATAATCTTTCCTGACATTATCAATACTGGGAATACTGCCCAGAGAATGAGATTCAATATTAATTATTATTAATTATTGAGTATTGACTGTGTACTTTTGATTACCCCAAACACAGAAGACAAGGTCTCTGGCCTAAAGGTGTACAGGAAGATTAAATTAGTTATGACAGGATGGTTAATTTATGCATAATCAAGAGAATTTGGAATGTGTTCCCCCTGCTAGTCCTCTAACTGCTTCACAGTGTTGGGGCTCAACCAGGTAACTATCAATCCTTAAAAAGATCACTCTGAAAAAGGTACAGACTTTTTGGTATCGTTTTTTCTCTCTCTCACTATATCAGGTTTTATTGCATTCTATCTCTTTACATATAGACAACCTTAAAGTTCTGTTATTTCAGAATGCTACATTATTATGATCAATGAGTTAAACATAAAACAAAGAAGCAAGCAGATTTGATAATATTTCTTTGTTCCTATATTGCCAGAAATAATGTGCTCAGTGGCTTACATGTGTTATTATATTTAATAATAAAGTAATTTGTAAGAGTAAAACTAGACAAACAGTTTGAAGGTTGTGGGAAGGATGAAATCATGGCACGTTAGAAGGGAAAAAAAAAACTTTTGCTAGCAGGCATAGCTACCTATTAAATGTCATTACTTTTCATTTATCCAAGATGCTAAGAGCTGTCTCCAAAAAGCATAAACAGTCTTTTTATTTTCTTGCCCATAAAAGAACAAATTCAAAGATTTTGTTCAGACACAGTAAGGTTTAAGGATTTGTGCAATTTAAACTGAGAAACAAAAAGAAACATTAAAAAGTGAAATCAGAAGAGTCTCCCAAAACTCTAAAGCAGATTAAGCTAAAAGACGCAACCATTGAGGGCATCCCTGTCCCAGAAACCTCCAAGGCTCCACACTTAGGTAAAGAGCTACAGGTAATAAATGAGCACTGAGAGGAAAAAACAATTTTCTCTAGAGATGTTTTCCATGAAAGGTTCTCAGGCACTAAACATGCATTCATACGAGCAACCTTAAATGAACTCAGGAGAGAGGGGAGGAGAGGGGGGGAATACTATTTAACAAAAGAAAAGTTTTGATTTGGGAGGGAGGGAGAAGAAATGAGAGGAGTTAGAGGTGGAGAGGGAGGCAGGCATGGAAATTAAGTAATGCAGTATTCATGTACAAAATTCTCAAGAAAATTAAATATAATTTTCATGAAAATTATATAAGAAAAGAAAATATAAGAATAATTTAAAATTTTAAACTTTAAAATAATTTAAAATTTCCACCCTTTGTCAACTTGGCACCAAAACATGTGTACTTGTGTAACATTTCATTTCCAAATAAAAAAAAAAATAAAGGTCACAATCTCACCTATTATGTAACTATTCCACTTATACATACATGGCAATGTGTTTTGAGAAATGTTTAATATTTTAGCATTCTGTAACTTAAACATAATTATATAGATTGAACAATATTTTACTCCTACTATTATCTTGGCCATGGTTGTATTACATGGCAAATAAATACAGAAAATAATACACATATATCTGTACATATGCACTCACCCATAATCTTAGCAAAACAGGATAAACACTTATGGCAATAACAACTAAGGATTCTATAGCGAGTCAGATGCCTTAGATTGTATTTCTAACCACCTTCTATTTCTCATTCTGTATTTCCTCCACCCTCAGCTAGGAGTTCAGCAGGTCTTGGTTCTGTACCTGAATCCTCACCTTTATCCTTGAAGGATCAGTCTGTCTGTAATATGTTTTTGTAGTTGTTGCTGACATTAATTGCAGGACATGGTAACACTAAGAGATGCCCCAAAGATCTTCCGTCTTCCAGATGTATTCCTCCTTACCTCCCCAGAGAAGAAACAGTCAAATTTCTTTCCAGTAGTCTGTGAGCTATCATTTTTTGTGGCTCCTGACAGAATCTGTTTTCTCTACAATGAATACTTTCAAGCATGCATAAGGCTGTGTGAACAGAGAAGAGAAATTTTACTAATTTGAGTCGCTCCAGCTTATGGTTACTGATAACATTTCCATTTCCAGCCCTTGATTCCTGAATATAGGAATGTCGAGTATGCAAGAAATAGTCCCATATACTGGATGCTGATTCAGGATTCACAAACCCATTGAGAGAAACTTCCCTCAGCATTTCAGGAGATTTCTTCTACCCAGGAGGCTCTGCAACTGTGTCTTTAAAAGCTCATCCCACCATTCTAAGCCAGTTGCTTCAGGATGATGGAAGATGGCAACATGAGCCTGAAATAAGCCATGCTTATTTGGCTGTGAAGTGACCTCATTCTTCAGAAGCAATGCTATAGTGAACACCACAGCAGTGAAAAAAGTATTTTGTATGTCTCTGATTCATGGTTTTGGCAGAAGTATTTTATCCAGGGAAGGCAAAGCCATTACCAGAGTAAGTTTTCCTGCAGCAAGGACATATTTTTTTTTTATGTGAGAAGCATCCAATGTTGTTAGTATGCTACCTGGTCACTTGGTCATGCCCTATTAAACATCTTAGTATTTGTCTCTGCTGTTGGTAAAATTAATTAATTCAACTTTGATAAGTGGAAGTTTATGCTCTTAAGCCCATCTGTTAACTCCATCTCTGCTACCATGGCCATATTTTCATAGGTCTGTTGGACAATGATAAGGATAATAGACAAAGACATTGAATATTATTCACAGAGCATCCCATGCTCTCTATTATTGAATTCCTTCTCTGATGAGGTTAACAAACACATGAGACAAAATTATCTCTATATTAAGCTGGGGAGTAGTGGTACACACCTTTAATCACAGCACTCGGGAGGCAAAGGCAGGTGAATCTCTGTGAGTTCAAGGCAAACATGGTCTACAATGAAATGGACCTAAGAAACAAGCGGGTGTAGCTATCCTAATATCTAACAAAATAGACTTCAAAGTAAAATCATTCAGAAAAGATGGAAAAGGACACTTTATACTCATCACAGGAAGAATTCATCAAGATGAAGTCTAAATCCTGAACATCTATGCCCCAAATACAAGATCATCCACATATGTAAAAGAAACATTACTCTAGCTTAAATTTCACATCAAACCTCACACACTAATAGTAGGAGATTTCAACATTCCACTGTTGCCAATGGACAGGTCAACCAGGTAGAAATTTAACAAAGAAATAAAAGAACTAACATATGTCATGACTCAAATGGATTTAATAGACATCTACAGAACATTTCATCCAAACACAAAAGAAAATACCTTCTTCTCAGGACCTCATGGAATATTCTCTAAAGTTAACTACATACTCAGTAACGAAGTGAACCTCAATAGATACAAAAAAAATTGGAATTACCCCCTGTATCTTATTGGATCACCACGGTTTAAAGTTAGAATTTAACAACACTAATTGCAGAAAACCTACAAAGTCATCAAAATTGAACAGTGCTCGCTTGGAAGAAATAAAGAAAGAAATGAAAGACTCCCTAGAACTCAATGAAAATGAAGGCACAATGTACCCAAACCTATACACTACGAAAATAGTGCTAAGAGGAAAGTTCATCACACTAAGAGCCTACATAAAGTGGAAAAATCTCACACTAGTGAAGTTCCAAGTAAACTTCTCTGATCTCTCCTTTTAATTGAGAGTCCTTCTTGCTCAAAATTCATTAAAGGTTTTTAACGTTTCTCTTTGGCATAGATATAGTTCATTGTTAAGCAATTGTTCAGAACACATGAGACCCTGGGTTCAATTCTCCAGCATCAACAAAAAAGAAAAAAAATATTTGTCTTTCCTATGATAACAAAAGAGCTAAAGTTGAATGTTATTCACAAAAAAATCAACAGTATATTTCTAACCCAATTGTTACTCTATATCCTTTGGGAATAGGATTTGGTCTCTGTCATTGAATTTCTTCCCAAGAGTTTACTACCCAAAAGTATTAATATTCAGCAATCTATTCAAGAGGCTAAATATGTAAACAAAGATACTTTTAAAACACATTTTCAGTTAATTTAATTTGTCATTTCCATTAAAATCACAATTACATAGAAAGAGCTCAAAAGAGAACAATGATATGTATAAAAATCATTTGAAATTACTACCTATACATAAAAGTAATAATTTACACTGATTGAATTTCCACAGCCGTATAAATGTGCATTACTCAAATTCTGTATTCGACAATTTCATTTACACATAAACTTTCCTCATATTTTCTATAATTATCACAATGGCATGCTTATTTGGACTCACATACTCCCAGACATAAATAAAACAAATTTGATATGACCTTGATATATTGTTTTAGCATCTCAGCACATCCATAGTGTAGGAAAAAAGTCCCTATTGGTATAAAAGGACATTGTCAAGGGCAGGGTGTTATTGAATCTCAGAGTCAGGCCATTAAATCTAAATTACATAGAAGACTGTGCATTTGGAGGGGTTTTCTTCTTTTTAAGTTGGATGAAACACAGAGTTTAGTCTTGTGGACATTTGCTTTCCATTTTGTTTGAAGAGTTTAAGTATTTGGTAACAGAAAAAAATAGTGAGTAATGGGCTAATATTCAATCAATTGATTAAAATGTGGCTGTTGAAATAGAGCAAAAATTGACCAATGTTAAAAATGCTGGCAGTATAACACCTGATAGTTGAGAACCCTTATATCACTTATCATTTGATTCAGAACAAGAGCAAAATAAACACTTCTCTTACTTCTTTAGTCTGTCCTTTCATTTAACCTTCTAAGGATTCTTGCTTTCATGCTGAATTCTGGAGCTCTGGGAAGTATGACTGATAAGCTCAGCAGGTGTAATAAAGTGCAACTGCTGTATATTACTCTAATGCAAATGCCAAGTTTCATTAATAATGGGAGGGTATCATTTGCAATCCGTCAGCTATTCATTGATCAAAATATCAAGAATCTTTAATCTTATAAACATCATTTAGATAAGTTATAGTCTTCCTCTATTTTTATAATTATTTTAGAACCCTCATAAAATTAGTTATCTTTCCATTTTTAGAGAAGCTCATTTCTGTCATGTCATCGTAACTGTGACATAATTAAGTTAATGTAATAGTCTTATTTTGGATGATTTATTTACTAGAACGTGGTTTTTGGCCTCTTGAACCTTGGTGGCCCAGATGATGATGCCATGGCTGGAACTCAGATGTATTTACATCATTCATTACATGTGTACATCAAAGAATAAGAATGAACTACTTTGACAATATCAACATAGACAGAGACACATGTTGAATTTGAGGTGAATGTCCCTTTGTAAGCTTGTGTTGACTGAAAAAAATGGCTAAACCAAGGGAACGATTGACCAAATCTGCCTTCTTGTTTCTCATAACTTATAGACATATTAGCCTAAAAATTCTTTGCATGCCAATGTCCATTTTTACTATTAGGAAGTAAGAGAATTTCTAGAATGAAATGAAGTGTTGAGAAAGCACAGTAAAGTTATTTTTATATCAGTATCCCTATCTTAGCAGTGCTTAATATTTAAAGATTATTCTTACTATTCACCAATTTCTTTTAGAAATAAAATTGTATATAGTCTCACTATGAAAAACATTAATAATCTTAGAATTTATGTTAACAGTATCTTTTATTTACACCCTTGGGCAGGATTATCATACATCCAAGTGATATTTATTTTTATTTCAGGTAAATTTGCCTTGTAATTTTCACACATGTTTATTTAGACTTCTGTAATATTCTAATAAAAGTGCACCAATAAAACTTACACGATATCCTCTATAAAATTATACAGAAATAATCCCATATAAAACCCATTGCTGGATCAAGAAATACAGCTAACAGCTACCCTGAAGAACCCTTGGATCCCTATAGCAGTTATCATCTCAAGAACTACTACTTTGTAAGGTGGGGTGGGAAGAAGGTGAGGGGAGCTGGAGGAGGGAGGAGTGGGAACTCTGATAGGTATGTAAAATGAGAAAAGATTATTTTAAAATTAAAAAAAATAAAAAAGAACTACTATCTTGAATCTTAACTGTGGAATTTTCTCTCTTTTATAAAACACAGTGTACATCTTTTGCTTGTCTTCTCATATATCCCTCACATTCTTTAATCAAAGGACATTGTTTCCCAAAGCAGTAACTGTTCATTTTAGCAGTGAACTATAACACTAAATATTCAGTTTGCTTGTCCTCTGGGGTTAATACAAGTAGTCATAACGTGATAAAACACACCTTTCCCCTGAGCACTCACCAGAACTGGGCTCACTGGGTCAAACAGCAGTCATATGTTTAACTGGGTAGACACTGAAAATAGTTTCCCAATTCATAATCAGTACTGATATGAAAATGCCATCTCATCAACAATGTTGCCAACACTTGACGTTTTCTGCATTTTTCATCTTATCCTTTCTGGTGGGTGCATGGGAGCACTCTACTGTGATTTACTTTGCATTTCTATAATGACTAAATTAAGCAACTTTTTATTTCCTATGCTGCTTGGTATTCTTTGAGGTTGAACAAATTCAAATCTCTTCCAAACTGGTCATTTACATTTGGGATGGCACTTTTATTTTGAGACTAAAAATCTATGTATAGGAACAAAATGACTAGTCAAAATGACTTCTATAATCTCTCTAATCCCATCATTCCTGTCTTGAAACTTTTGCAAAAAGGGTACTAGGCTTGGATAATAGAAATTGGGTGGATATAAAAGGGATGTTTAGTGAAAACTGAGAAAATAACATGTTGACATTGATGGTATCTCTACTGTCAGAAATACCTTTAACATTAAAAATTTCAATCCAATAGATTTTAAAAGAAAAAGCACTAATTATGTCATAATATAGAACATCTAAAGCAAAGGCAGGAAGAAGTTAATACTAGTATCCTACACATTTTGTGCTCCATATTGGAGAACTCTCATGCACTGTCTCTGCACAGATATCGCTACCCAAGACTGTCCTAAAGGAACTCAGCTTTAGTCTGCATAAAGCACCGAGAAAGCAAGGACACTACAAGAAAACACCATGGTTTGCTCGTCTTATCCTTTTTTAAAATTAATAGATGCCTGTTTGTTTACATGAGGGGGAAAGAAAGAATGTGGATTTGAGTGGAAGCAGTTTGCATTTGGGAAGAGTTGGAGGAGGAGAAACAGTGATAAGAATTGTTATTTTTTTGCACAAAAATATATATTTTCAATAAAAAAAAAAACACAAAGTGCCACAACAAAGATCACAACGGTTAATGGTTCACTAGTGGGGTCCTAGAAAAAGAAAAGAAACTTTCCTTGGCCACATTAGTTTAGTTTGTTCCCTTGTAATATAGAAGCTTGAGATGTCAGCAGTGTTATTTATCCCTTCCCTGCCCTCTGAGCCCCACCCCAGTTACACTCAGCAAACGGAACCTAGAGGACTATATGGAGCAGAGTGTGTATATGCTTAATATATGTATGAATATATTTCAGGCATGGGAGAAACTTGGCAAATATTCGTTAGGCAAAATATATTTGCTCCCATAAGCTAACAAGTAAGCCCCAATCACCTGGATTAAGAGAGGAACTGAGAAAGGATGAATCATTGTTGGAGTAAGTAATTTATAAAGTTCAAGAGAACGAATTGGGGGCTGCGGAGATAGTTCAGTTGGCAAAGTACCCGCTAATAACAATAATGACTTGAATTGGAATTTCCAATACCAATATGAAAAAACCAGAAGTGATATCACAGGGGGAAAGGGAATTTTAAAGACTGGAACCCTCCCCAGGGCTTGCTGGACAGATGGTCTACCTGATTAGTAATCTCTGTAGTTGAAAAGAGATTCTGTCTTAACGCATACTGTGGAGAATAAACCCAATGTCAACCTCTGGCTCCTACAGACATGTGTGCTCTCATGCATCCACACAAAGACTTAACACACATAGGACACACACTCTCTCTAACACACTCACACACAGATAGAGCTATTATCCCAAAACATACGGGATACTTTTCATATTGAGAACTGAGGGCTGAAGTACCTGTATGAGAAGCATGCGAGGAGTTTGGAAAGAAAAATCAGTCTGGTGATGATCGTCCCACTGAGTCATCTCTCGAGGCCTCCTGCACTCAATGAGATCCTAAGCAGACCTCATGATAATGTTATCGCTAGGTACTCCTCAATCTTTTTAAACCCAGAATCCTCTATGTTTAATATAAACAGGTAGGACCAATGTAACACCTTTTTGTCTTTTGCTTTTTGTTGTTGTTGGTTTGGTTTGGTTTCTTTGGTTTTTGGAGATAGGCTTTCTCTGCATAGCTCTGGCTGTCCTGAAACATGCTCTGTAAACCAGGCTGGCCATGAACTCAGAGATTTGTCTGCCTCTGCCTCCCAAGTGCTGTAATTAAAGGCTAAATGTGTGTGGCAGTACTGCCTGACTTTTGTCTTCTGTTTTTAAGATCTCACTATACAGCCTGATTCTATACTGTGTGCCTTGAATGGATCTTCTCTTTTTTTTTTTTTCACCTTGGTAAGTACGGTCTTTCCTTTGTCATCTCTGCTATGTCAGTCCTTCTATCTGCTGAACCATCATCTGTTCAACTCCATAAAGAAGCACGCTTCTCTCCAATTGCTTAATGTAGGCATCTAGCTGCCTGGAAGGAAGAGCTGTTTCCTACCTAGTGCCATGCTTTGGAGAGGTATGGAATGTTGCATTTTGAGAGGGTTGATTTTTGAATCATCAGTCTCATTTTACATGATTTCTGTATAAAACAGTCCATCCAAATATTCCCAGTTTATTTATTTCATTTTATGTCTGGAGAATAAAAAGCTTTCAACTCTAAAAACTAACAATTGGCAAGATGTGGTCACTGCCTGCCTGCTGACTGGTTTATTGAAAGCATAGTTAAATGAATAAAAGCTTTGTCATAACACTGTACTTTATCTTTGGGACTGGCTAGCATATCCTTGTCTTATCTCACTATTAAATGTATTTTTATCCTATTAAGTCCAGGCCAGGTTTAGCTCAGAGAGTTCCTTGGAGGTGGCACTGAACCTAACAGTTTTTAAGCATACGATGTTAGTTCTGAGAATCAAATTCCAAATCTCACGCAATATGGTAGAGTACTACATTTGATAACCCTCTCAACACAATACATAAAGTGAAAACGCTTCAGTATTCTCAAGGTCTGCGAAGAAACTAAAATAAAAGGACACCTAGCATACCAATTAGAAAATCTCAAACTCCTTTCTCCATCCTGGTCCTGGAGATTTCCCTTGGGTGTTTTCCAATTTTTCAGTTTAAAAAAAAAAAAACAAAATAGAGGGACCAAGAAGATAAATCACTTGAGGTCTGATAGTAATGTCTTGTGCAGGTTAGAATTTACTGGGTTATTTGCTGGACCCTACTGTTTCTCCACAGTACACAATTATTATTTATTTTGAGCCATATAAATCACTATTTTGTGAGCAATGGGTACTCTAAAAGCATCCATTAACAAGTTCTGCTTTCTCTGCAGATTTTTATGATCAAGTTTTTTTTTCTGCTGTTCTTCTCTTAACTCAACCTTTACAAAAAAGTGTAATTAAAAAAAGCTTCTTACCCTGTCCATCGAGGAGGTCACTAAGACCTAGAGACCAATGAGCAATAATAATAGTAAAAAAAAAATCCCCTGTTTCATGACTACATTTTCCCAACCATGAAATTCAAATCTGTTTGTCTGGATGTCATGCAGAAAGCCGGACTCTGAAGCTTCACAAGTAGAATTTCAGTGGACAGCTTCAGCAGAAAAATAATGATCTGGCAAACACTGCTCTCCATGAGGGGTAGGTTACAGCATCAAGAAGCTAGGATCAGGACTCATTATAGGAACTCTGAGAATTGCCTCCGATAATACCACCCCAGGACCCCAGGCTTCCTGAGGGAAAGAGTCCAAATGAATACATCTGGGACATAATAAGCCGAGCCACAGAGATTTCACACTGAAAATAGAAAACAGCAATCCTGGAACTGAGCCAAAGGTTACAGCAAGGCATGATCATATCATATAATATGGACGTCTAAGATGAAATATGAATGTGCCCATATGATGAATGGCAGGCAGCCAAAACAAAAGTCACACCTGCCCCTTGACCTAAGTTCCAGGCATCTGCAAATGGAAGACATTTGTATAAAGGGGAGAATGATCAAACTAGAAAACAAAATAGCAATTGAGAAGTTGATTTTGATGTAAAGATGAAATGAGTTTAATGGTCTTGGGTTGTCTTTATAAACAAAAGACAAATGGCTATCCAGGATCTTGAAGAATTTGTTCACCAAGTCTGCAATATGTAGAAGATGTCTTGGCACATGTTTAGTGCTCAATAAATATCTATTAAAGGAATGAACGAATTTAAGATATAAGCATGACTATAAAAACCATTGTTCATACAACAGCAGGATATTTTAGTGCCCTTTTATAATAACAATAAATAATCTAAAGAGAGAATAATCATATATTATTTTTATTCTAAGACAGAGCTAATATACTTCCAATATACAGAGAAATGTTTACTTCTTGCAGAACTACACCATCTTAGATTTAGAGCATGGCAGATCTGGGCACAGTCCCAATATTGTTCCAACATTTACAGGCAGAAGCAGAAGCTTCATATGTATTAGAAATTGTAGATTGTAGTAAAGAACTTTCTAATTCTAAAAGCTGTACCCTGCTTGTGCCAAAGTTCCACTCAACCTGAAATTTGAATGTCTACTTGAAACTTGTTAAGTCCTATTTTGCTGCAGATGAGGATTTGTCTAAGCTCAGCTCTGAGTAATTCGAGCTACAGAATTATGCAGTCAATCTTACTTGATTTTTAAATAATAAAATATAGTCACTGTAGGACTACAAACATGTACTATATTATGCACTTCATCGCAGCTTTTAATGAATTATAAGAAAAGATGTATGTTTCCCACATGGGAAGTCTGAAACAAAAGAGCAATGTTTATGGCTCACCACTGCTGTGTTTAAATAGCTACTCATGGTATGGAAGAATTAATACAGAATTCTAGCCCTATGAAGGAGATCAAAAGGGAATATGAAGAAAATATTTCCATTTTGGAAGATCATCTGCAACTACAATAAAAAAGAGGAGATTAGATGAGCAATCAGTATTTGTGAGATTACACTTGTTAGGAGGTCCATGAATGGTATTCATTTTCAACAGCATTTGAATGGTGCCATGAGATGCACATTGTTCATGGAGCTCTGGGACACAGTAATAGAGCCTGGTGGGTGAGCACGCTGGTATTCTATCTATCATTAATAATATACAAAATAAAAATATATGTTAGAAGTTGTACAATGGACAGCCAGAATATGTGTTTATCAACACAGCGATCATCTGTACTTTAATACGATTGCTCAGAAATGATCCTTCTTGATTAACTACAACTTTGTTTTTATATCCATTCCTATTCCATGATGGACAAAGGAGCTTTGAGCCATGCTACACTTAACATTCTCCATCTACTTTAAAGATCTACACATGCCTTCTCTGGTCTACATCATTTAGCTGAATTATCCATAATTTTGCCTTCTCTCTGGCACTAAACTGGCTACCTGCCCTCCCTTTTTATTTAATATAATTTGTTACAAGATTTTTTAATATAATTTGTTACAAGATTCTGCTATGTTTCTTTTTTCATCTTCTAAAGTTAATGTTTAATTTATTGCTTCCATTAAATAACCTTTGATCAATAATCTTCCAATTCCCATTTACAAGGGACAATAGTGATTGTTTGGTCTGTATCTACAGTTTGGCATTCCTACACCCAATTATTGCCTTTACTCCCATGTTCTCTTTCTCTTCAAAATCTCAGTTGTCAGATGCCACTCTTCGAGTGACAAGGACTGACAACTTCCCTAGAGTTGGTCTGACTTACAATCTTAATGCTAATCTCTGCAGAAAGCAAAGGGATATATTGGACCTGATTTTTGCTGAGTTTTTTTATCCTTTTCCATTGTGTTATTCCTACTAGTAATGTAGCTAAAACTATGTTTTGGTTCTTGAGAAGAATATTAATAAAGATACTTGTGCCATGCAGTTTCTTCCTTGGAGCTACTTATAAACCTCAGAAATGCCTTTACAAATGTAATTGTCATTGTGCAAGATGGTATGAAAGTATTACTGAAGTAGAAATCTAGTCAATGGTTTTCCTGTACAAAACTCAATAGCTTCCCAACACATTCTCAATAAAATACAGCAGAAACACAGCAAAGCAAGAAAGACTAACTATAAAGCAAAAGACAGCAGATTAGATAAGAAGACAATGGAAGAGAAATAAAATGTCTATAGAAAATTTTTCCCATGAACAAACTGAAGGACCTTGAATTTCTCACTTATGTAAAGAGCGACAATGTCTTTGACTGAAATCATTACTATCTTATCTATCTCTCTTTACATCATTTTATAGTTAGACAAGCGATGCATTGCATTATTCTTGGGGAGACACAACCCAGTATTTCCTCAGTCCAGATAGGGAACTATGACAGACAGACCTAATCACATATACCACCAAAGTGTAACTTGAGGACTCAATAAGGGTCTTATTGGGATTACCTACAGGTTTATCATGAAGAGTTATTTTCAGAAGCAGAAAGGACTTAGACAGATGCATCCCCCAAACCCTCCTCAGCATAAGTAACAGCTCATGAAAGCAGAAACCTGAAGGTCACTGCACATTTTAGAGGCAGCTCAGCAGGTTGAAGACAATCCCTTTTAGGAAGCTCAGGTGGTCAGAGTCTCTTCTAGGTAGGTTGGATGCTCTAAGGGTTTCTCACAGCAGTCTTTCCTGCTCTTATATGCTTGTGGAGGGAGGGTCCCAGTGAATCTGGTCAATTTCATTGGCTTCCCAAAACCTTTGACCTACTTATGTCCTGAGTTGAAAGGGCTTTTCCTGCATGTAGAATGTTTCACCTCACTTTAGAACACTCTGTGTCTTCAAAAGTGTCCATTGTTGAGGAAATTGCTGCACAACAACAGGTATAAAGAGAAAATAAAATCCAATAATGCATTATGCAGAGCAATCAATTTTGCCATTGTGGTCATGATACTCTTGAAATAAATGATTAGACTGTTTCCTGACAAAGTTCGGCGTGTCCTCTGCAAGGCTGAGCAATTTCTTTGCAGGGCCAGGTCAAGAGGGATGGGATGCTGCTCTGCTCTCTCATTGACAATCAGTAGGCCTCTTTTGTGTTAATGATTAGCTAAGACAAATACAAGATGGGAGCCCCGTTAGGAGTCAGCCGTCCTTAATCTGTACCAATCAGATTTATTTCCAGTGAGACTCGTCACTGAACAAGACAATTACACTTTCTCTTTGAGAGTCACCATTATACCTAACATTAAAAATCACAAACTAATCCTTCAAATTCGAAGGAAAATATGCTTTCCCTGAACCTTTCTAAACCATTAAGAAAGTGTTGCTCCTACATATATTATAGCAATTTAACTGAACCTCAGTTATAATTTGTATTATATTAACTGTTGAATATATCATAAATTTCATGTTTTATTTTCTAATTTATTTCATATTCCTGCATGCCAGAGTGGAACCTTTGGGCTTTGTTAGAAATAAAGGGGCACATGGAATCAAAATACTTGTAGTGACAATCAACTCCTACATATATGAGTTTATGAGGGACTTTGAATTACATTTCTTGTCTTTTTGAACCTCATTTTCTAAATCCTCAAAATATCACTAATAATGATCAATCCCTTTTAGAAGTTTCTGTGAGAAATTTTCTATTGATCAGGAAGCTCTTTGTAACAGCATATTCTATAGCTATTACTTAGTATGTATAGCCTATTCTATACCTAATCACAATCTAATATATGAGGCACACGATAAATGCTTGTGGAGTCAAATTGAATTTCAAACCTTTAAGGTGAAAGAATTGTTTGTCAAAACATAATTTGTAATAGACACTTTACATAGATTGTCCTCACAGTTAAATGATTCCCCAAATGAATATCAGCTAATAGGAAATTGTATCAGCAGTAATTCGGTATCTAGAATGCTATGGTTTAAACCATACTATATATGTATCATTTTTATTTGTAGTTATCAAAGAAACAGAATGTAGCCAGGCTTGATAGTACTGTCTTAGGATGTAGGAGATGGGAGGGACATATTTAAAGACGAGAAGCAAACAAAAGGTGAATGAGGAAGAGATATTAATCACTCTGGGGAAAGGCAGGGCTGTGTCTCTTCAACTTAAAGACTGTGACATTTGCACTTGTCCTTTTTCATGTTAGTGGAGTGAGTGAAAATGCAGAGTAATAAGGGGCTGTTATGTTTTAGAGAAATGCTGCTCTTATTATGAAACCTGAGTTTTCTTCAAATATGATCAAAGCAACTTGTACGTTCAATATGAGAAAAAGAGGGTTTTTCCCCTGCTTTTTGTGTACCATTCTCCTTCTTCCTCCTTCACACACACACACACACACACACACACTCACAATAACAATTGTGAATAATTTCTTCATAGAAAAGCAGAATAAAAAAGTAAAAGAAAAAAAAGCCATTGAAAGTTTTCTAATATGGAAAATAGCTTTGAAGAGAACTCCCCAGGGTGGTTTTAACAATACAACAAAACAGAAATATTCAACCTCTCTATTCCTGGATCTGGAGTGAAAATTCCGAGTCTAAGCATACCTTTAATCCCAGCACTCAGGAGGCAGAAGCAGGCAGTTCTCTGTAGTTCGAGGCCAGCCTGGTCTCAAGGGCTAGTTCCAGGATAAGCTCAAAAGCTACACAGAGAAACCCTGTCTCCAAAAACCAAAAAAGAAAAAAAAATTAAATTTATAGAAGTGTAACTTCCAGATTAACATTTATATCTTAACTTCAGTTGTACTTAGAGGCTACTGAGTTCTAGGAGACCTTGGGATACTTTGGCAATAAGCTCCATTTGGACTTTATACACCTTCATTACTTCTTTATATAGTCCTTAATATGACATCACAGGACCTATGATGTCCAAGAGTGATGGTGTCCCTGATGCTGTTAGCATTATTGCATGTGCTGTAGCCACCAATACTTGAAAGGGCTACTAAATTTCAGTTAGAAAGTCATAAAACTAAATATAATTCTTTTTCAGTATTTGATTAGATTTTTCAAAATTTCAGGACCCACCTGTCAGAATGTACAATTGAGTCTTCTACCAAAGATTATGGTGCTGAGTTTTAAGTTTTAAGGGATAAACTATTGAATTTCCAATATTAGTCTTCTCAGTGAGAGAAGACTTAGGCAGCCCATCCATTTTCCTTCTTTCCATTACTAAAATTATGTCCCATTTGAATATATTATATTCACTGTTGCCCATGAATTTCCCTATTTCTTGCCATTTATCATCAAGTGGTAAATAAATAAATAAATAAATAAATAAAATTCCCATTTGTTGTATGGGTAAGTGATTACAATTAAAAATTGTAATCAATAAAATAATATTCAACTATCTTTGCAGTCACATGCCTAGAATAGGAAGATAACAAAAGCCAGGTAACTGGGCTGTAGTTACATTTTTGTTTGCAGGGAACTGTGAAGAGCGTGACAAAGAGTCAGAAGACAGCTTCAACGATTACGTATAAAACCAATATGTTCTTTTATTTCATCCACAAACCTATGAATTCTGTACATGTGAACAATCATATATTTTCATATATCTTCTGTCACACAACATACTTTTTATATGTATTTTGTATTATGTACATTATGATGTACATAAAATTGAAAATTTCCTTGATCATATTATTTTGATATAATTCCATGATAGTTCCACATGTATTTTTTCTAGTCACTGAATATGGATAAGCCATATGCTTATTATTAAAGAAGATATATCAATGAACATTTTTGCAAACTTTGCTGAACTTATGTGTCAATGTTTCTATGACATAAAAGTTATAGTTGAATTTTTGGCATATATACATATATTCATTAGTAGATCACTATACACATGTAACTATATGTCTATATACATGCTATGACATACAAATACATGATATGTATAAAATAAACGCACAGACATACATGTAATCTAATCATGCGGCATAATAACCAGGCTAGCTTAATATGAAATAGTAAAATTTAATGAACTTACAACACCAGGGATCCAGCAATGAAACCAGAAGTACAAAAAGGGACCAGAGGGGCTCACGCCGCCAGATTTATACGTAAACATTAGCCAGAGGCAAACACGCCCCCCAATGGGCTGGGCTTCCCCTACAATCTAAGAAATAAAAATATGCCAAAGTGCTTTCTGAAATACACACATGCAGACTACCTTGTGCAATAAACAAGACTGTTAACGTCCTATATTTTTCTAACATATGATTATAATATAAAATGACACTGACCTTATCATTTAATCAATAATAATTGATAGAAGCCTTGGTGGGTGGTGTTACTGAGATTCCTAACAGGAATTGTAAGGTTCTCCTATTCTAGATGGCAAAGTTCTCAAAGATCATCAATGATTAAGAAAACCAGTAACTCTAACCAGAAACGAAATATACTACAGACACTCAAATAAATTAAAGACTAATACTTTAGTATTCAGCTTTAAGTCAGTGGCAAAGACGAGAAGAAATGATAGAGATGAGTGGCAAGGATGAAAGTCAATATTCTCTTTGGAGATATGGCTATGCAATAGACAATGGTAGTTGAAAAGGGGTTTCCCTGAGAAGCTGCCAAACTGGAGAGGGAGGAAACAATAGTCGTTAATATTGAAACCTGGCAACGGTTAAGGTATTGTGGAACATCTGATCTGTGACAAGGCAGTGAGACCAGCTAAGGAGCTACAGTAGTTGCTTACACAGCTATACCACTGGCCTTTCATGTTTAAAATGAAATATGGATATAGAATAATAAAGAAGCTGTTCTCATCATCCAATAATAAAATAGCCTGAGAACTCAGAAAACTTCTTAATGAGTTCCTTTGGGATGTGGATGGGATTTAGCATGGGCATGGTTCTTTACAAATTCTATACTCTCAGATGTCTACAAGAGAGAGAGAATACACATAGTTTGAAAATATTGCAAAATTTAAAAAAATATTAAAAATAAGTATTACAATGATAAAAGAGGCAAACTGTGTTTGAAGGTTTTTTCTTATGGTTTATTGTATGCTAACTTAATTCTTAGTGCATGCAAAGAATGGAATGTGTGTAACTTCTGTGGTCATACTGTATATGGAAATAGACTGGAAAGCAAAACTTTCTAGCTATGAAGTATGACAGGAGAGCAGCAGGATGGATGCGTTTGTGTTTCTGTATGTTCATGTTTATACAAAGCATCTGCCCACTGACAAATCTCTGGGTCTATTTGCATAATTAAAAACAGGAACATAACCAGTACGCTGGAACAACAGCAACAACTAGATATTGTCCCCACATTAAACACTCTGACTATTCTCCAGGAATGCACATTCCTCGTGAACTTTACAGACAATAAGAGAATTTAAAAAAAAACCAATTGAGACATTTTGATGTGCTGAAGGTCACAGAATGGTATTTTCGAGAGTTTTGACCATGAATATCTTTTCATGCAAGGGATTTTTTTTTTCCTAGTGATCTCAAAATTCAATAGGAGTATTTTGAAAATAAGTGGCTTCTTTGGTTCACAGAACAAAACAATACCTTCTAATTGTACCCAGACACACTCAGAGGACACGGTTATTGGGTTCGTGTGTCATTCATAGCCAGGGCAATTTCAAAGCGCCAGTTGCTGCTATAGACAGCTGGGGTCACCTGTGTAGTCTCTTAGCTCTCTGTCCCCTTTTACTCCCCTTCCTCTTTCTTTCCTCTCTCTCTCCACCCTTTCCCATCTTTCCATTTAGTACGTATGTTGGGACATAGGGTCTCTGCCAAGGACCCTTCCCTAATTCAATGCTATTTACTTAAGCTTCTTTCTACTATCTACTCCACGTACCTTAATAGAATTCTATTACACCTGCCTGGCATTTTCAAAAATCTGAATGCCTTCAAGGTGTCTTGGCTATTTTCAAACTGATTTGCTTGTAAGACTAATGAAAGAATGACTATTGAAGGGTAAGAAAGTATGAAGAAGCCCCCTCTCTGCTCTATTTACCATACTCCTGTTAGAGGCAGTATACAGAGTAGCAAGTCTCAATTACTTCTTGAGTTGAGTGAAATATTAAGGATTCATTAATTTTGTATGGGAAAAGATGGCTAAGACAGAGTGTAAAAATCTTTAGATTCAAAACAATTCCTCAACTACCTGTGTGGTTATTTGTGTGTGGTTCTAGCTTCATTAGTTAGCTTGCAGAGAATTAGGTTGATGTGGTGGATATGGACTGCTTGTTTTAAATTAAAAGCATTGATAACACCAAAGTGGCATGTTGGTACCTAGTTGGTACTGTTACCCCAGGGAAGTCTTGGAACTGGACACATGTATTGAATTAGAACTTTCGGCTCTCATTGCCCTGATCTTCCTTTCTATTGACTACCATGCAGGCTGAGGGCCTTTATCCTAAGAGCCTTGTAGGGTGTTCACAATGCATGACAACATCGAACTGTTTCCCAAAGTGGGAAACAAAACACCGTTCACCCATAAAACAAATTAATCTTGGTATCTTGATAATGTGATTTTTAAGCTCATTGTTTTGAAAAAAATCCCGTACGTTATCATATCCATAACCTTAATACTTTATGACAAGTTGAAGATACAGATAAAAATTCAACAGACAAATATTAAAAATATTAAGTACTAAGAAAGGTTTAATGTGCATATGGCAAAATTTTGACTGTTGTGCTTGAAAAGCAGGAATAATGATCAGAATGTGGAGATCATCAGGACCCAAGCCTGATGGCATGTGCTATCGGTGTGTGTCAGTGGGAAAGGCCAAAATGCTCAGGGTAGTTTTAGTACAAAGAACAGAATGGGGGGACTCAAGTAATGTTTGGAATTTGGGTATGTAATTGCTATTTATATTTCCTTTCTTGTGTAGAAAGTAGCTGATTGAACTAAACTGGGTAGTGTGTATTATGCCTGTCAGTTCAAAATGAAGATCAGAAGGATACAGTTTCCATAGCTCCCTTACACTTTAGAGGTCCATTTTAATACATCGTTGCTGTGCTTTCATCCTAAATAACTTCTCTTTGCTCACTCTCATTGTATACTGCATGGCTCTGATCCAGTTACCGCCAGTGACAATATGATCTGTCTCTTCATTACACGGGCCAGGATGTGAAGATAAACTTAATTTGGGACTGGAGGAAGTCAGATTTGATCTCTTCTCCTTCCCTGGTAGCAATTCAAACACATTTTCATGTCCCTACAGAATATATGAAGGCACAAGCTCTTTACACATTTTTCATCTGTAAAATCCAAGTTTTAGTTAATAATTTTCTCTTTGTAAATAAACTTATCATTGCCCATCTCTTCTCCCATATGTCATTCGTAGCATGTTTCTATTAAGGAACCCTTGAGCCATTGAAGTGAGTCACTTCTTCATCAAAAAGTACAAATTAATCTTGCTTCATTAGCTTAAAAGTGGCAAGACTGTTCTAATCAAGGGTTATGGTAAACACCACTGAGCTTCGTAGTCACTGTTATGGTGTTCATTCAGCCCTTCATATCTAAGGCTTTTACAACCAGAAATTCAAGCAACCATGGGACGAAAATGTTGTAAACTTTGTGTTTGTACTGAACATATGCAATTTTTTTCACTTATCATTCCATAATCAATACAGCAAGAAAACAATAATTTCCATAACATTTACCTTGCATGAGGTATTACAAATCATCTGGAGATGATTTAAAGTAAATGGAAAGATATACAGAGATTATATATAAACACAACACCATTAGCATAAGGGACTAAAAGCATCCTTTGGCTTTACCTAGAACCAGTCCCCCACCAATAACAAAAGATAGTTATGTCTATAGAAAAATGCCACTAGGAACCCATGCAAAAAAAGTAATAATAATAATTGAAAATTCGTAACATATTTTCCTCTCTATACTCTTTCCTAATCCAATATTCAGAATCATCTGTTTTTCTATGGACAACTTTTAAATTATGGAAGTTGTTTGAATTAAACCACATACAATTTCCCTGTATTTTAATCTTTTTCTCTTTAACTTTCTTAATACATCATTCTGGAATCTGTTATTAGGACTGATTATAAAAGGTTACTTTTGCTGCATGAGGTCTGTTTGAACTATAAAATGAAGAGAAACTTCTACTTCATTCCTTGCATAAAACAGTATGAATTAGAATGGACTAATGTAATTGGTGAAGTAACATTTGAGACTGGCCTCTAAAGGATGGCGATTGAGAATCTCAGTGGGACATTAATTCAGCTGAAATTGTTGTGTCCTCAGGTCAGGCTCTAACATCCTAATTTTTCTTTGGTGGTATAGCATAATACCATGGAAGTATGCGCACAATCAAATTTACTTCCCTCGGCAGACGATACAGCACATCTTTTATTCACCTAGGTCAGCCGGCATAATCTAAGCAACAGTGCCTTATTAGATGAAGTGTCCCCCATTACTCAGTGGATTAATACAAATCTGTTTATCTGAATCTACAGCTGGCAGTGTGAACCCTTCTCTGAGTTCAGTGTTAACTCTCTGGAAAAGAAGGTCACACTGATGAAAGAAGAGGGGAAAAGAGAGGAGAGAAAAAGAATAATCAATACAGTTCTTTCTGAACAACATGTTATACTTCTGACCAACCTGAAAAGGCAATCAACTAAAGATCCTTCATCCCAAAGGATGGCTAAGAAAGCATCAGTGTATCACTGGAAATATTTTATCAGGATTCAAAAATATCACCTCTCACTATAAAAGCTATATATAAATGCTCTAGGAATTTGGGATATGCAGACATTTTGATGTATATTCTTAATTATCTAATTCATTCTACCAACCAAAGTGTAAAACAAAGAAAACACACTTAGAATCTGCCATGAACGCTCAGTTACATTTGGCTTCATTGCAGCCATGTGTTCTTAATGAATACACTAAATAATCACTTCCCAGTCCTTTTGCTAAGACCAAAAGCTGAATCTGCTAAATGCTTGCATGAAAACGTTGTTATAAGTCAGAGTTTCAGGCAGAAAATGAGAATGAAGGAAACTAAGCACATTGTAATAAGTCTGTAGGACTATATAAATAAGGCAGATAAGGTGGTTCATTTTTTTTTTACTGGAACCTTGAATGTAACCAAGGGTTTCAGAGGTGGTAGGCAAGTGTTTCCCCACTGATCTATATTCCAAGCCCTTATTTTATTTATGCTATTGAAGTATGGTCTCAATAAATTGTTCAGAATTGTCCTGTACTCATTCTGTAGTCCAGGAAAGCCTTGAAATTGTGATTCTCCTGCCTTGGTCTTTTGAGGATTGCAGGCTTGCATCACTAAAACCATTGATTAACTGGGATTAATTTAGACTAGCATTGGTATAAGGGTTGTATTCTCAACACTGCATCATGTTTCTCAAAATACTTTGTGGGCCAATAAAATTCTAATTTTAATAAAAGAAAAAACACAGAACATAATCAATTTTGATTCAAACTAGTAAATTTGGAGTTTTTGAACTTCAGCGGTGCATAAAGCACATAGAGATTCACGTACTAAGCAGCAACATTGAAGGAGCTACGAGCACTGCACAACCTCGGCTGGTAGCTCTGGGGGAATTTACAAGAGGCTACAGAGGAAGTGCAGATTTAGTTATGACCGGGAAGCATATCAAAGCTTCATGAACCGCTGTGTACAAACATGAGCTTATTATTAGCATGACAATTATGACTTAGATGATCCAGGATATAGTCTAACTTTCTGTATTTCTACTGAACCCTAGAAGATGTCAGTGTTGGCAGGGGTTACACATCTTTGGAAAAACAAAGCATCAACTTTTCAAGTGATGTGTAGAACCGTGGCACCATGTCTAGACTGTGGAGCTACTAAGAATAGTCAGGGCCTGGCTTTCCCAGTCCTAGACATCAGGAGCATGAGTCAAAGAATTAGGAACTGGATTCAGGGAAAGACTCACAACACCACACATACTGGCTCTGCTTCATTACTAGAGAAGCTTTTCCCAGTCCTGAACAAGGAGGAGAAGTGATTTAGAGAAATGTTACTGTCCTATATAAATATCACTAATCTCAGAACAGTTCATGATAGTTGTAAGCAGTATAGTAAAACGAGGCAAGGGAATTAATGAATTTGCTCATGAAATTCTACTTGCAGTTACATTAGGCAAATGAATGAATGAGTTAGTAATCTTAAAAGCTATGTTATTTATTCAGTAATTACAGCGTTATGAAAATTTAGATAAACCATAATTGCTTTATGAAGGTTATATATTGCCACTTGGCTTATCTTTTGCTGAATAGGAGACCACCTTGGAAGTCAATTGCTTAAAATAATACATATTTAATGTTGCTGAAAGTTCATTAGGATGTCTGAGCTGGGTCACCTGGGCCTCTGAGGTTGAGTGGTATAAACTGGCCTCCCTCAAAGGTCCAAGCTCTTAGTTGAGGCGTCTCAGTAATTTAAATGGCTGGAATCTCCATGCATTTCTTTGTGCAGGTAGATGTATTGATTTGTGGTTCATCATTTGCTTTCCTTGAGTCTCTGAGTGCAAGAATTGGGGAGCACTAGTGTATATGCTTATATGATCTCTGTTCTTGCATCATATCAAAAATTAACACCAGGCCAAGCATTCAAGGAGAAGACTTGCTGGGAGGATCTATGACACAGCTACGGAGCACCCTATCTTAGCACAGCTGTAATAGTTCCAATAATTAGTTCCAATCAACCGACTGGTGTAATGTGTTTATTCTCATCTCAGGAACCCCTAAAGGTTTCAACCAATGTTGTCAACAGGATGTGGTGCAGGTGAAACTCCGAGATGAGTCCTTCTTGATCCAGACATCTGCTGACAATATGAGCACATATTGACAATTTAGCCCATCCCATGTTAAAACCATCTAAATTGTGATGGATACCTTCCATGCAAAAGAAAAAAAAAAAAACAGTAAAAGCACCTGGGAGTCTCACGGGCCTGGCCCAGTTCTGGTTCTCAGGAGTGACTCGCCAGTTCTACAGTTCTAATGATTCTGTCAGGACCTTTCTATTTTTCTTTTCGTCACATTAAAGGACCCATGTTTGCAGCTAAGTAATAAAAAATTATACACACACACATTCTAATAAGTAATAAAAATTATACACACAATGCTAGACAACACAAGCATTTCATGCCACGTGTGTAGGTTAGAAGTGAGCAGTAGGACTTTGTTTCACCTTCCATCATGAAATGATAGGAATCAAACTCAAGTCGTCAGACTTGGCAGCAAATGCCTTCACCTGCAGAGCCATTTCACTCATCCTGAGGACTCCTTTTCACCAAGCTTCTTTTTGGTCCACAACTTAAGACTACAACTCCCACAATCCTATTCTGATTTTAAGAATCTATCACTTTTATTTCTATTTTGATTTTATAGAAAATAGATTTTTTTTCTCACTTAATGTATTATTATTATGATTTCCCTCTCTCTGCTACCCCCAGTTCTTCCACACCTCCCTGGCCTACTAGATCAAACCCATTTCTGTCTCTTATTATAAAACAAGCATGCTTCTAAGAAATAGTTATAACATAAAATAAAACAAAAACTAACCCATCAGAATTGGAAAAAATAAACAATAAAAGAGAAGTCCATGAGAAGGAACAAAATACAGACATAGAAGCAGAAACCCCAAACAAACAAACAAATAAATTTCTGATAAGCTTTGTGCTACTATTGTACTAGCATATTTTGCAAGCAGAGCACCATGGTAGATAAAAGGTTTGTGGCTGGGTTGGTGTTTACTTTTTTCCCCTTTGGAAGCATGCAGAGTACCTTCCAATACCAAAGTTACTAGAACCTAGAGATGAAGGCTTTATGTAGGTACCACCTGTACTTCCCAATGTTTAATGAAGTGTGCAGGTGTTGTTTTCAGCAATAAGTCATGGTATCAGTTTGTGGAGAGCAACTTATAGTCTTGGCAAAATCCTGGGTTGTTTTGAGATTCCCACAGGACCCCTTTGGCCAACAATTCAATAAGCTCTAAACCAACGCTAATACTTGGAGCTTTAAGGAGATGCAGGGATGGTTCAACATATGTAAATCAATAAATGTAACACACCGCATAAAGAATCGGAAAGATGGAAACCATATGATCATCTCCTTTGATGCAGAAAAAGGCCTTTAAAAAACACCAAAACACCTTCCTTTATGGCAAAATTCCTGGAGAGACTCGGGATACAAAAGATATGCCTCAATATACTAAGGGCAATTAAGTCGAACCTATGGCCAACATTTACCTAAATCAAGGAAACTAACTCAAAGTGATTCTACTAAAATCAGGAACAAGTCAAGGTTGTCCATTCTTACCATACTTACTCAAAATAGTACTTAAAGTCTTAACTAGAACAGTAAGACAATAGGTGATCAAGGGGACACAAACTAGGAAGGAAGAATTAAAAGTATCTTTATTTTCACCTGATATGTTAGTATATGTTAGTGATATTAAAAGTCCACTTGGAACCCCTACAACTGATAAACACTTTTAGCAAAGTAGTTAGATATAAAATTAACTCACAAACAGTATCCCCTTTATATATTTTATCTGTTACTTTTAGTCCAAGACTGATTTTTTTAATGTTCAGATTTATGTTGAGTCATTTCACTTAAAGTCACAGTCTCAAGTCTTTCTCAAGCAATTTTGTTATATTTTAAGATATGTGTCAATTTAGCATGGCACAGCCCAGAGTTTTAATAAAGATGTATTTTCTGAAATCTGCACACAGATATAATAGTCACATCCTTTCTTTATCTTTGCTTTAGTGTTCCAGAATATGTGACAACAATGTAAACCCCAAGTTTGCTTTCAGATTAATTAAATAAAATTAATCTTGGGTCAGGAGGTGGAGCAAGCAACCAGCTGACACAAAGGTAATCATAGAGAGTTATAGGGGACTGGAAGACAAATAGAGGGACACACAAGAAGGAATAGGGAGGGACTTTTAGTGTAGCAGTCATTTTTGGTTTGTCAGACAGAAGGAAGCTTTTTCTTTTGGATTTGCCAATGAAAAGGGTAGGTTAGCTAGTTGCTCCTCAGCCTCTCTGAGCTAGCAGGTTTTCACCCCAACCTCTAACTCCTGAGTCTTGTTGATAAATAGAGTGATAGAGATTTAGTTAAAGCTACCAGAAAAGTAGGTCAGTAATTACAGAGCTGCAAGTATTGGCTGAAATAGCAGTAGATTCAGGTGCAGCCACTGTGCAGGAAATACAACAATAGGTTAGTGCTATGTGGAATACAGAGAAATTTATAAAGATATATAAAAAATCTAGGAGGATAATTTTATTTTCCAATCATTTGAGTCCTGACATGTCTCTATATTGTGCTTGCAAACTGGAGTTTCTTATACAGGCTGATACTACTCTTCCTCTCTTTTATCATTTGTATCCACAAACTCCCTCTAGCAATTCTTCTAACATTCTCTTTAGAAGGTGAACATGTTGGCATGTAAAGGAATGGAATCTAAGCCCCTGAGATTCAAGGCTAGCTTGGTCTACACAGTAAGATCAACACAGCAGAGTATGCACACAAATAAAAATATAGACTCTGTAGAAATCCCCTACCTCAGTTTTAAAGCTGATGAGGTAATACTCTCTGCCTTCAAAAAAAATATCTCATAATCACTGTTCTGCTGGTTGCTTTGCTGAGCTCTTTCAATGAGCTGCTGTTTTTACAATGTTTTATAGAAGTTGAATATCAGTTCCCTAGACTTCACTGGGGCTTTTTACCCATTTTTTCTTCCTTTCTGAAGAACTTGTTCAGTTTGTTAGTTTCTTCTTTCTCTTTGTCTCAAATGTATGATGGATATTTCATTCATTTGCTTCACTGTCACCCCGTTTCTGGTACCAATTTATATGCTAGCTTGTGACTTTTCCTTTATAACAGGTTGTCCTAAGATCTAATGGTTGAAAAGTGTACATTTATTTTTTAAACATGAAAGGTTCAGGTAGTTCTTGTTTTATACTTTTTCATTTGGAGTGACTGGTAAAATAATTTCTCGGAATTTTTCTACTTAATTCATTATCTATGGATAAATTTGTTAGCTTCTACCCATGATAGTCTCAGAATTTTTAGTAGCAAGAAGAAAATGGATACCATTTTTAAAATGTTTCTAGAGTGCTGAGCATGAAGCCTATCTAGTACATACAAAGCCCTGTGTTCAAGTCCCGGTTCCCGAAAAATCAAATAAACTTTTAAAAATGCCTGCATTATATTTACTAAGGTCACTTTGCAAATCAAGGCCACATGGCTAAAGAAAGATGGGAGGAGAGAAAGAGATTCCAGACCCTCTGCTTGTTTTTACTTAGATTTACCACTCCAGACACCAAAGTAGCATGAACTTAGTCTATTGAAATCTATTGCACAAATAAAAATGCTTTAAATACATAATAGAACTTATATTTTATGTAAGATATGAGTATGTATAAATTCACACATAAATAGGTGTAGGACCATAATTTAAATGAATACATATGTGCAAAGAATATTATTTTTAATATGAAGTCAAATGTCTCTATCCTCAATAAAAGCATGAAGTTCTTGTCTTGTTTTGTAAATTCTGTATATTTTTTGCTTCTTTCTATTTTACAGTTATATATACATGCTTAACTTTATTTCATTTGGCAGGACATCTTTTAAAGATGGAAGTGTAGTTACAATCACACTATTTATTTATATGTGTAATTTTCCACAGGTCAGGGTCTCAGTTTCTGGTCATAGAATATTTTCCAATATTTAAAATTTCCTTTAGGTAAATAATTCATTTAATTAGTACTGTTGAAATGTGTAGTTAGTACGATTCTCCATGCAAATTTGTTAGGTAGAAGGATAATAAATGTAGAATTGAGTTTGTTACATTCAATTAAAAAGCTTGTTTGGGGGTGTTTCAATATAAATTGCTCATTTAAGTCTTTGCAAGTTAAACAAATGGTGATTTTACATAATTTAAAATTTCGCCCAAGAAATGGAGGTAATTGCTTAGAAATTTAATTTTTCTTTGAAAGTGTAGTGTACATGTATTACGATGACTGTCCATCATTCCACTAGCATGAATATGCAGATATTTTGGCAACATAATTGCAAAGCATTATTGTGATTTTTATTAGTCCATGCTAGCTGAAAGCACAATTTTCTTTAACAATAACACTGAGTAATCAGAACCACAATGATTTTTAACATAATACAAATCTAGGTAATTAAAAGCAGGTTGAAAATGAAAAAAAACATCACTAGAGAATGTACCCAAACCTCAAAATTCTTTCTAGAACACAGTTACTCTTTGTTACTATGAATTTATTCTGCAAATAGGTTCTCAAAATTCAAATTGCATCACACCGGTACTGAGGAAGGCATTGTAGAGAATTAGAAACAGCCTAATCTTCACTGGTTAGAACAAGGAGATGAACAGGCAAAGTGCAATCTCAATACATATTGGCTGCAGCAAGATAGTGTAGAAGGTAAGTTCTCGGTGTAACTACATGCAAAAGAAAACCGGAGCTGAGAGACATAGCAGACTTCTATACAAGGCAGATTCTTGGAGCATGACTCTATCACCAAGCTAGGTATGGTAGAAGGGAGAGAAGCTGGAAGGTCATTCATGCAATCAAACAGCATACTCTAAGAGAGTTACTGATTGCTCCAATTTTCCAATTAACATTTTGTAAACCATGCACAATCCCATTTCTATCATAATACTATGTCACCAATGCAGCGAGTGAAGGAAAACCTGAGGCCATCTGTCCTAGATAAGCACTGCTGCACAACCAGCCTTTGTGTCACTTACACAAATGCACCGAGTAATGCAAAGACAAGCTTTGCAATAATAGTCTGCTCATTCTCGTAGGTCCACGGCCCCCATAAGCAAAACCTATGGTTATTTTTGAGCCAGGCACATGCTATGATATTCAGACTGCCCACAAACTTTCAGACTTAAGTAATCCTTTTGTTTCAAGCAGCCTCCCAGTTAACTATGACCACATGAACTTAACATCTCCTTAACTAAGCCTAATCAGACTTGACTAATTACCTTTACTCAGTATTGAACATAGTAGACACTGTATCATCCTTTTATTAGATAAACTGATGAGAAAACAAGAATCTCATAATATTATTAATACTGTTTACTGATTGAAAAATCTAGCACTGGCATAGACAAAATCTCTTGAGTATATTAAATGTTGTGGCTTGCAGTAAAGGTATGTGATAAAGAAAATGCTATGAAAGACCTCACAGTAGGATTCGTTTGGATTCCAATTTGAATAGAACATACTCAATGAATATATGTAATAAAAAGGTGCTATGAACATTTGCCGTGATTATATGCAGTAAATAAATGTAGTGAATAGATGCAATGGCTTCAGTTAGGCAAACAAACAAACCAACAAACAAAAACCAAGTCCTTCCTGAACTCCCTCACACAAAGACTCCCAGTGATCACATAGATTTTTTTTTGTTTCTTTCTTTCTTTTATGTACCAATCCCAGTTCCCCCTCCCTCCTTTCCTCCCCCTACCCCCACCTTTCTTCACTCCACCCCCATCCACTTCTCAGAGAGGGTAAGGCTTCCTCTGGGAAGTCACATGTTCACATTTTCAGAAATCCCCCAAACCCCAATTCCAATCTCCACACCCTGCTCCACACCCCATCTCCAGTGCCTAGGCTGAGTAATGTATCTCTTCATAGAGAATGGGCTCCACAAAAATCAGTTCAGGCATTAGGGTTAGATCCAGGTCACCCCTGCCACATACTGCCCAAGCCACACCATTGTCACATGCATTCAGGGGCCTAGTTCAGTCCTATGCAGGTTTCCCAGTTGTCACTCAGGTGTCAGTGAGCTCTCACTAGCTCAGGTCATCTGCTTCTGTGGGTTTCCCCATCGTGGTCTTGACTCCTTTGTTCATATTTTTGCTCCTCCTTCTCTTCCATTGTACTCTGGGTAACTTGACCCAGTGGTTAGTTGTGGATCTCTGCATAAACCAACAGTCATGTAGTATGCTTTAATCCTAGCACTTGGAAGATAGAGACAGGCAGAATTTTGGAAGTTCAAAGCCAGTATGGTTTAAAAGAGCATGGCAACTTTTATAAAGGAAAATATTTAATTGTGGTGGCTCACATATAGTGCAGAGGTTTAGTTCATTATTGTCATGGAGGAAATAAGCAAACATGTTAGAGAAGGAGCTGAGAGTTCCTACATTTCGACTCACAGGCAACAGAAAGGTGCACATATGAGATCTTACAGCCCACTTTCTCTTCTATTAATTTCAGTGTGGTTGGCTTTATGTTGAGATCTTTGATCCATTTGAACTTGAGTTGATAGATATGGATATATTTTCATTCTTTTACATGTTGATATCCAGTTATGCCAGCACCATTTGTTAAATATGCTTTCTTTTTCCCATTTTTTATTTTTGCTTCTTTGTCAAAATCAGGTGTTCATAAGTATGTACATTAATACCTGGGACTTTGATTCAGTTCCATTGGTCCTTTAGTCTGTTTTTATGCCAATACCAGGCTGATTTTAGTACTGTAGCTCTGTAGTAAAGTTTGAAGTCAGGGATTGTGATGCCTCCAGAAGTTCCTTTAGTGTACAGGATTGTTTGGGCTATAATGGTTTTTTTGGGGGGGTTTGTTTTTTTTTGTTTGTTTGTTTTTTGTTTTTTGCTTTTCCATATGACATTGAATACCATTCTTTTGAGGTTTGTGAAGAATTTTGCTGGGATATTAATGGGCATTGCATTGAATCTGTAGATTTCTCTTGGTAAGATTGCCAATTTTTCTATGTTAATTCTACCTACCCAAGAGCATAGGAGATCTTTCCATTTTCTGGTGTCTTCTTCAACTTCTTTCTTCAAAGATTTAAAGTTCTTGTCACTTGTTTGGTTAGAGTTACTCCAAGATATTTTATGATATTTGTGACTATCATGGAGGGTGATGTTTCTCTGATTTCTTTCTGAGCTTGTTTATCATCTATGTAAAGGAGGACTACTAATTTTTTAAGTTAATCTTGTATCCTGCTACATTATTTAAAGGGTTTATGAGTTGTAGAAATTCCTTGGTAGCATTTTTGGGGTTGCTTATATAAACTATCATATCATCAACAAATAGTGAGAGTTTGACTTCTTCTTTTCCAATTTGTATCCCCTTGATCTCCTTTTCTTGTCTTATTGTTCTAGCTAGGACCTCTTGAACTATATTGAATAGAAATGTAGAGAGTGGACAACCTTGTCTTATTCCTGATTTCAGTGGGATCGCTGTGAGTTTCTCTCCATTTAGTTTGAACGGAGCAAGGCAATACCAGGCTGGGGAGAGAAGAGAGAAGAGAAGGCTAAAGCTTGGTGAATGAGTACTAAATCGTAGATAATGGAAAAGAAAATCCTGGTATTCTCTTGCACACAGGGTGACTAAAACAATTATAATACGATAGATAGATAGATAGATAGATAGATAGATAGATAGATAGATAGATATTTTTAAAACTGGAAAGTGGGGCTGGAGAGATGGTTTAGTAGTAATAGCACTGGTTGTTCTTTCAGAAAAGCCAGGTTTAATTCACAACTCCTGCATGGTAACGCACATATCGAATACTCACACACACACAAACACACACAAACACACACACACACAGAAAGAGAGAGAGAGAGAGAGAGAGGTTTTTCATGCTGCTCTGTACATATGTATAATTTTATGTGTCAGACAAAAAAGCCACCTTCCTGAGAACTATCTGTATCCTAAGGTGATAAGCAAGCTTCTATAGGAGAAAAGCCACCACCCTTTCTACCCGGTTGTAATACCTGTGAACTGCAGCAATGACCAGCATGGCAATATTGCCCTAAAAGTGAACAGTGGCACTTACATATTGGTGGTAACCAACTGCTGTTTAGATAAAAGGTTTGGTTAAAGAAGGAAAATAATGCCTGGTACTGTAAACCTAGTCAGCTACCTGGGGTTAATGAGGTGATAGACCTAAGAGGAGAACCTAATATAATCACTTTCCTAACCAGTATAAATTTCTGTGCTCTAAATATTAATACTGATACCCACAGACAGTTATAAAAAACTCACCCCCCTCAAAGAAGCTTCTTTTGTAGTAGCAGGAGGCCATTACAGAGCACATATGTTTTACAGTGTACATGTGGTGGTCAGAGGACAGCTTTGTGCCCTGGGCTATCTGCTTTCACCATTCATTGGATTTTGGAGAATAAACTCAGGTCATCAGGCCCATGCAGCAATCAATGTTGCCCAGTGAGTTATCCCATCTGGCCTTTTATTTACTTCAAAACTATCTTTTCCCCCACTGTGGATGAGGGGTTATCTTTCTCTCAGTCCATTTGTGCTGCTACCACACATATGTACTCTCTCAGTTTCCTTTAGTCACTAAACACCATAGCTGATCTCAGTGAGCATTACATATTAATTGATGTTCTTTTTACTTCAGCTCTCCTGTATTTCCCACTAGGGAGTCTATCTTTTGTCTTTAATCTGTATTGTCTCCTTTATTTCATGTTTCCCCAGTCTTCCTTTCTTTGGCCCCTCGCACATCAGGAAGATAGGAGCTCTAATAAATTATCTGAGAACACATATATCGAAGAGCATCATAGATCATATGAAATGGTCAAGTTTTTGCATAGGTAAATTCCCTTTGGGAAATTGCTTCTTTTCAGAACTTTGAAGGCATGCTTATTTCCTAGTTTCTCACTTTACTATTTCCAAAGCTCCCTGCTATTTAGATGCTCTGGTTCCAGTGGCGCTGCTCTGCGCTTCTCAATCCCTGGGGGAGCTTGGGACCTTGTAAGAACAGATTCCTAATTCTCTAAAGATTTAAGATAATGGCCACATAGTGTGGTCCACAGCGAGCATATAAGCAGATGGTCAGCACAACCCTTCTCGTGATAACGTGAGCTCCATATCTCATAGAATATTCTGTACTATTTGACAGAGGATTCCTCTCACTAGCTTTCCCCTTGTTCCTTCTGGAACTGCTGATATTAAGAAAATTAACATTTTATTTGATTATATCTTTCCATATGTTTTCAAACTAAGATTTTTTTCATTGTTCTATTTTACAAGGTATTTATTTAATGTATTTCCAGCCTTTAAGTTTCAGTCAGTTTCCTTTATCATCCCATTTTTCCCTTGCTTTCACTTTTTAATGGTTCTTTTCTCCTTTGAATATTTTGAATAATAGCAATTGATTTTTGTTTCATGGATTTAACATCTCCTCTCCTTTTTCAAAAATATTAAGGATGACTAATTTGAAGACTGATTAGAATGATTACATTTGCATAATGCATTTTCTTTATGTTGATTTTTTCTTTCTGTGTGTCTTTATGAATGCTAAAGGGTTTTCAAAGACACTGATTTAAAATTATTTGTGCCTTTGATTTTTTAATTATAAGCTTTCTTCAGATATTAATTCATAATTGCATACTTATTTTTAAGAGTGGAATAACGCTGACTAGATTCTATTATTAAGTTAGTCTTCTGATAGAGATTGCATACACACACTATAATATCTTTCATGTGCCAAGTCTATCTCACCAGAAAGGGATGCTTCAGTCTGCTGCTAACAATTCAAATCCATTAGGCAGAAGGTTTAGAGCCTTAGAAATTGAGATGTAGGCATTCACATGGACTCAGTTTTATCCATTTATCTTTATCTTTATCTATCTATCTATCTATCTATCTATCTATCTATCTATCTGTCTGCCTGCCTACCAATCCATCCATCGATATATATATATATATGTATATATATATATGGATAGATACATATGTATACATACACATATAGATATATATGAAGAGAGAGGGGTGTCTAATTTTATTCTTCTGTGTTTGAATACTCTATTCTTCATAAACAACTAAAATGGTACTTTCTCCTTGGTATGTTATATCTTGAGGATGTGACGTTTTTAATATTATGGTAATACACCATTATCCATGAAGTGACTTTTTATTTTTTATTCTGAAACTTTGTTCTATGTATCTGTTTTTATGACAGTTCCCTGTTCTTCTGATTACTATAGATTTTCATTACATCATTAACTCAGATAGCAAAATATCACTGTTTTTTTACTTTTTGCTGAGAACTATGTTGGCTATTCCAGATCTTTTGAGGTTTTAATCTAAATTTTAAAGAGTTAACAAAACACTCTTTGTTTTTATTTTGTGAAGATTTACATTATTTTTGTGGTGATTGCTTTGACTCTGTAGTTTCCTTTGAAACACCAAAAGTTTTTTTTGATAGTTTATGCTGGATTGTCAGGTTATAATCCTCCAATATGGAAGACCTCTGGGACGAGGATTTTATTTATCAAGGCCCTGTACTCCTATTTATTCTCTTTCCCTATTATTATTTTTAAGCCCCCAAAAATCTATGGAAAAAGGATACTATTCTGTAGCTTCAGCTGGCCAGGAACTTGATGTCTATCCCAAGCTAGTCTAGAATTCAGGGACATCCTCCTGTCTTAACCTCTGAGTACTGAAAATATAGCTATAAGCCAACTTTCTATATGTGTAATCATGTATAATCGTAAAATCAGGCTAATTAACTTTTTTGACCCCTCAAATACTATCATTTCTATTGCCTCAGAACCTCCACAATATTCTCTACTTTGAGATGTGTAGTTGGTTGTTGTGTACTATAGATGCTCTGTCAGGTTATACAATGTAAGAATTACTCTTCCTAACTGTATTTTAGAGTATACTTAAGTAGTCTAGGTTAGTGTGGTACCCACAGCAATAACAATGAAGCATCCAAAGTAAGGCCACTTCAGCAATGGAAGTTGCTGCTTTGAGAACATACCAGGTAAGGCAGGAGTGAGCTCTGTTGTTGGTAGTGCCTCTGACAATGATGCTCTACTAGTGCCAAGCTGTGACATGATGTGAAGCTACTCAGCTGCTTAAGTGGAGTGGTGCACGTGCCAGAGACTAAGCCATGACATTTGTCAATGCATAGATGGCCATAGGAAGCAGATGTGCTGGCAAGTGAGGGAGGTGGGGCTTAGCTACGAGTGTATAAGTTCTCTGGTGTCTCAGGTCATGGAAATGCTTTTATTCCTTGCTGATCACCACTGCTTGTTCCTGATATATCAAGGCTCTGTGCAGACATGGGTGCTGTAGCCGCAATCACACTGCTGAGATTCTGAGACTGAAGCCCCTGTGCTGGCATGGACTTTGAGTGATATAGACTTGCAGAGGCTTCTGCCCATGGACACGATAAATGCTCAAGTTGTGGGTCAGTCTCTGTTTCCAGCCATTAAGCTGCAATGTCCCGGGCTCTTCTGTCAGGACAGAGCCAGTATTGATTTCTTCTCTGAATAACGCCACCTTGCAAACCCTGAACGCGTTCATAAATGGCATTGTGATGACTGTGCATCATTCCTGTAAATAGACTGTGTCTGTAGCAATGGGGACTACCGACAGACTACCACATACCTTTCTCCCACAATACAGAGTGCACATGAGCTGTGGACCCATGGCCAAAGTTATTGCTGTGCACCATCCCTCTCTATGATCTACACTTCCGTCTCACTGTTTTATAGAACCCATTCTCTCCATTGTTTAGTTTTAGACCTTTCTCAGTCACTAGTCTCGAAATGCAGCGATTTTCCTGTCAGTTTGAACTGTCTTTGTAGAGGAGGCAGCAAGCACTGGACACTTCAGTTTGATTGTTTTTGTTTTCAATTTGTTTTGTTTTATGTGATTTTGTCTGTTTTTTGTTTAAAAGTACTGTTATACGAATATGTGTGTGTGTGTACTGTTTATACAGAAAAACATTAAAAATTTGACTGCAAAATGTATGATGGTGAAAATACAATGTCTATTTCATGTTTATGCTATGGTAGTGAGACAGAACAGGTTGCTGGCACGATTCCTTCATTCAATCAGTCTAGTCTTATACTCCAATTCCTAGGCATCTTCAATACTTAACTTGACAGTTGTTAGCTTTTCTAGTCAAAATGGAAGAGTGAAAACAAAAGATTTGTTTAAAGTAGGCTTGGAAGTGGCAGCAAATATTGCTAAACTCTACTGTCAGAAGTAAATCAAACTCCGTACCTACTTGAAAACCAACCTGATGCCAGCTGTGTGCTCAGTGTACCAAGGAACCACCTGTTTTGGTGTGTAACTCGTAAACACATTTAACTTGTCAAAGATTTGCATTGAAAAGATTAAAAAATGTATCTTAGAATCTGAGAGTTTAATAGGTAATGTTTAAAGAGCTTAATTAAAATATCAAATTCTACAAAAATGCCATGTCACTAAAACAGTGAAAAATGAGTAGCAATAATTTTAGTGTTGTCATTTTGATTGCGTTGCCCCTTCAATAGCAGTTTGCATGGATGTACAAACACAGCTACTCTGCCACATAGCGCATGGCTGGATTTTTGGTGAAATTGTCACTAGTCCAGTTGCCTTCGTGGTATATGAAATGCTGATCATGTTAAGAATACTTTTCAAAAAACGTCCATGACTTATTTTCATAGGTACATACTTTCTTTTAAAATTCAGATGCCAATATTGAATTCAGTGGTACCTGGCTCCAAATGACCATGTAGCAGTAGATGTTTTATTTTATGAGATCAACAAAAGCCAAGTTGGAAGTAAGACTATTGGATTTATTGAAATGCTTCTGGTACCTTTTCTGCTGCTGACGGAGCTCGAATCTTTTTCCTTTTTTTAATAGAACACGGAGGCTGCATGGAAAATGAGCAAACATAACACTCATTTGAAAACTACACCCATCCCTTTAAAGTGATGATCAGGGGATATATTACTTATAAATAAGATTAAATATTAAAATAGGTGCTGCTCTCACAACTCCTACATGTGAAATTCCAGTTCTACCATTAATACTGATCCAGTGGTATACATGTATGAACATACCTTTTATTTCTCTGGTAATGCTTAAGGAACAGTTTTCTTTTTTTTTTTTTCCAAAAATGAAATTTCACAAAATAAGGGAAGAAAATAAAAACAACTCCCCATTTGACAGGCTGTTTCCATTAATTCACATCTCTCTGCCACACTGTTCTTTTGATCTATCAGGATCTAGCAGAAGATGAAAGTTTCCATGGTGCAGGAGCCAAAGCTGCATGACTGTTTTTCAGCTACCTAGGCATTAAGGGGAAAAGACCATCTCTACTCTTTGATTATTTCTGCATATGTGTAAGTTAGAAAATGACTATGAAAGCTGAAATTTCCATCCGCCTAGTTTACAGAGGAAGCATCTCATGGCCAATTTAGAAAGAATAAACATTCACTTTTCGGGTGTTTGAAGAATGACTGAAGGCCATTTCAGCAGAATTTCAGTCACTCTACTTGCCTTCATTAACAGCAGTCTAGCTGCTTCCGAGGGGAGTCCCACAGGCAGCATGATTACTCCTCCGTTGGCTGCGGAGAGCACCATGGATCCAACGAACAGATTTGCTCTAAGCCTCAATCCTATTGTACTGAACCCCGTACGGCTGCATATGTAATGTGTATGTCACAGTTAAACTTCAGAGATGCAAAGAAAGTCACAACAGAGAGTAAATGTAAGTTCATCCTTCAGAAATATTTCCTACACTTTGGGAGATGAAAATCATACATTTGCTGAATTCCTAAACTCACCTGGAAGATTTCTTACCTCAGAATACAAATGCAAACTGTTCTCATATTTTCATATGAGGGGAGGGAATAAGCTTGTAATGATGAATTTAGCTTTCAAAGCCTTAGAAACAACAGGAGCCCAAATGACTCTTAAACAATTAAGACTCCAGAAGTCAGTATTAAAAATGCGATCTAGGGCCAGCCTGCTGATGGGCACTTACGGCACAGGTCTGGGGACCTGAGCACAATCCTTAGAGCTCACGTAAAGGGAGGAGTTGGTAAGTGATTTCACAAGGTTGTCCTCTGATCTTTCTGCTTATGCAACCCCCCCCACACCCACACCCACACACGAGCACAAACAGATTTTTTAAATTATAGAATCAAAAATGACCTCATTATAGGCTTTATAAAAGTGTCATTTTACCAATAACTGAAATAAAAGAAATGAGATTCTCGATTGCAGATGAGAAGACCACATGTTCCATTGAGTGCAATGATCAAGGTAGTGTGCTGTGAGCTGGGGTCTGATGATGTGGTGAATGGCAGCTTGCTCTGTCTTTCACACTATGACAAGCACACAACTTGAGTGGTGTTTTCTTCCAAAAGCCAGAGCAGAATGCAGCACACTTCCTCTCATTTCCATTTTATTCTTGGTTAGACAACCACGCGTAGGTATTACAGAATTATGTATCTCCAAATATTCTTCCATTGTATTGTGCTGCTAAATGAGTTTCCTTGATATGGCGAGTCTTTAATAAATAAATACCTCAGAAATTGTTTGGGGCCTTTTTATGAGTCAAGGTGATGTAGGGACATGAGTTTCCTTGATGTGACAAATCTTTAATAAATACATATATCAGAAATACTTTTAGTCCTTTTTATGAGTCAATGTGGTCTAGGAACATACCACCCAAAAGACTATGCTTTCTATTTAAAACAGTCTCATAAATACATTATCCAAATAGTCTATATAAAGTACTATGATGGAGTCGCTGTCAGTGCTCACTGTCTCCAGAAATGCTTCATCCGGCCCACTATGCACTCCCGTTAGACACTGGCAGGCCATCTCTCATGTTGTTCACCTCCATTCTCACTGATTCCCTATTCCCTCAGACATTCATCTTTTTCAGTATCTTTGTATAGACCCTACTTGCCGTGCACCGCGCCCCCGTGTCTGCTCTCGGTGCGCTGGCACCCAGTTACTAAGCTTCGGGCAAGGGGGCTGGAGGTTAAAATACACAGACACACACAGACAGAGAGGCAGTGACACGGGTCATCCTTGAATTCCCCCAAGAATGCCCCTTTATTGTGTCCAGGGGCAGATTATATAGAGATAGCCACGCCCCAGCCAAACCCACCAGAAACCACTCTCCTGCCGTCAGGAACTCCTGAAGGTCTCGTGCTCAGAGCAGCTGTAGGCACTCAGATCAGGGAAATTCAAGATCTGGGGTCTCACTGCTCCCAACACCTCCTAGTTTTTTATTCGATGCAGTTGCCAGTATAATCTACACAAAGTGCAAACTTGGCCACATCATCTTCTCCTTAATCCACAGTTAGTGGTTTTAGCATGCTTACTGAAACAGTTCCAGGTGTGTTTTCAGATAATGGTGATTGAACCCAGGGACCTTACAAGTAAGCACTTCACCACTGAGCTGTCTGTAGCCCTGTCCCACATATATCTAACTTCATAACAGAGCACAAAATATGATGCCCTTTATGTCTTAGCCACTTCTTTACCACTGTGTCGCTCTGTCTTCATGGGGCTTCACTACAGACCAGTAATGGAACACCACAATCCTAACTTCATCCTGTCTGTACTTCTTCTTTAATCTGGATAACATCTACCTCCTCCTCTCACACATGTGTTTCTCTTAGCCTCCTCACATAAATCTCTGCCAATAAAAGCAATCGTTTTCCCGTCAGTATCTTCATTTTACTCTATTTCTTTGCATTCGTATCTCAAATTTTCACTGAGTCCACAGTCGGGATTTTTTCCTCCCCAGGCACTGTTCTAGGCAGTCGATAAAGACCAAAAGAACATGCTGAGACTGCTAGTACCTCTGCCTGGAGAAAGATCAGAATTGAAGAGTAAGAGACAGGCAGAAACCAGCAGAAAAGGGAGCAAATTAGAGAGAAATTCCAAAATGATGATTCTTAAGAGAAACATAAAATAATATAGGGTATTAGTGACTGAGAGAGACTGTGTATCATAAAGTGACCAAAGAAGGATCTCTCCTCGAGAAAATTTAAGGGAATAAAAATGGTAAGAAATATACATCTGAAAAAAAAATCTAAACCACAAATGTGTTCAGGCAGCAGAAACAAACGCAAAGACTAAGTTATTGTATGGCTCTGAGAGAATGACATACGCAGAAATGAAGCCCAGAGCTTAGACACATGAAGATGCTAAAACCTCTTCAGGCAGCCGAGTGTATGACACATGAGACTATGGTAAGACAAATGGATCTCTCACACTTGAAAATAAAACAATGTAATGTATGAGCACACTCTGGGCAAAAATGATATCATATACTCTTTATTTCCTTCATGTTTATCTGTGTGCCTATAGACAAAAGGTGATAGAAATGTCTTCAACAAATATAAAAACTTACCTGAAGCAAAAAACTAGCATTAATAACACAAACAGAATATTTTTAGTTATCACACATATTTAATTTGCATTTAATTCTTAAACAGTAGTCCTACTTTGAAAGATCAGGGCTGTGTGGTCCACAGAACAGCAGAAATGGAGGATGCCTCTGTTCAGCCATCTCCTGGGTGTCAACTTCAGAGTTAAAGTCTCTTAATTAAACTATCTCATTTGTAAATGGGACCCTTGCTAGGACAAAGAAAATTGTTGTTTCTAAATATATATTTTAGCATTTTTTTCTGTCTTCATATCATCTACCATAATTGAACATTTTTTTAAAAGATGCCACCTTGGTTTGAACACACTCAGAAGGTATACACACACAGACCTCAACTGAATGGATAGACTTTAAAAATCAAACAAAGCAAAAATAAGAAACAACTTTCCTTAGTAATATAGAGGAGTTCTTGGAGAGCCTGATTTCTGTGTGTTCAATTACCAAAGGCTAATCTTTAGCACATCTGTACCCTGTATAGGCTTCACTTAGAGTTAGTCTTGACTGAGAGGGAAAGTCCCCTGACTAAACACTTTTCCCTAAGTTTGCTGATTTCTTTCCATTTCTAATTTGTCATTCACTGCTATCTACCAATACTGAATGGACTTTAAATGAAAGTTAAATTGCTGAGTTTGGATACCTGCAAAAATACTAACACTGTGAGTGTCTCAGTTGACACCCACTGTCTTATCTATAGTGGTCTGTTGTTGGAGTCGTGGATCCTCCAAACCACTGAACACATCTCGTCTCTGTAGTGCAGTAGACACATTCAGGACGTGATCTCACCCGGGCAATTGTGGGGCAGAGGCAGATCAAATATGCCACTTGACAGTTGACTGATGAGGTTACTAACTGCTACCCAAGTAACTTAAGTGACCATAAAGGTATAGGCTTAAGTACCAAGAAGGCAAACTGTGAGACTCTGAGTCCTACATTCTCATTACTTCGGAGAAAAGATTTGCACTTGGCAGAGCTTGTCACTTACACGCTATAAAAGGAGAAAATATTTTGTTCATTCTGGCAGGAGCAATATTTTCCCTTTTAGATTTATTTTTAAAATAATTTTCTGATTGAAAAGTTACCCAGGTAAATCATTTTCAGTAGAACTAATGACATTCCCAGGCGAACAGGCTTTAGTCCAAAATGCTAAACAAAGCACTTTCTGGAATATTCCTTTCCAAGCTGAATGCCAATGGTTTCCAACTCTGGCATCCTCAGTCTCCATTTTAATAGGTAACACACTTTGAAAGTAGCACTGAAAACCAAAACTTCTTAGCTATCTGATCATTGTTCTCTGTGCAACAAGCTGTTATCACTAATGTGCAAAGTGTTATCATCCAGACTGCATTGTGATAATGTAAGGAAGTGACATTTTATAATTAGAACACACACACACAACAGTCAAATCTGTTTCCCAAGTACATATCAAGAAGGCCTAGAAATGTCCATTTCCATCTTCCTATTCTAAATTCACCTCACTAAGATTCATGTAAAATAGACATTTGCTATTCATTATTTGCACTTTTGATCTCCTGGATGCATCCTGAATTCTGCAAGTAAAAGGAAATACACAGAGATTTTATTGCTTCTATGGATTCTATTGCTCTTTCATTCACTCAGGTATATTGGTTGCCTGTTGTTCTCCAAGCAGCATTACTGGAGTTTGCAAACACAAGCCAGTGCTCCCTGTTCTTGAGAGTTTCAACTTAATAGAAAGACAGCTATGCAAACAAGGCTTTGTGGTGCACCGGAAAAAGAAGAATACTGTAGGCATGCAAGGAATGTTCTGGGACATTGACTTGGAGAGATAAGGAATTTTGGTTCTTTGTTCTTGATGCTGAAAAATCAGCAGGATTTAAATCAGAAGAAAAGAAAAAAAGACCAAGTTAGGAAATGTCAAAGGTGTGAGTTCAAAACACAGACTGAACTTAGACTAATTCTTACCCTATTCATCTTTAACAAGAAGAAAACACACATATCAGAAGTCTTCATATAAGTAAATGGTTTCTGTAGTAGAAATAGGGACATATTAAGAATGTGTATTCTGAGAAGTAAAATTTTGCAAAAATATGTATATTGTAGTTTACAGTAAGTAACCTAGAGTTTGAGTATGAATTAAAGTCTGAACACACAGATGCCATGGAATTCTCAGCAAGTTACTCTAAGCTTCAACACCCTTCCATAAACTGAAGATGCTTTAAGTAACTGCCTCATATAAATTATTTTCTAGATTAAATAAAATCCTATAAAGTATTGGAAAAGTCATGGGAATGGGGACACCATTCATAATTGTTATATACAAATATATAAATTGTTCACTCTTTAATAGCTTTATTGAATTATAATTTGCATACTATAAAATCCATCAAACAAAAGTATATGAGTTATTTTGTTTTAGTAACTTTCCAGAATTGTTGCACTATGTCTTCAGTCTCAGTCTAGAATATTCTTCTCCTTCAAAGGAATTCCTATTTTCACCCAATCTAGCTCCTAGGTCTACATGAGCCCAAATATTTTTAGAATTACCTTCTCTTTCATTCAAATAAAAGTCTTTGTATGGATTCAGATTTTTTATGAGAGACACACATTCACACACACACACACACACAGAGAGAGAGAGAGAGAGAGAGAGAGAGAGAGAGAGAGAAAGCTTAATGAACCTAAGAGGTTCCTTGTATTCCTAAACATTTATAATGATACAGAAATTTTGGGAGATATCTTCATTATTAACAAAGTCTTTTATGTTTTTTTGTAAATTTTATTTAGGTTCTAGGGTCCTAGAAACCTTAATGGCCACCAGAGTTACTCTGAGCCAATGGCTTTGTGGTTCTTTGTGAGCCAATGGCCTTGGGGATTTGAAGAATGATATTCGCGGATCACAGAAGGTCAATTTTCAAAGGAGGTGTATTATAGATTCAAATCAGGGACTGGGGGTGGGGAAGGAGAACTCCCTTATAACAAGGGTGCAACCCTATGAATGAGATACTGCTTAGCAGCTAGTACAGGAATTTCTTAATGACTCACCCCAGAAACTGGTGAGGAATGGCTGAGCTGGTCAGTTTTATTGGCCTGACAGTTAAGTATCAAGGTGCCTCCTCTCAGATTCAGTCATTTTCTCATACTAAGCTTTTAAGCAAGAATAAGAAATAACAAGTGATCAGAAACCATAACTTTTTCTGGCATTTCTGACCTCCAGCAACGACATTTTCAGATCCAAACTACTGTTTTGGGTTACCAGCGCTTCTTGAACACTGTTGTCTCTCTCTTGTTCCCATCAATAGTGTCCCCCAATCTCTCTGCACCCCTGAAGAACTTAACAGCACAGCTTTTAGCTTTTTACCTGTAGTAGGACAGCAGTGTGGTTGCTGTGGATTATTCAGTTCATTTGAATAAATACAAAGGAACAATTGATACTGGATTGATCATACAGTAAGAGCAGAAAAAACTGGTTTAAGAAAAGGCCAGTGCCTTTCATAGGGTCTACTCTATTTTAATGTACTATAAACATGTAATCAGCATTAATGCTGGCCTATATTTTGGACAACACTGTACAATAAGTAGCATGCAACACATTAGAAGTCTTTCATTTGTTTGTTTGCTTTGAACAGGATCTTCTGTAACCTGCCAAATCACTATGTACCAATGATGACATTGGATTTTTAATCTTCCAGTCTCTACCTGTTGCTGTCTTTTAAGCATATGGGTTACCATGTCTGGTTCACTCAGTGCTGGAGGTGGTTTATACAGTGCTAACAACTGAATCCAGAGTTTCACGCATGCTAAGCAAGTGCTCCACTAACTGAACTATTCTCACAGAACAAATGCAGTGGTATCTTAGTGGTTTTAATGTTTACTACTCTGAAATGAGGTATCAAGTTGTAGCTTTGTCTTGATTGGTGTTTTCAACACCAGTTCATCATAAAAGCTGAGAATAAGCAAGGACCAGAAAAAATACACATTGACATCAAAAATTCTGTAATTGGCAAATCTATTGCCAGCATTATACCAAATGGGAGAAAACTGAGAACATTTTTTTTAAATCTAGATTTAAATCAGGGTGCTCCCTTTCTCCACTGTTATTTAGTATAGTACATGAAATACCAGATTTAAAAAAAAAAGAAAGATAAGAGCTACTGACAGGAAAAATTTAAATTATATGTATATCTGCATAAGGCATGCTTCTATATTTAAAATAATATAAATATAATTTTTAAAAAGTCCCAAATCTGATAAACTATGTAATCAAAGTCTCAGAATACAAAATCAGCACACTGAAAGCAATAACAGCATTTATGAATACCATTACAGAACATGACAAGAAAGAAATAGCCTAGGAAAAAAATATCAGTAACTTAAAATAAATAAAAAGAAACAGACCTAATCAAGAAAGTGAAAAATAAAAAAAAATATTGACAAGGAAAACTTTAAGAAGCCAAAGAAATGCATCAAAGACACTAGAATGCAAAAAGACCTCCCATGTGCTCAGATTAGCAAAACTAGTGTTGAGGAAATTGTTGCAATATCAGAAACAGTTTATGTCAGCAACACATGAAACTTCTACTCTTTCCAAAATAGAAAGAATTCTAAAATTCTCACAGAAGCAGAAAAATTACCAAATAGACAAGGCAATCATTCTTAGAAAGAAATATGCTGTAGGTATCACAATACCTAACCTCAAATAGAACAATAGCAAGAACAATTTGACGCTAGCACGGAAAAGGTATGGAGCAGTGGAACAGAATGGGGGACTCAGAGTAAACTGTGACAACCACAGCCAGTTAATTTTGATGAAGTTGTCAATAAGGTGTGTTAGAGAAAAGACAGCCTCTTCGACAAATGCTGCTAGGAAAATTGTATTTCTACACACCCAAGAAAAACGCTAGATCTGTATGTATCTCTCACGGTGCACAAATGGCAAGTAAAATACTCCTATGAACAGAAACGTGAAAACACATTCTATTCTGAAGCTTCTGCACACAAATGGAGAAAATCACCATGATGAAGAGATTGCATTTAAAATGAGGAAAAGTCTTTGCTAATTACTAATGGAATTAATGTATGGGGTAAATAATGAACTAAAATCATTAAACACCAAAACCCCAATAAATGGACTAATAATTTCAATGGATAGTTATCAAAAGTAGAAATCAAAATGGACAATAGATACTTAGAAAAGTATCCAACATCTTTAGATATTAGAGGAATGTAAATTAGCATAACTTTGAGGATCTATTGTTATCTCAGAACAGCTATTAAAGAAGCATACAACAATATGTGTTGAGAATGTAGGAAAAGAGAGCCTCATATCCAGAGTAGGTAGTCAGGAAACTTGTACGTCCACTATGACAGTCAGTATAGAGGTTAATGAGAAAACTATTGTGGTACCATTCTTGGTTATATGCTAAGGCTAAAGTTCCAAAGTCATTGTAGCCCTGAGATATTTGCACATTCATGTTGATTGCTTTATCTCAACATTTGGGAGTGGAGTAGTAAGGAATATTTAGAAAATTATATATCACATATTTTCCTTTTTTATTCAACATCTAGCTTTAAATACACACACATACACACACAAACACATACAAGTGTGTGTGCAGAAATGAGAAATGTGATCACTGGAGCTGAGAAGAATAATATTGTAAAGGGGTGCAAGTGATAAGAGATCGAGGGAGAGGCGGCTGGTGATGGTGCACACCTTTGATCCCAGCACTCAGGGAGCAGAGGCAGGTGGATCTCTATAAGTTCAAGGCCAACCTAGTCTACAAGAGCTAGTTCCAGGACAGGCCCCAAAGCTACAGAGAAAGCATGTCTTGAGAAACAACAAACAAACAAAGAAACAAAATTGAAATCGAGTTAAGACTAACATATAGAAGAAAAAAAGAGAACCAGTCTTAAGGATTTAGAACATTGGAAGAGGGCAATGTAGATAGGAAACACATTAAAACAAAGCATCAACACATATGTTTAAAAATATGTTTCATGAGAATAGTCCCAACCTGTTGTCCAGAATGTCTTTGCTATTCCAGAGGGAAGGAAGAAACCCATGTGTATATATATAAAAACCCTTACCTGATCATACATTACAGCCCAAGATACTAGTTTTAAACTAAATAGGATTAGTTGATCTTGAGTTTTCAAGGCTGACATTTTCCTCCAAAAAAAAAATGAATAGGTTGAACCAATATCAGAATAATTACAGAAATGTAAAAAAAACATGTTTATAGGTCTTATTGTGTAGTTTACACGATTTTCTCTCTGCTACATTCTATTTCAGGATTCCTAAGACTATGCCACTTGAAAATTTAGAACAAGAAATAAAAGACAAGAAGAGAAATTTAAATAACTTTATAAATAATTAATATTTCTTTCCTTCTATGAAAGGTAGTGCAATTAGAATGAATGGTCTTTCTGATTTTTAAAGATGTAATTTCAAGTTAGCAGTTTCACATGGGCTTTTCCATAATTCTCGGTTTTGACTACCACACTCATTTCTCCTTCCCCTCATTCAGCCCTGCTTTAATTCAAATATTCCCTCCCCTTCTTTCATTTCACATGGGTCCAACTACCCAACACTAATTGTTATGTTCAATTGGAAAATACTATTCCTCCATAAGTGTTTTCATACTTTCTTCCCATGAATTAGTCTTCCCCTGCAAGGCTTGCTGTCCTGCCAATACTCAATACTCTCCCCATTTAAGCCTTTCTGTTTCTAATACTTCTCTCTACTTTCATTTTATCTATTCTCCTCCCTTAATATACTTCATCAAATGGTTTCCTCACTTCCACTTGTACCCCAAGTAAACTATACAATAGTTTGAAGCTAGGACCCGCATTTGAGAAAGGTCATTGTCTTCTAGGCTTGGTTTTTTTAGCTCAATAAACTTTTTTCAGTCGTATCCATTTAACTACAAATTTCATGATTTAATTCTTTTTATGGCTGAGCAACATTCCATCATGTATATGTGTCTCATTTTTCTTACTATCCATCTGTCGAGGGATATCTAGTTTGATTCCATTTCTTAGCTATTGTGAATAGAACAGTAATGAATATGTTTATGAAAGTGTCTCTATAGTAGGTCATAAATTCTGTTGGGGTTTGATATATGACTAGGAGTAATTTAGCCGGGTCATATGGTAGTTCTACTCCTCATGTTTTTAAGAAACTTCTAGATAGATTTCCAAGGTGGTATTCTGTAACCACATCCATGCCATTGTGACCTCCTCAAAATAGAATAATTTTCTCAGAGAGGTTTTGAACAACTCTGAGATTCTATTTTACACCTGTAAAAATGGCCACAATCAAAAACACTGATGACAAGTTATAATGGAGAGGTTGTGGGGTAAAGGGAAGACTCTTGCATTGCTGGAAAAATGCAAGCTGGTACAACCCCTTTGGATATCAATGTGGTGATTGCTCAGAAAACTAGGAAATAACCTTCCTCAAGACCCAGTAATACCACTTTTGGATATAATATATAGCCAAAGGATGCTCAACCGCGCCTCAAGGACATGTGCTCAGCTATGTTTATAGCAGCATTGTTTGTCATAGCCAGAACCTGGAAACAATTTAAATGCCTTTGATGAAAGAATGGATAAGGAAAATGTGGTACATTTACACAATGGAGTACGACACAGCAGAAAAAAATAATTACATCTTGAAATTTGTAGGCAAATGGATGGAGCTAGAAAATATCATATTGAGTGACTTAACCCAGACCCAGAAAGACAATTATCACATGTACTCACTCATAAGTGTTTTTTAAACACAAAGCAAAGAAAAACAGTCTTCAAACCACAATCCCAGAGAATTTAAACAACAATGAAGACACTAAGAGAAACTTACATAGATCTAATCTACATAGGAAGTAGAAATAGATAAGATCTCCCGAGTAAATTGGGAGCATGGGGATCTTGGGGGAGGGTTGAATGGGGAGAGGAGAGGCAGAGAAGGGAGCAGAGAATAATGTAGAGCTCAATAAAAATAAAAAAAGAATAATTTTCTCTTCAGTATCAACCATCATTCTCTGTTGAGGAGGTCACAAAGGAGAGAGTTTCCATATTCCATGGTTTATGCTATAGCTATGTTCTTATGGGCAGCATTAACTGGATTTAGTGGATACTCGAAACAAAATAGGAATAACATAAAGCTGGAAAGTAAGATGTGCTACTGAACATATGGATAAGGTGGAAGAGAAAGGAGTGGGGTGATGTAATCATATTTCCTTGTCTACATGTATAAAATTCTCAACACTGAAAAAAATAAAAATGATTTACCTCTATGTTTTCAAAGACTGAGATACTGTGATAAAATATTAAATGCATTACCAGAAGTCATATTCTATCCTTTATGCATATGGATGTTTGTACACTAACACGGAGTCACGCATACAGCAGTTTGGACAGTTCTCTACTGCATTGTCTGTAAAGGCTTGTATGTGCTGCAAAAGCAATGGCCTAAAAACTAGTCAGCTTGTCATATATTTAAATGAGTTTAGAGCATGTAAACACTTTTGAAACAGTTAACAGGAAACTTACAAGCTTTTATTTAAAAAAATATTTGCTGAGTGTTAATGCAGAAAGCGTTCATATCTGTTCAGCATTATGAACATGCCCTATGGGGTATGAAAATGCAGTCATTAGATGAGTTTTAGGTATTGTACTCTTTGAAAGCAAATGCACTTGAAATAGAATTCTGCATGCTCCCACACTCAAGGCAAACTATTCGTCTAATTACCTTTCTTTCATGCCAATTTTTCATACTTGTTTCTCATAAGTTATTGCTTCATATATTTGTTAAACTAATGTGTTTTATTCTTAAATATTCTTAGTATCTCAGCACTTTCTTTTCTCCTTCACACATCTTATTCCTTCCATGTACTCAACATTTCTTTGAATTTGACTTTTTAAGATGAGCAACTGCTTAAGTGTGCATCTCCTACTCTAGAAACATTTCTCTGCTCTTTTCCCAAGACAGAAACTTGATCTCTTCTCCGTCCTCTCTCTAGAATGCAACTCTGCTTGTGAAGCAGGGACTTCAGTGCGTCAGTGATATGAGTCTCCATTTTTGGTGGGCAGTAATAGAGAAATGTTCATTTACTGTGAAAGACTCAATTTAATAAAAGTAACATCCAACTAAATCAAAAGTGTGTAACAAGTCTTTTTCTGTGGTGCCAGCAAGCTCCCAGATAATGAAACAGAGACTTCTTATTAATCATGAAAGCTTAGCCAGTAGCTTAGTCTTGTTCCTAACTAGCTCTTATAATTTAAATTAACCCATTTATATTAATCTGTGCTCTATCATGTGGCATTACCTCTCTTTCATATTTCACTCCCTGTTTCTTCTCATTATCCCTGGAAGCTCCTGTGCACCTAGATTCTTCCTTCTACTTCCTTTCTCTCCCCACAAGTCCCGCCTATACCTCCTGCCTAGCTATTGGCTGTTCAGCTTATTATCACACTAACCACAGAAATGTACCTTCACATAATGTATAAATAACCAAAACATGACTGTTCTTGTTATGCTCAGATCTGTGAAGCCCCCCCCCAAACCAACAAGGAATCTGAGTCCCATATGTGAAAGAAAAGAGCCTTTATTCTCTTTATTCTACACAAATTTGCAGACTCAAACTCTCCATGTGTCCAATGTATTGGAATGGTCAGGGAGCCCCAAGCTCAGTTAGAGTTGGGTAGGTGAAATAGCAAAGATGAGGGTGAGGGATTTCTGAGGATTAGGACCCCTGATTGGCTGCCATTTGTCTAGAGGTGTCCTGTTGAATGTGTGCTGTAGGTGATCCTATTTACAAAGGTTGGTTGGAACTTTAGGGATTTCCTTTGGATGGTCTGTTCCTGGGTGGTGCCTGGGCAGTCTCAGTTTGTGGTCCTTATGGGGACCAGGTATTGCCTCAGGGTAAACTACTGAGACTCAGGCTTTTGTTAAGCTTATCATGGCTGGGTCCTACACTCCCAGACTTCTTTTGTATTAAAAGTGAATCTTCCATTCAGATCTCCCCAGAGGGAATACTGATGGGTGAATTCAGTTGGCTTAGAAAGTAAGAACTTTGCTTCTGGCTGCTGCATAACAGCAACTTTCACCGTATTCTTCAAATGCCTGGGGCAATCAGAAAAGCATTCAGCTTTGTGAGTTATCAATAGTGCATTATTCTCTAGAGTCAGATTTCCAGAATGGGGAATCATACCTATTTTTACTAGACAGGCATTAATGGAAGTAACAGGACTAAATAAGATTTACACATGTTGAATGTTCTTATTATTAGTAGGCATTTAGAACCCTAGAGAAAGGAGTTTTGACATTTAGCTTAATGTGCTTTCCATATTTTGTAATTATTTTAAAGTTTATTCTGGAAACTTCTTTCTGGGAATCCTTTCACAGTCACTGAAAAATAAATGATTTAATTGGTTTTCATAAATTAAAAATTAAAAAATACTTCTTGCCTATATATTTTTATATATTAGTGCCAAGATATTTTTTTAAAAAAGAGCAGCTCTAAAATATAGGTGACTTTATTTATCAAACGACTAACTCTTAATCAATAGAATCAGAGTCTCCATGTGCTCCTGACTCGCAAGGTTGGGCATGTGAGGTGCAGTTTGAGTGTTTTTCCTCTCCTCTGCATGGCTGTATTGAATTTTCAGAAAAGAAATAAATGTTACCAATTTTCCATCTTACCTGATTTCAAATAAAACTCCCAATACACTGATGAGTCCTTTGTCCCACTATATGGTGACAAAGGAGACTTTGCTATTCACACAGTGAAAAAAAATTTAAACCATCTTGAAATTGCTTCTAAGCTTCAATTAAGACAGTATCTGGGCCGGGCGATGGTGGCGCACATCTTTAATCCCAGCACTCGGGAGGCAGAGGCAGGCGGATCTCTGTGAGTTCGAGACCAGCCTGGTCTACAGAGCTAGTTCCAGGACAGGCTCCAAAGCCACAGAGAAACCCTGTCTCGAAAAAACCAAAAAAAAAAAAAAAAAAAAAAAAAGACAGTATCTGTAAGGAACTCTTGGCATTGGAAATGTTGGCAACCTTCTCTTTTGCTCAGTGAAGATGATATAGATTCTTCCATCCTCATTACAGACAAAAAAAAATAAGAGATAGATAATAAGCCATTTGTTCCCTAGGATTTTTTATAAACAGTTAAGAGATTGAGGAGGATCAATTTTTAATTTAAATTTTTAAGTATAATAGACATGACATTCAATGACCATTATATTTTTATCATTTTCTTTGTTTCTAATAGAATATAATGTCATAAAATCATTATGTCTACACCATTTTTTGCTTATATGCATATATACACACACAAAATACATACATAACACACACAAACGTACACATACATACACAAACACACACACATACAATGCCTCTGAGAGGCCACCTGTCTAAGTGCAATCTTTGGCTCTAGGAATGTTTCCTGATAGTGAGTAGTTTACTTCTTGGTCCATTCTTGGACCATTTTCTTCAATTCTCTTTCTATATTTCATCTAACTTCATTTTCTATTGGTGCCCCCTGTTGAAAATGTTCTTATGTAAATATTAGCTCTTTTTAATTTCTTGTTTATTTTGGTCTCCTGGAAATCATGTGCTATCTGTTTTGAGAGCTCACCCCCCTGTGCTCTTCAGTCAGACATTGTTCCTCTTGCACAACTTTTGTGTCACAGTATTTTCTGTGCTGTGTGTTTGGTGTTTTCTTACCAGTGTTCTCTAATTGGAAACAATATCACCATGGACCAGGATGTGCATACGTATTTCTGCCTCTAATTAGAAAACAAACACTCTGCTAAGGGATTATAATGAATAAAATAAAATAAGGTGGAAGGCAGAGTTGTATATTGAAAGATAAGTGTGATTATTTGTGATGTATCACCAATTTCTCTCAATAGAGTTCAATCATTTTATCTCTACTTGCAAACCTAGGGACCATCTTCTCCATGAGAAGACAAGCTGTGCTTCAGAGGACAGTGGGTAGGTGTTCTGGGGACAGGGGTAGGCATTTTGGGGACAGTGAATAGGCAATGCAGTTTGCTACTACTCTCCTCTCCGCTGATGTTGATATATAGAAAATCTTGGTCTTTTATAACACAAAAAATTCATTTTTTTGTTTTAGAATAACAATGTTAGAAATTTCACCTTTTATAGTTGTTCTGTGTATGGGGAGATGAGAGGAGTCTTTTAACTGTCTTAGGATCTCTCTCTCATAGCCCAGTCTCAGTATATGTAACTGCACTGAAAGAATAGCTATACTGAGAAACATGGGCTTTTTGAGGTGACATCTAGACACTGTCCTCATGGGGCAAAATAATTCAATTCTATGGAGCTTGAATATTCTGTAAAGTGGCTTCATAACTGAAAATTAAGCAAAACAAAACAGTAGATACCAACCTAGAAAGTAAACCACATGTCTGAGGACTCCTTTCTGATATTCACTGTGGAAGCATACTTTGATAAGGCTTACTTTTTGTTCACCACTAAACTTACTAACTAAGGTGTTTGGTTGCTGTTTTTAAATATTATTTTGATGATTACTTACATGTTTCTGTTGGCATGGTCTATAGAAGACACATAGCTTTTGAACACTAACAAGTATCTGTTAGGCAAGTAAGTTGCCAAAGCCATCTTTTGAAATTAGAATAAGTAATTTAATAGTCAAAATAGAAAAAAAAAGAAGAGAGAGAATTATTTTGTTGTTTTTATGGCTACTCATCTGATTGTATTGGAGAGGAGGAGAAGTTAACAAGAAATTACCATAATTTCCCATACCCATTGTGCTTTTTAATTCCCCTTCAAACAAAACACAGTGGTGATAATCTGCCTCCCTTGCACTTAGTCAAATTGTGATTTATTTTATGGTAACTTATTTGACAAGGCTGGCCCCTGTCTAGAACCTTCAAAGTATATTGGATGATGAACATTTTCAAATTACATGGTCTGCAATTCCTGGTTCCACTACATTTCCACCTTGCTTTCAAACCCAGTGAACTGCATTTGATGAGGCTGCATTTAGTACAAAATCTTTCTTTGGGTACATAATTGAAACTGTTCTACCAAATCGGTTTCACTAACACAGCACATCGTGCCATCATTCTGTCAGCTGCTGAGAAATATCTGATGCCACCATTGATATCTAACACTTGTATTAAAATGACACATAACTCTCTTCCAGTATGTGGATAACATCAAATCTAACTTTTCGGGGAGAGTATAAGATCACTAGTTCTGAGACAAATAATAACAGTAGTAGTAATAATAATAATAGGATTATTTCACGTGTTGCAGTTTCAGTCTCTGAGTATTCTGAGTCAGGATTCAAATAAGATGACATGAAAAATGATATTTACCAGTACTCTTTCCAGTATCAAAACAGAAATCTCAGAGTTATGGTGAACACCTGTACATGCGTAGTCAGGCATAACTTGCACCTAGTGGTCCCTGTGTTCTGCCAACAGGAACATTAGAAAGCTTAGTGGGTAGATTCTCTCAGGGCAAAGACACTACATACAGTTGTCTCAAGCATATTTTAAAGCATTTTTTACACACTTAAGAATTGGTTGATTTCTCTAGTCAGGCATTTAGTAATAGCAGCCAGCTTCTATGTTTGTTTTAATTCTGTACCGGAAGAAGACATGCCTCTGGGCATTCCTGAGAACTCATTTACCCCAAATAAATAAACGACTAGACAATGTTACTTCACTACTGAAATTAACAGTAGAGGACTTGTCGACTTGACCCGTGGAACAACATGTTTGTTTTATGGAGGTCAGTGTTGAAGTGCAATCAAGGAAAAGTGCATTATAGTGCTAAGGTAAGTTCAAACCAAGGGCAGATGAAACTGATGAAAGTGAACCAATCTTCAGGTTAAACCTGTGAGTCCTGCTAAAGAAAGCATGTGAGCAGAGGCCTCTGGGGAAGCCACTGAGTTTCAAACACACAATCTCTGTCTTATGTACTATCCCCAAATGGGATGATGCTACAGACTCCAAAAACTCAAGAATGAGTAGTTTCTAAGAAGAAAGGTAGAAAGAAATTTTGTACTTACACCCAGAAAATTCAGACCAACATCTCCATGTCTTAACCTCTAGATGAAGGCCTTAAACTAGGGACTAAAACTTTTATAGACCTGCTCTCTCACTTACAGAAAGAACAAGAAAGAAGAATCTCCATGTCATAAACACTTTTAAGATGACTGAATGAAAGTATATTTCAGAAGCTCTAAACGAAGACAAAACTTGACAGTAGTATGTTGCCTTCTTAGACAAGGCTGCTTTAGTCTCCGGGTTCTGTTCTTCACCTTGTCTGTGTCTTTTCTTTGCCTTTATCTGTATATTCTCTTTCTGTAAGAAGATAATTTTTAATCTTTGAAAATTTCATATATGTGCATAATTTGTTTTGATCATCTTAATCTTTTATCCTGTCTTCTTAAGGGATCATGTGCTTATCTAAGGCTTAGGCTCATGAGCAAAAGAATCTAACATGACAGCTCTTCTAGACCGAGCACTATGGCTTAATACAATAAGGGAGGAAACCGAGGCAAACTATTTTTAATATTTAGTATCTCAAAGAGCACATATGTTGGTGGACACTCCAGTAATGCAGACAAAATAATAGTGTTGCCAAGGAAAATAATTTAGAATAAAATGTGATACCGTTATACAGCACATATTGCCAAAAATTAGGCTGAACAAAAAGTGAAACAAAGAGACTTTAGATTATTGTTACATTCTCCCATGCCAATCAAAACTAGTTACTGATGTTACATAACAATAAAAATCCATAACCTATAGAGACTGCACTTAATTACAATAGGGCCTGAAAATGCAATCTATAACAAGAACTCCCTGAGCACTCAGGGAGAAGGAGCTAGGAAAACTAATTTTTTTTTTGTAACCAAAACAGGGCTGAAAAAGAAAACAGCTAAGCAATAACAGAAAAAAAATACAATTAATTCAAGAACACAAAAGCTGTTTTCTTCATTCCATTCTTTTAAGTCTTAATTGGGTGAACACGTGTTTTCTGAATATCTCTATTATTTCAAGATCTAGGACATGACGTGACTTCTAATAAAATGGCCCAACAATTTATGTGTAAGAATGATAGTTTCTTAGATTGAGACCTTGAAAGAAATGACTGAATTACAGTACAAGCTATTCTACAACAATTCAACATTCATTCAGATAACTTCAGGTAATATATGTTCACAGAGAAAGCACTGGCAGAGTATCTGTTCAGCATTTGCAGATATATCAGGGCTACAGACATATGCCAGCAAGGTGGTGTTACATCAAATATACTTTCTAGGGACTTTACAGAAGGAAGAACAGACTTTTGTGTTATTCATGTTTCAGATGAAATTAGTTTCTAGGTAATTTTCAATATCCTCTGACTATTTCTCTTAGGATAGTGTTTTGTTTTCTCTTTTGAGGGCCACATGTTTTCTTCCTTAATCAAAGTATATTTATTTGCTGCTTCTTTAATTCCATTTTATTATTTCTACCAACTTTGAACTCAGACAGGGGATTTACAGCTTTCAAATATTCCTAATAATGTTTGATGATTATTATTTGCTACTCAGTTAAAAAAAACTGTACATGCTCCCTCAGTTGGGCCTGTTGTATAAATTTCTCCATGTTCTTTTAATGAGAATTACTTTGAGTTCTTTACAGAATTTTGGAATTTCTTCTTCTAATATTTGTCTCATCTTCTAAAACAATATACATAAATATATATCTTATATATATTATTTATATAAACCATATATATTATCAATAGCTAATAAACCCAACCAGAAGATAAAAAAATGATAGAGATTTGTTTTCCTTTAACAATGGTAACAAAAAAGAGTGGTAAAGAGTCTTATGGAATGAACACTAATATTCTAATCCATCCCAACTTTAATAAATGAATTTTTAAGATTTATCAGGAGCATGAATTTGGGGTAATTAGCCTTGAGTGTGGCCTTCTTTTATTTTCTTTTTATTTTCATTCTGTGGGCAGGAGTGCATGTCTATGGATATTGTTCATGCAGTGCCCGTGAAGATCAGAAAAGGGTGTGGCATCCCCTACGTTTGGAGTTACAGATGGCTCTCAACCAACATTTGGGTGCTGAAAATTAAACCTAAGTCTTCTGGATGAGCATTCAGTGCTATTAATTAATGAGCCAAAACTTAGGGTGTTGTAGAAATGTCTCTGTAGTCACAGACACATTACTCTTGAAGAGGACTATGTTCCTTTCCTAGTATCCATATCAGGTAACTCAAAGCCTGCAATCCAGAAGAGGTACTCTTATATGTCCTCCACAGGCACCTGTATCCACCCACATACACAGCCAATTAACAATAAAATTTTTTTAAAAATATTCTTCAACCTTAGAGGCTGTACAAAATATGAACAGAATCAACGTAGATTTTTTTCATTTAACTGTAGAAAGAGTAGAATAAACACATGTTTTAAAATATGTCTCTCTTCTAGTAGTGGAGAGCTCAAAAAAAAAAAAAGACACTGGTGATAAACAGTCACGCGGATTGTAAACTCTATAGTGCATTAAAATTATAAAGTAGGATTAGTCCTTCATGCCTTGCGCATCAGCTTATAAAATGGTAACACCGCTACTTTGTCATGCCATCACTTACAACTGAGTTTAAGTCAGTGACCATGAATTCACATAAAAGTGTAAGACTCAAATGAGGAAGTATTTCATAGGCGACATCTCATCCTATTACTAGGGAGAAGGTGGAAAAGGTTACAAATAGCCGCATTAAAGTGACCGAATGACTAAGCCTTTGCAAAGAGGTGGGGAATGCGGCTGTTTTTTTTTTAGAAAGAAGGTGAGAGGTCAGGAATGGAACATAAAAACAGGAAGTCCTGAAGTGAAGAAAGAAGTGTCAGGGGGCGTAGTAAGCCTGCTCCAGATGGCCAGCTGAAGCGTGGGAGAGGGGTCTTCAGGAACTGACTCAGACAGTTGCTGCAGACAGCAGCGGAGGATTATAAACCAGACACTGTCTTCCTTTGTTGAGGAAAAACAACACCCATAGAAACATTACCCTCTTTCTCATATGCCACATGAATTTCACTCTTTCCTATAAGGATGTGCTCATATGATAGTGCTTTTTCCAGCACTACAATTTTATTAAAACAAACCCTTTTTATGGCTTTACTGCATCTATTTAACTAGCTGATAAAATAAGATTATGAATGTTGGAATAGCACTATTAATAAACGTTGGAATTGGATTTGAAAATCTTGATCACGCTTGAGAATTTGTCAACACACACTTATAATACTTTGCAAGTTTAGCAACAGTATCAAGAGTATTGTTAGACTCAATAGAATCACATAGGAATGACAAAAAGGGAAATATGAATAAAATCATCTCATTTCATGCCAGCATGGCTATCCACTTAAGAGTCCATCTTTACTTCCAGATATGGGTCCCCAAGATGAATCAGTGTATAAAGTACTTGCCACATCAGCCTGATGACCTGAGTTTGATCATTGGAACCTACCAAATAATCAGGATGTTGTGGTGCATACTTGTAACTCCAGCACCCAGCCTACAGCAAGGTGGAAGGAGAGACTGGAGAAATACTCATGAACTCACTTGCCTGCTAGCCTGGCTTAGACAGCACAACAAGAGAAAGAAGAAGGAATCTGCTTTGTTAAAGTAGAATATACGAAAATATATAATATATGAGATATGAATCCCCAAAGTTATCCTATGACCACTACATGCTTTGTTGTGGTAATAGGCATATTCAAACATAGATAGATAGATAGATAGACAGACAGACAAATAGATAATTCCTCTGGCATTACTACTCATTTTATCAACTGAATACCTTCAAAGTCTCACATTCTCATTTGGGATTTTTTTTTTAACAGTGGAAATACGTTTAGTATTATTGAACAATAAACTTTAAAAAGTACTTGAAAATTGTAACAAAAAGTTGAATTTTAGTGACAGTAAATGGATAATTTGAGAAACAGTAGTGAGAAGCTATAGGTTTGTGTTTTTTGTGGGAGCCTAGGCTGTTTGGATGCTCACCTTACTAAACCTGGAAGAAGGTGGGAGGTCCTTGGATGGGAGGTCCTTGGACTTCCCACAGGGCAGGGAACCCTGACTGCTCTTCAGGCTGATGAGGTAGGGGGAGTTGATTGGGGAAGGGGGAGGGAAATGGGAGGCGGTGGCGGGGAAGAGGCAGAAATCTTTAATAAATAAATAAATAAATAAATAAATAAATAAATAAATAAATAAATAAAAAATAACTCATTTGGGATTTTTGTTGTTGCACTATTAACCGAGTGAACCATCTTCTGTCCTGCTGAGGTGTGCTGCAAGCTTTCAATCAATTGCATGTACAGAGTGAGCTCATTCTATTCTTGAGGATATCATTCTAGTATTTCTTAGACTCTGACATCTAGACCACTTGACACTTCAACTAAGAATGGAAGTCCCCCCAAAATGTTTCTGTGTGTTTCATCTGTTGATACTTATCACCCAGGAGGTGCTCCCTTTGTGTGTGTCTTAGACTTCTATTGCTATGAGGAAACGCCATGATGGAGCTGAGAGTTCTTACACTTGACTCACAGACAACAGGAAGTAGTATGAGACATTATGCCTGGCTTGAGCATGTGTGAGACCTCAAAACCTGCCTCCACAGAGAAGCCCCTCCTCTAGCAAGACCACATCTGCTCCAACAAAACCATACCTCCTAATAGTGCCACACCCTTTGGGAGACATTTTCTTTCAAACTACCTCAGTGTGTTACCATTCTAACTTAAATTTGTGCATATTCGGAAATTTTATAATAGCAGGACTAGCCGGCACAAAGCAATGAAAATGGGCATAGCTTCAGCATGTAGGGATTTTAGTGAAATTACACTACAGTGTAAATTGAGGATAGCTTGAATTAGAAGAAAAGTTCAGACATAAAAAAATATTCACTGTAAATAATAGAAGCCCACAGAATGTCTATATCCTGCCTCTAGGCTGTTGAAATATATAACTGCAATTGATGTGTATAAAGATAATGCAGGCCTAGAAGTTCCAGTTGGAAAAAAGAGACAGGTGGCTTATTACCTTATAGAGAATTATGAATATTCTTTGATATTATAACAAATCTCAAAAAGGAATAATTTTAAAATTAGATGCAGTAAGAATTTTAAAACTGTATTAATTTTTCAAATACTTTTATATTGCAAAATATTAATTTTTATTGAATTTTAACATATTTTATTCACCCATTTTTAAAAGGTCTTTTTGAAAATATTAACTTACTAAATTTTACTGGTCTTCCAAAGTTAATAGTATTTCATTATAATGTCCTTGGGAACGATATTCTTGAACTCCATCACAATTCTCAGGAAAGGCTTGTAAAAAGCCATGCATGACTCAAAAGTAGTTTTCTAAAAGTTCATTTTCTGTAAACAAATGCTTTAATCTTAAGTAGTTTCTGTATTGTTTTCTTGAAGTGCTAGACTTACTCCTTTTGTTTTTATGACCCTGTCTGTCAATACCCAAATCTAAAGAGCCATCCATGGCCCACTAGCTGTTCTTTCAAGTCAAAATTGTGTGTATGACTGAGTTCAGCTTGACATTTCAACAAAAAGCATCTTCCCCTTCAGGCAGTAATGTTCAAATTAAAGTGTTTTATATGTACTTCTTATCTCACTATCCATAATATTAAAAAGACATGCTCACAAGGGTCATGTTTAATAAAAATTAGTAATTGCATTTCATCAAGGACATTCTTGAGCAAAACCAGTACCTTACAATTGTGAGTGAGCATCAATAAAAAATATAAAGGTTGCTGGCATGAGTCAGCACCCCAGCTTCACTTTTGCTAAAACACTAAAAGTTTTGTTAAATCTCCACTTGCAAATCATCACACCAATAAAAAAAAGGTCAGCTTACTGTGTCTGAATTAACATGAAAAATAGTTTGACCCTTCCACAGTTCCTGAGATGATTTGGGGGAAACCAAGAGAGGCACAGCTCATATTTCAAGAATTAATTTTTCCAAAAAAAAAAAAAAACCTCTCTGTTTTAGATCTATTTTAGAGACTTCTTTTTTGTCCCACTGCCAAGCAAATGAACTAACTGTTGCACTAAACCTTGACAATCCGAGACAGGTCAGTCTTCACACTCTTGGGTGTGACTCCTGCAAAGCACAAACTTTCAGTTCTTTCGCCCCTAAACTTATGTGCTTTGTACATGAGCCTCCTTCGCGTCTGCGCAAGTTTTGGATTTGCCCCAGCTTGCCTGAAAATGTTCTTGTCACCCTATAGGGTCTATCTGAATATCGGGACATCCCTATTAGCTTCCTCGTTTCATCTACTCAGAAACCATTGTCCTCCTTGGATACATTCGTTCTCCCCAATATTTCACTCACTGTTCTTGCTACCTCAGTCAAACCCAGAGAGAAAACAGAATTCACCTCAGATAATCTGGCCTGTTTTAAAACAATATGAGAAGCTCAAATGTTCAGGGAAACTGAAAGGTTTTCTCTTTTCCGTGTTGAGGAGCAAGAAAAAAATTACCCAAGTCAAGTAAGAGACAGAGTCTGGCCCTCCATCAAGGAATCAGAGCAAGAGAAGGGAAGATCAGCACGTGGTTTAACATAGCAGTGTAGAGGAGCATGAAGAAAGTATTTGGCAGACACAATGAGAAACAAAGGAGCCTTGGTTTAATCAGCTCAGGCTGCCATAGCAAATACCACAAGCAGGGTGTCTTAAACAACAGAAATGCATTTTCTCTTTGCGTCTGCATATCCTGGACTGAGGTTTCAAAAGCAGCAGCAGAGCCTTTTGTTTTGTGACTTCTGAAAGTCTGTTCCTCTGTCCTGCAGATGACTTCCTTTCCTGAGGACTTTGTGAGTGTACATTCCTGGTGTATTTGTGTGTCAGAATGGATTAGAGCCCACTCTAGTAGTCTCATTTAACTTAACCACCATTTAGAGATCCTCTCCTTAAATGTATGTATTCAGAGCTACCAGGGATTAAGGCTTCAATGTTGGAGTTGGGGGTGAAAGTCAGTCCCATGACAAACCTCAGTGTCAGCATGTTAGTTGTGTACATTTCTTATTTACAAGTTTTCTTGGTTTTAGTTTTTAATAATTATATGTCCACTTCTGGATCTTTGACTCCTTCTTCCTGACCTATCTGAATGTTTCTTAAATAAATGAAAATTTATTGATAACTTAACGTTTGAAAGATAGTTATGAATAATTTTGCTTCACTTCATTTAACCCTTATTTATCCAGTGATAGAAATGTTATTGTTTTATAATAAGTTTCTAAATGAATAAACTGTAAAACAGAAATTTAAAATTTGCTGAAGACAAAGAAGTTTTGAATTGGTGAAGCTGAGCTGTAAAATCTTGAATAATTTCAGAGCCTGGTCTCTAGTCAGCAGGCAAGATGGCCTGACCTCTCTCTCATGTCTAACTGGAATATAGCTTCTAACTGCTGATCAAAGCATTGCTGTCATTCTCTTTTCATAGAAACTTCAGTTGGAAACAGGTACCTCAAAAAGATAGCATTCGATAAAACAGTCCTTCTATGCATTTTTAAATGATATCTAACAATTATGCAGATTTATTATCTCCACAGTTGCCTGAGTTAGTCTTTCAGATTTAGTTGCTAGGTTCTCTGTCTAAGCATCTGCCAGGGTATGGTCTTATTTGGCTTTGGACATCCCAGTCAAGTTTCATATAGCTGTATGACTCAGAATCCTATTTTCTTGGCAATCACTCATTGCCACAGTTGACTACTCTCAAGAGTCTTCTCACGGGTCCAGCTGAGAATCTATAATCTATATCTCCGGAAGATCCTTCAGAACTTTATATAACTTAAAGTCATCATTGTCACTAGACAGCTACTCATCACCTGTATAACCTAATCAAGAAGTGACTCCCATGTTCATAGATCTTGTCAGACATTTGATAGTGAAACACGTTAGGAAAGGACAAGCATTGGGTCTGGGTGGCAGCTGACTTGGTCAGTCCACCAACTGTCCTACATCTGTGCCACCAGGGCCAGCACCCCAGCACTGCTCAGTCTGGGGTGGGACCAGCTCTCCTGTACCCAGGCCTGCTGGCTTTCCAGGCTCAAGCCATCACAGCCAGCTCCACTGTACTGCCAGGCAAGCTGGGACTGAATCTTAATCTGCTAGAGTTTTTGTTTCATATTTCAGATCTTGAGAGCAAGACAGTACTAGTGAGGACCACATTCAGACTCTGTGGGGCCACTCTCTCTATCTGCTGTCTTAACCTGCTCTCCCACTACCAGATTCACTGTCAAAATGTTTCAAGAAGCCCATCTTTCTTTTATGGCATTGCATACAGTGCATTGTAAAGGTCTACTCACTTCTATCTGGGGGCAGAATCACACATTAATTGTACTTTTTAAAAGAGTAAAGTGGCAAAATTTTTAGACTGTTTTTTGTATTCTTTTAGTCTGAGGATCTGTGATTTATGAGACCAAGGTAGAATGTGTCAGAGCTAACAATACAAATGTAGAAGAGGTCTTCAGGCAGAACATGGAAAGGTCAAGGCAAAGTTCTGCTGAATATTAAATCCATGCAGATCTCAAAGTACTGTTCCTCCCCACCCTGGTGCAACTCATCTGACTCACTGGAATCGTGTTCATGAAGGGGTAACTCACATCCTACATTCTCGCATGAAGTAGTCCAGCTAATTTATTCTTGATTTATAAATCAATCAGCTAAACACACACATATGGATTACCAGCCTCATACAGTTCTACGGGAAGAATAGGAGAAGCTAAGTATGGGAGAAGTGTGGGAGAATAAAGTACACACACACACACACACAGACACGCACACACACACACACAAACCTTAATTAGTAATGTGTTGAAAATAATACTGGAGAAAGTGTCTCAACTGAAGTGAAGGCAGGTAAGGTTTGAGAAAATAGGGCTCTGGAGAGGTGGCTCAGCAGTTAAGAGGTCCTGATACCATTTCAGAGGATCAGAGTTTAGTTTACAACACCCACATTAGGTGGCTCATAATCACTGATGAATTTAGTTCTAGAGGAATCAATGTCCTCTTCTGGCCTCAGTGGGCATTAACACACAGACACACACACACGCACACACACACACACACATGTACACACGTGCACACACACATTTTAAAAGAAAAGATTTAAGAAACTGTAAGACACTGGATGCTACAAACAATGATAACAAAATTAAAAAGCTAAGATCAGTCTGACTTGGCCTATAGGAAATGGAAGACATCTAATAAACAAGTAACCTTGTTAATGTCATGACCCCTGGTTTCATAAACTCTGCAAATGTCACTTGCCATTTATCAAAGTTCCCACAAAGCACTATAAAATAGAGTTGATAAAATATTTAGAAAAGTTCTTCAGACAGTTCATTATTTTCGGGATGCAAAATCAAAAATGATCACTTTCCTGACATCCTTATCTCAATTTTCTTTTGTGATTTTGCAACATTACTCTTCCATAAAATGTTTTACATGAAGTTAAAACGTAGGTTATCAAATAACAGGGCCCCCTTCAAACTTGATCAAGAAATTAAATTTTAAAAAGTTCTTGAACCCTAGGTTTACTATGAATGCAAAAGAACATTATTCTGAGTATCAGTCCACATTAGGAGGAAACGCAAGACAAAACCAGAAGAAAATAACTCGCAATTAGCAATGCCTGTTTCATGTGGGTTTCTGGGCTAATACCGCATATGTAGGATTTAGCATCTTCTCTGGGGTATGGGAAGTTCATAAAATCTAGGTTTTATTCTCCTGTATTATTAGAGATCTATGAGATAGGGGCTAGAGAGATGGTTCAGTAGTTAAGAATCTTTCTACATTGGCAGAGTTCCTGGGACCAGGTCCCAGCATCCCTATGAGAAAGCCTAGCAACTCAATCCATAATGCTAATTCCAGGAGATCCAACACCCTTTTATGATCTCCACGGGTATGGTATAGGTTACTCACTTGCTGCATTCACAGACATACAGGCAAAGCATTCACACATACAAAATAAAATATAACAAGATCATTAAATAAACAGTATTCAGGATACTATAGCATCAATTAACTATGTGTACGAAACACTTTCTGATAAATGTAACATGAAAATCCCAACCTTCAAAATGTTTTGAAGATAAAAATAAAATATGTGCCTGAAACAAAATATAATATTTTACATTTAAATTTTTCCACCTTGGCATAATGAAAATTTTATGAGTTGCTATATTTATTTGATCAGATATAATAACCTCATTTTGGAGGAAGTTTCACTTTCTTTTCTAATTCTGCTTTCTCATCCATATATTAAAAATAAAAACACAAATTTAAGGGATATTTTCTTCCAGCACATACCCATGATTCCACATAGAAATAATTACATACTGATAACACTGAATTATAACCAGCTCACATGTACAAGAATAGATACAGTGCTCGCAATTCTGCATCATTCTCTTGCAGTAGTCCGGCTAATCCTCATTGCTGTAGTATTCAAGGCTGCCACTGCAGGGCTTAATACTGATTTTCTTATCTCAGTAAGGCTGCATTCACTTATATTCCTGATTTTGATTCCAAAAATTTTTTTGTCCTCATTTTTCTTGAGTTTAAAATAGAATCTTGACTTTGAGAGTTTCTTGTGTACATAACAAAGAGACTTGAAAACATTTTTCTTCTAGTGTTGTAATTGATTTATAGTTTTTAAGGGGGAGCTTTAAAAAAACTTCTCTTGATATTATTAAATTCATACACATTTCTTATATGTAAAATGAAAAGCATCTGTTGATCTCATTCTTTAGCAATCTTGAATTATCATATGCAGTCAATTCAATAATTTATGGACATAATTTTGATTCATAGCATATGCATCACTCCCCCATGCTTTTATATTATAATCAATTACTGAGGCAGTATAAAGGTATCTTATTATTCTTTCATCCTTCTAAATAATTCTAATTCAGCATACACGAGGAAACACAACATGGAAAATGTGAGCCCGACAGATGAGGTCTAGCTACATTTAGCTTGCTGTCAGCTTTCTACATTGTCTCGCTGTCTCCAGATAAGTTTTTCCAAAATGTCAAAAGAGGTGGAGACCCTACACTGTGTTTCAATAAACTGTCCTGATACATCTTACTATGTGGTAAATATTACAGCTTCCTCTGGGCTGGAAGATATTGGAGTTGGGCACAGTGACCTCTTTTACGAAAAGGAAATGAGAACAGAGCGCGGTGCATCTGGAGCAGGATGGCTCTGATGGATTTAGTTATCCAGGGTTATTGCTGTCAATTGGAAATGCCTGCTCTACCTCAATGTAAATCAACTCTCCCAGGCTTTTTTTTCTTTTTTTTCACTTTTAAATCAAGCAGTAATCAAAAAAATGTCTTCAAGACAAAATAGAAAGTACAAGCAAACCAAAAATGAGGAAAATGTATCTTTGTTTCAAGGCATTTGTTTGTTTTGCCACACACACTTGTTTGAATTCTGTAACTGTTAAATATCAAACAATGAAATTCCAAGTAAAAGAAGGTTTTTGATTACTGTGCCTCAGGATGGAGAACAAGGCATAATTTCGAAATCCATGGATTTTAAATTCTAAGATAAGGACTGGGCTAGGTGGAAAAATTAAAACTATCTACAATTTAAATTGTTTAGTTTTTATTGCGCTGTTGTTTTAGCTTTGAAGAGATTCAGCTCTGCTCTGTAGCACAGCCTACCATTAAGCTGACTATTTGTATACCAGGATGGTCTCATATTGACCATCCTAAACAACTACACTCAGTTTAGAGTTTAACACTAATGCTAAACAAACTTAGTTTTTTTAGACATCTAAGATATGTCCTCACTTAGTGGGTGTATGTATGATTTTTAAGAATATAGTTTTTCCAATGTTGAGATGGAGCATTGTTTTTGTTCCTGTCTTTTGTTGTTTGTTGTTTGTTTTTGTTTTGAGGGAGAGTTTTTATATGTAGCCCTGGCTGTCCTGGAACTCATTCTTTAGACCATGCTGGCCTCAAACTCAGAGATTTGCCTGCCTCTGCCTCCTGAGTGTTGGGACTAAAGGTATATGTCACCACACCTGAAAATGAAACATTTCTTAAATTATAAAACAATAAATCAGGTGTTAAATATGGAATTCATTTAGTACCAACTGTGAGCCTGTTCACAGCAAATCTATGATTTCAGAAATTGGGAAATAAGCTATGTGCACATGGTTCAGGGAAATAGCTCAGCAGGTTAAAAACAAATATACAAATAAAAACACTTTCTCCCATACATGACAGCCTGAGGCTATTCCTGGGATCCACATAGTAGTAGATATCCAATTCCTGCAACTTTCCCTCTCATCTCCAAGTTTGTGCCATGGCACACACGTCCATAAATGTACAGAAAACAAAACTAATACACATATTCACACACACATCCACACACACACACACACACACACACAGAGGCATATGTGTGTGTTCGTGTGTGTAAAACAATGAATGAACAAGTAAAATCAATGTACTAAAGCTACTATGGAGTGTTCACATGGTACAACATCATGTAATTTTTGTGTGTGTTTATGCTTACTGTGTTAGGATATATGTGCACATGGGCACACATGTATGTATGAAGGTTGAAGTGCTAACTAGGATATCATTCTTCAGATACTATTTTTTTTTCTGGAGACAGAGTTTCTCATTGTTTAGCAACTCATGGAAAAGGTGAAGATGACTAGACAGTGAGCCTGAGAGCTCAAGAGATCGTTATTGGGTTTTTCCAAGTGGGATAGCAAGTGCGTGCCAGATACCTTGTGATTATTATTAGTTTTTAGAAGAACTCATAATAAAATTCTGGTTTCCTATTGACATTGCTTCATAATACATCAAAGAAAACAAAGAGCAAATGAATAAACAACAACTTCCTATAAAAATAAAAGGTGGTGTGGGAAACTCTTATCTTTGGCCATTTCTCACATTTCACACAAACTGACTACTTATAATATTGTTAGGTACATACACACAGAAGAGCTACTGGCGTGCTTGGAATAAGGTTGGTTCTTTTGTCATGCTGGAGATTGATTTCTTTGCAAAGTTTATTCTTTTCTTTTTGGGGATTCTAATGAGCATGGTCACATCACAAGCAGAATTAGATATATAACAAAATATACAAACTTGTAAAATGTAAGTAAAAATAAAAAAACTAATTAATTTTCCTGTTAAGTAATTTTAAAGAAAAAAGCAATGTCATAAAAGTTTGGGTTCTTTTTCCTTCCCTTTTAACCCATATTTAGCAGTACTAGATGATAATGTGCCTAATTTACACAAGCGTCAATTATTCAACTGTTAAGAAAAATAAAATTTGCTAATAAATGGATGAAGTTAAAAACAAAATCCTGTATGAGATACTCAGGCACCCAAAGACAAGTATTACATAATTTTTATTATTTTCTTTTAAGCCTTTGGAATGCGTGCTACAATCCAAATAGTCACAGAGGTTGTGTAATTAGTAAGGGACTGAGGATAGAGGGTGGGAGAATATTTCCCAAAGAATAGATGATAGAATATAGTGGTATGAAGAGATAAAGGAGAGAAGAGAAGAGGAGGACTAAATAGGGAAAGAGATGGGGAAAAGAGGTAAAGGAAGAAATACGGGGAGGGACAACTACCATTAAGGCCTTTTGGAAAAAAATATGGAAACCCCTACTGTAGGAGTTTTCTAAAAGACATACTTATATGAAAGTATTTAAATGGACTCAACAAATAATGAGGGAAACAATGTTTCAACTCGACATCTTCTGTCACCAAGTAAAACCATCAGTGCCAGGCAATAGAGTCATTGTTGAACCATTGGCCAAAAAAAGATGCACAGAACTTTCCAAATATCACAGGCTAATCCCAAGACTATTGATTGCTTCCCATGACCTCATGCTAAGGTCTTCCCACTGAAGACAATACTTATTTATGTCACCCACCACAGAGAACACAAGCTGGTGTCTAACTAGAAGCTTTACCCTTACTGCTTAATACTCACTGTGTAGGAGAGTATGCTGAGTCCTACTAAAGGAGATATATGATCATCAGTATCTCCCAAGTATAAATCCTGCAACCCGTCTGTAATATTTACTGGTGTCATAGTGGCACAAATACTATGGGACCGAACAACAACTTTTTCATTGGATTTAAGGCCCACTCCATAACAAACAGAACCCATGTTTGACACTGCTGCAGTGACCAGGGACCTAAGTCTAGATAAGTCATGAGCCTAAGAGAAAACCTACCAATATTATTCTACTGATGGAAGACAACAACAAAATGACTCCTAAGGACATATCCTCAGTAACTATATGAACCCACATCAGAGAAATTTCTTGTGGTAGATAGAAATCAAAACAGAGTCCCATACCTGGACCATGGCAGAAAGTGATAGACTTTGGGGTACTTGGAATTAAAAGGAGCTTCATCAAACTCTTCTGCCTCAGTAAGGCTTAGGGATCTATGTAGAAGAGGAAGTATAAAAATTATAAAGCCTTAGAAGTTAGATGACTCCAAGAAAACTGTTTCTTCCTGATATAAAAACTAATACACAGAGCCTGTGACAAGAACAAGCCCTGTCCAGGGTCAAGACAGATGGGATCCCAGCACTGAGATGACGAAGTGGACCTGGTTTCCCACCACTAGCCAAGAAGTTATTTGCAGTTGACGTCTGATGACAAAGAGGTAATCACTTCTTTTCAGTGGAACTTCACTGGGAATATCAGCTACAGTTCATAACAGGTCCTAGCTCAAGAGCAGTTGGTCAACATGCCGCAAAATCAGCGTTCTAGTTCATGTTCTTATTGTTTGGTTTGTTTTGGCATTATCTGTTTTACTGGTCTTTTGTCTATTTGTATGTTATGAGTTTCATTCACATGTTTTCTGATGGGGGGTTGTTTTGTTTTGTTTTAGTTTGTTTTTGAGGGAGAGAATGTAATGTTGACTGGATAGGAGGAGGTACAGAAAAGATGGAAGAAGCTGGAGGAATGGAAAGAATATGATTAGAGTACATTGTATGAAAATTTTCATTAAAAAATAAATGTGATTTCATGCTCAACACACACACATACATGAATGCACGTATGAATGTTATGGTAACCAGTACCAGAGAAAACGCCAGTTTAGTGCTAGGTGACTGGAAGGGGACCTGACCTGAGCATAATCTGCAGCTTTGTTAGGAACAGATGCCCCATATGTCACTCAAGGACCACTGCCTAGCAGTGTCCACCACCTTTGAAATCACAGTTTGTAATCTCATAGTAATGGGAATGTGGGTCATTGTTTCCCCTGAAATTTTGTTCATTGGCTCAATAAGCCATTCAAAACAAAATCACTAATGTACAGTAAATAAGTAACTTGAACTAGAAGCCTTTGAGACCAGTCTCATCAACTACAGCTCACCGCTTCCTAATACATAACTAGTTTGAAATTCAGGTAATTTGAAAAGAAAAAAAAAATCAATGCCTCGTTTCTTTTGTTTTGTTTTGCTTTTCTCTTTCTTTCCATAATACACCATGGCATGAACTGTCCGCTGCAAACAACACTAACGGATTCTCACAGGAGCATCCTAACAAGCCCAAGTGAGCTGTATCTAGAGCGAACTATGCTATTTGATTGGACTCATTAACAGAATACAAGAACTCCTTTCATGAATTGGATTGCGAGTTTTCTAGGCTGTCTTGAGTGTTTGCCGTGAGCAAGCTTCATTTCAGTGGCATTAGCTGAAGGTTAGACACTATGCTACCTTCAAGAAGTGAATGTGCACACACCATTTTCACAGATTGTGGTGTGTTTTACAAGGGATCCAGGACGAGAACCTTAGGGTACTAGAATTTATGTGAAGCAATAAATAAAAGGAGTTAAAAATAAAAAAAATAATATGCCGAAACCAAATAGTTCAAATTAGGCAACTCTCCAAATTCTTGTAAGGAAATACGTTTCCACATTTTACACCATCCTCTGTGTTGACCTGGACATTTATGAGGTTCAGAATTGTTCAGTCTGTTCCTATCACACTGCTACTTAGCATGACGTCTGGCCAGTGGTAAGTCTGAAATAAATATGCCTAACTGTCACTCCTCATTGAGGCAAGCTGTTCTTATCATCACTAAATGGCCCCCAGGTTGGAACCACATCCAACAGTAATTGCCTTAGGAGGTCTGGTTGAAAGCTAATGGGTAACAGTTTTTTCCACTATTACCAGTTCTGTGAGAAATTCTACCACCTTAATCTGGCACAAAATTCCACATCCAATTGGAAACTTACATATAATTTTCACAGTGACATCTATGGTCCTAAAAAAGACGAAGAGTAAAGTTGCAAGCTTTTTTAAGAATTAGCTCCTCCTGGTCTCTATAGTGTTACTTATTTTTTCGGGTAATGGCTATTCAACTTATCTGTAAGCATCTCCACCTAGTCCAGTCACATCTAACGGTATTTTGATACATGTACAACAGCAGCAACTCTCTCTGAGCATTTTATTGGCTTCTCTTAACCACAAGACAGGATGAAAATATTTACTAGTATACAAGCCATAAATTTATAAATAAATACATAAAAAGGTAATACAGTCTTTCACATTGTAGCTAATGAGTGTTATCAAAAGTCTAGAAAGTCCTGTAAGCTTCACCAAACCTGGGATTAACTAATGAACCAATCACAACTTTTTAAGTCCTGGACTGATTAACTTTACTCTTTGTATATAAAATAAAACCATTTATCTTGTAAACTTTGATAATGAACTGACATAAGAAACTGTGAAGAGATTTCTGCTTTCTGGTAACAGATATGTTATTCAGAATGCCCCTTTCTAACCAAAATAATTTAAACAACTGTGTGAAACATTTCAAAAATTTTCTTAAATAAAAAAGTACTGTGATGCAGTAGTAATGAATCACTAGAATTAACAACTAGAGGACATTGTGGAATTTGATGTTTTCTATTTTCAATCTATTTTCACTTGGATGGTACTTGCTGATCCTAAAAAAGCCCTCAGAGTTGTTTGGAGAACTTTGCAAGAACTAAAATCAATCTTTATGCTGGCAACACTATGTTCTAATAAGAGAAAGTGACCAAAGTCCCCAGGCTAAGCCCTCATGCTGAGATATAAGGAGCTAACATTCAGGTGGCAATCTTTAGTCTTGGATTTAAGTGTTCCCAATTTGTGGTAACCTACAGTACAGGACAAACACAAACAAAAGCCCCTGTCAGCATTCTTCTAGTGATTTAATGAGTACTATTTTCACACAGACTGATCAAACACAGAACAATTAGACCTTCATGGCAGCATGGATGAAAATGAGCAAGCTCAAACAACAGACACTTATCTATAAGGTGTTAGATACTTCCATTTTGTGTTCAAAAATTAAAAATGATTGCTTTGATGTTAAATAAAATGAAACTTAAACAATATGATCTGTGTGAAATTACACAATAGAGTTGTATGGCAATAGTGGATCTTAAAGAAGAAAGGAACGTTATAATAATCAAAATTAAGAATTCAGTGCATGAGTTTGAAAAACACATAAAGGTAAATATATATCTCTGAGAATTGGTGACCAGACAGCATAAATAAACATAAAGAGGAAAAAATATGGATGTATATAAAAAGCATAAAAGCTACTTTGAAATGTTTGATATAATATGAATCAGAGTCCAAGAAAAAAATAGGAAACAGGAATTGTCTATTATTTGAGAGAGAGTTTTATAGTCTAGAATACAACATAAACATGAATTTATTATCAAGTGCTGACCCTCTTTATGTTATGTCCATGGCTAAAATTTTATTTATTTATTTATTTTTTCCAGGTGGACAATTTAGCAGGGAAAAGAGTAGAAAGATATTAATCTTTACAGAAAAGGAGGAAGTACAATTCTACTGCATATGGGAATTATATAATAAACACTGAAAATGCTCAGTCAAATACTGTTTCCTCTGGCATCTGTGGTCTAGAATTTCCATCTGAACCCTTGATTTCAGTCCTCAAGAGGAAGCATAGTGGGTTTGTGTTATGCAGACTAAGTACAAGAAACTATCAATAAACATTTCTGATGTGTTGAAATTTTATCAGGTTACACTGAGAATATTTTAATTTAATGCATTACACATTAAGATACTTCCTAATATTACTTCTTTTTAATCTTTCTAATTATTTCCCTTTTGGCAGAATTACTAACACCATCAATTAGATCAAATTCAGTGAAAACAGTTTAAATTATATGAGTTTCAATTGAAATAAAAATATTTTGACGTTTAAGTACCTGACCTTTAAGAAATTCTGTACAGTATAAATAAAATAAAAGAGAACATTTTGTTGCTAAAATAAACTACATTGGAGGATTTGGATTTGCATGGGCAGCAGAAGAGTGGGCGGTCTTAGTAACCACCAAACCTACATCTGTATAAAGTGAAAGGAAAGATAGCAGCAGGCTAACAGCCCCTTTGGGTAAAACCACATCTGTGACTATTATAACTCCATGTTAAACTGCTAATCATGACATTTCACTTTCTCCTAAGCCAAATCAAATAGTTATTTAAAACCAAGTTACACAAACCATGTCAAGTAAGCCACAGAATCAGAACTATAACTTTCATTTCCAGAATGGGCCATGGAGGGGGGTGGAGGTGGGATAGGCTTTCTAATTATATTAAACCTAGATAATGTTTAATAATCTTTTCAATTTCATGCACCAAAGTTAGAATTTTTTTTTCTTTTTGCCTAGTGTTTCTCACAGTGGGTAAAAGGTTTGCATACAATTAATTGCTTTATACTAACATTGCTCTGTTTGAGTTCTTTCTATACATTATACTGGAAATGTCAACTGTATGCTGTCTTAGATAGGGTTACTATTGCTGTGATGAAACATCATAACCAAATCAGCTTTGAGGGTATTAAAGGGTTTGCTTGACTTATTACGCTTCCACAGGACAGTTTGTCATCAAAGGAAGGTGGGCCAAGTGGAGTCTAGAATGTCAGTGAGCTTCAAAAGCCACTCATAAAAGATGTGATCCTTTTGTCTATAGCAGTGTTAGAATTTGTTTTACTCTTCTGCTATCAGAGATGTTCAACTTACTTCTTTTATTTTGCTCACCCTGGTTTACCCAGATACAGTTTCAGACAGTCTTTCCTATTTCCTGTATGCTCCACCCAGGGGTTCTTATAGAAAGTCCTAGAAAGTATATTTTTATTTTTTATTTAATTGAAATGCATGTAGATGACATAGATAAATATCTTTCTGTTTATTATCTTTAATCTTGATGGAAATATTTAAAAATTTTAAAATATATATTACAGGGTAAGAACAAAATATTTTAAAAAATCCTAAAAAATTCAGCTGTAGTCAATGCTTCCATTTATCACATACCAGTGATATTGTAAATTCTTACATGCATTATCCTTAAAGAATAAAGAATAATTGAATTGAATTATATCTGTTGTTAAAAAAACAGACTAAGCATTCTGAAATACCTTCAACTACATAAGAACAAAACAAAAAAAATACTGGAAGAAAGTAATAAATATCCATTTAAATACACATAAGATGCCCTAAATACCTGGGCAACATTTGGGGAGGGTGGATTTCTAAATTGAGAGATAAGTGAAAATAAACTGCATCAGTCCTTTAGGAAGCCTGCGAACCTCCAACAACATAACCCTGGTGCTCAAACAGCTGACTTCAAAAACATAGACTGAAAATAACAAACTCACCTATTAGTATAACATTGCCTTCATAGAATTCCTCCAGCCTTGTAGATACAATTTAATTATGTATATATGAAATCAACCACCATTAAAGTAAGCCCACAGGGGACAGAGAATGCTTGAAACTATCCTCCATTGCCAAGTTAGTAAATAATATTATATGTATGTTTTTGAATATGTGTTATCTGTATATGTGCATATGTGTGGGTTTGCTTGCCCAGGAGTATGTGGGTAAAAAGAATAGGGGTCAATGTTATGTGTTTTTATCAAGTCTAAGCTATTTTTTTAAAACAAAATTCTTTATTGATTCTTTGAAATTTCACATCAGGCACCCAAATCCCATTCAAGTACCAGTCCCTCTATATCTGCCCCTCACTCCTGAAGCATGCACTGCTCCAAATTAATTCAAAACAAAACAAACAAACAAAAAAAAAACACTTGCTCCTCACTCTTTCTAACACATCTTTATTCATTCTAGGACTGGGGACTGCAGTGTGTCACAGCAATATACCCTTTTTGCCAGTCAGTCTTGCTTACAAAATGTTCATTGCAATGAGTTATGGTGATGTAGGAGATCCTTCTGTCTTTGTGTTGCTTTCATTGGTTAAAAAAGAAACTGCCTTGGCCTAATAAGGCAAAACTCAGGTAGGGGGAGAAGACAGAACTGAATTCTGGGAGGAGAGAGAGATGCCATAGATCCACCAGATACAGACGCTGGGAATTTTACCTGGTAAGCCACTGCCACTTGGCGATACACAGATTAATAGAAATGAGTTAAATTAAGATGTAAGAATTAGCCAATAAGAAACTAGAGCTAATGGGCCAAGCAGTGATTTAATTAATACATTTTCTATGTCGTTATTTCAGGTGTAAGCTAGCCAGGCAGCCAGGAACTGGGCAGCAAGAAGAACAAGCAGCCCCCTCCTTGCAACATAATGAGTCTGATTCAAGTCCCCTCAGGGTTCATCAAAACTGGATGCTCTCTGATATTCCTCTTGGACATCCTGCTGTTTCCCTGAGTCATGGAGATACTGTGGTTATTGTTCCATAGGACCAGTCCCTTTATGCATTCCAGTTAATCATAGATAAGTTGATGTTAGGGTGGCCCAACCTAAGGCCCAAGTTGTAGGTCTGGGTAGTAGCTGGGCTGTTCCTTCTTGGCCACTGGAACTGCCCTCTCAAGGGAGGGACAGAGCAAGCTCTCCTAGGCCCATGCCATCAGGGCCAGATCTCCCATTTTGGTGGCAGGGTACATTTCTCCTGAGTGCATGGGAGGGGACTTCTTGTTAAAAACAGAGTTGATCTCATTGACATTAGAGTTCTTTCCTTGAGACAGACTTCAAAGTTAGCATGCTCCAAAGATCTGCCCTCACTGCACTCATCCACAATATTGAGTTATAATTGTACATCTTCTTGCCTGGCTTTTGTATGTTTGACCACGGTCTCAACTCATGTTCTCATGAGTTCTGCCTAGCAAGCACTTTATTCAGTGAGCTATCAATCATCTTTATTTTTAAATACAAGGTAAAAGACAAATATAATAATAATTTCAACAACATGAAATAATCAGAAAAAAAACCAGAAAGGTAAAGTGATATGGGATGAAAGAGAATGATAATTAGAGAAAAACATGCAAACAAAATGGAATGAGATTTCCAGAAATTTACAAGTAGAAGGAAAAAGCAACTCTCAAAACATACATTTGAGACCAGGCATAGTAACACTTGTGTTCCAGCAATTGGGCAGATGAGACATGCATTGTCAAATTCATAAAGCTTACCAAATAATGGTTGGTATAAATAAATGATGCATTCTAAGATGTTAATAAATGAAACTTGAGAAAATCAGGTCAAAAATGAAGATGTTAATGCGTTTTGAGACAGAGAAAAGTAAAAAAGGAAAAGGGTATATCATTTAATCTGGCAAAAGAAACCACACAGATATTACCAGACTAAGTGATTTTGTTTATGGCAACAGAAAAGAGCATTGTTAGAATAAGGCTAAATATGTGATGATACTTTGTTTTTGCTATAACATATAAACCTTGCCTGAGGATTAGAGTTTGGAGAGAGCCACTAGTTAGACATAGAGGCCAGGCAGTGGTGGCACACATCTTTATTCCCAGCACTCTGGAGAAGAATCTCTGTGAGTTCAAGGTTGCACTGGACTACACAAAATTGATTCAGTCTAAAAGAGAAACATAGCCAGGTGGTGGTGGCTCACATCTTTGATCCAAGTACTTAGGAGAGTCACCAGCCTTTAACTGAAGCATTAGGGAGCTGGAGACAGGAAGTATATGGCTGGGCAGAGAAAGGAATATAAGGCAGAAGAAGACAGGAGCTCATTGCATTCTGTCTAAGAACTTGTAAAGACAGGATACCATTTATGGTCTGAGGATTTCTCAGAGGTAAGAACTAATGGCTGGTTGCTCTGCGTCTCTCATATTTCAGCTTTCACCCCCTAATATCTGATTCTTATAATTAAGACTGATTAGAATCCATGCTACAACACACTACATAGGTAGCAGTTATCGGTTGTCACTTGGAAAACAAGATTTTAACTCAAACCCAAAGTTAAGAAACAACAAATTAAATAAAAATAACTTTTTAAAGGATCCTAGCAATGCAATTTTTTGAGTTGTCTCTCAAGGTAAAGAAAAAAGCACACTATAATGAATGACAGCAACTCCCATTGCTAAGAGGGAATCTAGACAAATACTAATATAATATTAATTTGTCAGTAATCAGATTTACCAACTTTGGAAATTAGAATTGTGAAGTTAAAAAAATAAAATATTTTAAAAGAATGGAAAATTTGTTTTGAATTGATGTGAACTTATAGCCTTGAATAGGTAAAAATAATATTGTTTACTGTTACTAAATTTCCCTACTAATACAGTACTAGGGAAGAAAGCAACATAAAAATATGAAGAAACAAAGTAATTAAAAACATTAAAATAAATAAAAAAATAAATCAAGCCAGGCGGTGGTGGCGCACGTCTTTAATCCCAGCACTTGGGAGGCAGAGGCAGGCGGATCTCTGGGAGTTCGAGGCCAGCCTGGTCTACAAGAGCTAGTTCCGGGATAGGCACCAAAGCTACAGAGAAACCCTGTCTCAAAAAACTAAAAAAAAAATAAATCAAATATAAATTCTAGGAATGTAATATATAATATACATATAGAATATAATTATCTACTTATACCCAGTCATATATATATATATTATATATATTTATAATATCACTATAGGCATCTGTTAAAGAGATTATCAGACAAGGTAGTATGAATTCAACCTTAGACTTTTATTGCAGTCAACAACTAAAACACAAAGATATCAAGGGTAAAAATGTAAAGATTAAATATCTAGGAACTTAATAAAAATCACTGAGATAAGCACACTTATATAATTTTAAACTTTAAAAAGAGATATTATTGACAACAATTATACTAACTGTCTTTTGATAGCTTAGTAAGTATGTGCAGAATTTCTAACCCCCAGACACCTAATTATATAGCTTCATACTGCATGAAAGGAAACATTGGCAGTATCTTACGTTAAAAGCAACAAAATAATCTTCAGAATGAAACATTTATCATAGCTCTTTCAATGCTTTATGGAAGAATAGATCATAGTTCATGGTTCATAAAACATAGGGGCAGCACTAGTAATGAAGTCAAGAAAGTAGCATAGCTAAAGAGGGCTCAGAAAAGCAGTGGTGACCTTTCTGTGGTTAATATTTATCTAACAACTGTTTAACCTTGTTTAACCTTGCTGTTTGCTTATATTTTAAGTTTAACTCTGATAAATTACACACAACTAATTTTAAAGAGTGCACCTCACCATGTTTACACTGGAATATTTATATTTAATGTACATAGTAAACATAATGCTTTTCCTAGTCTTTAAAAAACTAATACACATATTTATCTTCTACATTTTGTTTCTTGGATTCCTTTATTTCATTTTCTTCTTTTTTCTTTTATTGCTTTCTAAAGGATATTTTAGACTAAATAATAAGTTTATCATGACATCTTCGTAGACAGTAGACCATCATGTTATATCATTTGTTCCCCTCCATTCAGCTGTGACCTCCCTTCCCTTCCTGTCCACAGGGAATCCCATCTCCTACTGTATATAATCCACTATTCTATATTCCGCTCCCTCAGCATTTATTTCATTTCTTTCTCGCCTCTTCTGATTTCCTTTCTAGTGCACAGCTCCCTAGAATTCCAGTGTCCATTCTCTTTAATCATTTTCTTTTATTGGTGGACAGGTATCTCGGGTAGATTTCCCAGCATTGTGATTCCATTCTGCTATTTTGAATTAGGCAACTAAAAGCATGCATATACAGGAATCTCTGACGTGTCCCTCCTTTCCTTCCCCCATACATCCTTTCCTTCCTCCCCTCCTTCCTTCCTCCCCTCCTTCCTTCCTCCCTTCCTTCCTTCCTTCCTTCCTCCCTCCCTCCCTCCCTCCCTCCCTCCCTCCCTCCCTCCCTCCCTCCCTTCCTTCCTTCCTTCCTTCCTTCCTTCCTCTCTTTCTTTTATCATTTTCTTTCTTCTCTTTTCCTTCTTCCTATGTATATTTTCCCAATAAGCATTTTATATGTTTTACACAAACAAACACATTACTTTTTGATAAGTGTTTTGTTGGTCTTTCCTAATTATTCCTGATTAGAAGCTTTTCAAAAGTGGTGGACACTCGATTATCATTTAAAAGAAATGCATAGGAATGTGTGTGTGTGTGTGTGTGTGCGCGCGCGCGCGCGCGTGCGTGCATGCGTGCATGTGCACACATGCGTGCACATGAGTGCATGCTGCTGATACGGGTCATTCCTGAGGAATGAACGTGAGCATTTAGGATCTCAAGCATTTCAGTATGTGTAGAATTGCCCTCTAAAGTTTTGGAGCTGTCAGAGGAAACTACATCAGTACACAAGGAAGACCACACTGAAAGTTGCTGTATACAGAAAACAAGTGCAGCTCCAATCCTCTGAATGAGTTTCTGTGAATACCAGGGAAAGTGAGTGGAAAAATAATGAATGACCACTGTGTAATGCATGGCCCGTGTAATTAGGACACTTCCGTTTTCTAGTAGGCACCCATGGATGATAGACTCCTCCTCACTGAGACTCGGAGTTAGGGCATGGTCTTTCTTTTTCATTATTATAAATTATAATTTAATTTATAGTTTTATTGCTTTGAGAATTTCATGTGTGAGTACTGTATATACCATCATTTCCACTGTCTTCCTCTTCCAACTGCTTTTGCATCTCCTCCACTACATTTCAAGTTCACTTAATCTTTGCTTTATTATTGTCATACACACACATGACCTACTGAATCCATTTTGTGGTGCTGTGTACATGAATTATATCTGACTACATGGGATTTGATAACTTAACAAGGATCTCCTCTCTGGAAAAGACTGATTCTCCTAGCAGCCACTGACTGCCTGTAGCTCATCATCTAGGTATGAGTTTTTCTTAATGATAACATTTCAAAGAAATGGCACCTACAAGAAAGGCATTTTTAGGTTGTGGAAGAATTATGTCTCAAAAAGCCAAAAAATAATAATTTAAAATGTCGTTTTCCAAATTAAATGTAGTAGAAAAGGTAGCCAGGAGTCTACACTAGGAAGAAAGCTATCTGAACCACAGAAAAACTGAAGACACAGTAGTGTCTTAATGGGCACTCCACAGAACCTTTCTGCAGTTTGGACTTTCTGAATATGTGCAAGGGAGACGACCTGGAACTCACACAGCTCATATAGTCTCTTACACCATCTGTGAATGCTAGCCTACCATTAGAATCCCCCCGGTGTTGTCGATGCTTCATCATCCAGCAGTCCCTTCACTTAATCAGACAAATTACAATCTCCTGTAATTTCTGGGGTGGGGGTACTATGGGGTTGGTGTAATATTGAGAGAGAAGGTTTTAACATTTTTCTGTAGGTTTCTACCTCAAACCTCCCCCTGGCATTCTGTGATCTTTGAAACTCTCTGAAGTTCTTACAAGCAAACAAACCTTACAAAATATTCTCCTTTCGTGAAAGTATTTATGATTTACTTTGTGACTGGTGCCATTACCATTCGTTTTCTCTGTCTTGTATGTATCCAACATTATCTTCACCCTTTCCATTCTTTTAGCTCTTTTTCTATATCACATTTTTGCTTCATTTAATTCTATGCAAGTATGAGTAAAAACACATGAAGCCAACTTAGTGGTAACTACCACTCTCAGCAATCACATTTCTAACCTTGTTTTGGCTATGAAAAATACCAGATTGATCCCTGAAGGAGAAGACCAATGATGGGAAGGTTGGCATAGCATTCCATTGTTTTTAATTTCCCAGAAATTCACATTCTATTTGAAGGAGCACTTATGCTATAAATTTTCAGCAACCTTGTACAAAAGATGGTTCGTAATGATGGCAATGGGATCTGAGGGCCCTCACTTATAAATTATGATGTTATTTTCATACAAAAAATATAAAACCCATCTATAAAATGTATTAAGAAGAGAACCAAGTATTTAAATTAATATTTTTAATTAATCTCTTGAAAATGAATGAAAAATCATGAAATTATTAAGAAGGAAATTGCTTAAGAGCAAGGTTATTTGTGAATTACATTTCCTACAGGAAAGCAAATGATTGAGAATGAAGTAGACTATTATTTTAAATGTTCTTTAGGGGACAATAAGAACTATTTACACCAATCAATGTATTTCCTGAATTCCAGAAAAAAATAAAATGCATGCAGACTTACACAGCTTCTGAATTTTAATCACAAATAACAAATAAACTACAAACATATCTGGGTTGATGGAAAATGAATGTGTTTCTTTACCAAAAGTAATAAAAAAGTTAAACTGACTTCGAATTTCAGAAATCAAATCTATGTTCCTTTCTGTAAAAATAAGGAAAGAGGGCACAAAACAGATTATATCAAATTATTCATAATAAGAAAGATAAAATTGGAATAAATGACAACCTAAAAAAACAAGGCAAAATACTAATTGTGTGTGTTAATAAATGAACTAATATGCATATGATGATATGATGTTTTATAAGTAGCTCATTTTACACAAGTCCTAGGATGGCCATATCTTTTTCTAACAGCTAGGAACATTATCCAAACTATGGGAAAGATAGAAAGTTTTACCTATGAACATTTCTCCAGGGTAGGATGTGTCAAGCAGTGATGCTAAAAGTGTAAAAAGGGGTTTCCTGAGTTTACTTCCTAGGCTCAACCTCTGCCATAGGGACTGGAGGACATTCATGCCCCTTCTGTCATGCATTAAGTGAATTTTGAAATTTTTTCAAAGATTTCTATTTATCCAAACCTTAGAAAAAATACATTAGAATAATTTAGAGCTATCAAAACAGCTTGCTAGAAAATAATTGTTTTTCCTTAAGAGTTAGATATTAAAATTTCTATAAATGTAATTATTTGACCAGTCTAAATTGAAACACTTATAGGCATAAACCACATTGTAGGCCCAATGTATGCACTTCCCGATGGCTTTAGAGAGGCAATTAACAGCTGCCTCTCTAGGACCACTCAACTTGTTTGGTTTTGCTTATTTTTTAAATTTTTATTTGCTGTGTTATTTATGTAGAAAGATGGGGTAAAAATCCTGTATATAAAATGTGTAGTGTTATTCACCTGCAAGCCTAGCATTTAAGAGGATGAAATGGAAGATCATGAGTCAGGCTAGCATGGGCCATAGTATGTCCCCCCCTCTCATATATGTATATAAACATATTACAACATTTACTTTATTACACTATACAATAAAACTGTAGTCCTGATAATGAGATCTGTAGTCTTTTGAATGTGTGTTGTAAAACTACAGCTTAAGGACCAAGTAAGAGTAGCTTTTATTCATACTTGGTTTAGTCTTCAATATCTTTCAAAAATTATTTATGTTCAGAAGTGGAAACTCAAATGTCTGTGTCCCCAGGAAGTTGATGTTTTTCCCTTAAAAGTCTATGATGATCTGGGAAACTTAGGAGGTCTGAGCAACAATCTATCCGAAGCTATATTCCTGCCTGTTTTCAGTGCAGTCTGGTGGTCTCTGGGCTTGCAAACACCCACCTTAGTGATATAGAGACTGGTTCCTTAAGAAAATTAGTAATGTCTTTCATGGTAAAACTTTCATTTCAGTTGACTTCTGTAATTACTCTGTGAAAATAGATACTCCTTGAGGCTACTCATCACAGTAATCTGTGAGGAACTGTTCGCAGCTGTTGGACCACACATTCTGACGCTGTTAGGGTCATTTTGACTGTACTGAAAGTGGAGCTTTTCATGAGGTTGCTGGTCCCTCAAAGGAAGAATACCTGATGTAGAACAGCTCTGACGCTGCTCAGCTTTACAACTTGGCATTCTCAAAGATTCCTGTCCTCAGTTCTGCCACCCTCAGGTGGCCCATCTTATTCTCAAACTGGCCTTCTCAAGGCGGAGTGGTTACAAAGCAAGAATCAGATGTAAAGTGCGGGGCATGTCAGTAGAAAAGGAGAAAATATATATGGTCTCTCTCTTTAAGAGTGGAAAAAACATTCGAGGGGACCTGACATCCTTACACGTGCAGGCAAAGCAGCAAGGCACATAAAATAAAAATAAATTATTAGGGGTTGGAGAGATCGCTCAGTGGTTAAGAGCACTGACCGCTCTTCCAGAGGACTTGGCTTTAATTCTTATCACTGAAATGGCAGCTCCTAACTGTCTGTACCTCCATTTCAGGGGATCTGACACATTCACACCAATGCACATAAAATAAATTTAAATATATTATTTTTTAAAAAGAGTGAATCAATGCTTTAGAATCCTTCCCTATCCTGTCTTCCTTAGCAGCACCTTGGCCATATATTCAACACTAAAGCAAATAAAGGCAGGGATATGAGGGGCCATAGGTAGACTTAGAATAATACAATTACCTATGGACTACATATAGGAATGCTTCATTTGGTGCTTCTGAGCCAGCACTTCGAAAGACAGACAAAAGATTAATTTCCATCCACCGGAATAAATAAAACATGAATGTCTCAGCTAGGTTTTAGGAGCTTTTGTGATAAAGCACCATGACCAAGAGCAACATAGGGAGGGGAGGTCTTTATCGTTTCACAGCTTGTACATCATCCAGAGAAGAAAGTGCAGAAACCTACACAGAGGAGCTGAAGGAGAAGCCTTGGAGAAGTGCTGCTTACTGACTTTCTGCTCAAGGCTTGCCTAGCTTGCTATTTCATAGCACCCCAGGGCTCTGAGCCTGGGGTGGCATCAGCCACAGTGAGCTGGGTCCTCCTGTATTAATCGTCAAACAAATAAAGCAGCCAGAGGCCTTACCACTGGCCAAGCAGGTAAGGTCACTTCTCCATTGAGGCTTCCTATTCAAAAATGAGAAGTATCAAGAGGACATAAAATTAGCCAGCAGAGTGTGTATGGGAGCTGATATTGGATAGTGACTTTGAATCTGCTTAAGTGCAATGCTTCTGCTTTGCAATGATTTCAACCATGTTACTTAAACTTTCCTCAAAGAAGGTTTTATAAGTATTATGAATAATACTACTGTCTGAAAACTTCTTACAAATTTTTAAAGGTGTAATGTTGAGAGCGTACTTTGGTGCAATTCTGACTTTTGTCTGTCCTTGGTTCCCACAGAAAGAGTAGACTCTGTGTGTTCGTGTTGCGTTTCCCTAAGAAAACTTTGAAACCCAACCCATGTTTTGATCTAGATTTAAGTGAAATGTTTTAATGTTCAATTATGCCTTGGAATGTTTCATGTTTGGTGAAACAACATCAATAAAAATAATATCTGTGTTTACAGCTATGAAACACCTTCTGTAGATATGGCAATCATGGGGCAGCATTTTCTCCTTCTGTCTTTTAAAGTGTGAAACTACCTTAGTATGTTTCCTAACTTGTAAAAATATTTTTGCACTCAAAATAAATCTCCCTAGGTCTTATTGAACATGCTTCTATCCTCTGAAGCCTTGTTAAATGTGCTATCCAAGACTTTTATTTTATATTCATAGAAGAAATTGCCCACTGTTGTTTTGCTCCTAAACTTTCCTACTACATTTGTTAAAATAGTGTATTTTCTGTATGCATTATTATATACTCTAGATCTTTGTTTTGTATATATTTAGTAGGAATCTCTTACATGAGCCTATACAACTTTAATCTTTTTTAAAAAGTAATTGTAATAAAATAGATTAAAAGTGTAAAGAATGACTGAGGATAGGGACTGTGCTCATTATTTTTCTTTTGTAGTTGCCATAACTGCACAGAAATTGGATGGCCTTTCCTATGATCACACATGATTTAGATGGAGAATGAATAAATAATACAATCACAGTTTTCTCAACAAGACATCAATTTCTTTTTTTTATTTTTTCATTTTGGGGAACTGTTCTACTTAACTTATGGTTAAGTATAATCTGAAGCCATTGGGTTTGGTTTTTATTCTGCTTGCTTGGGCAGATAATAGGAATACTCTGTCATCACAAAAGCCATAGATGACCAAAATTGTTAGCAAGCAATGCTTTTTGATAGAAGATCTCCAAGGGACATAAAGGTCATTTGGAATCCTCCTTGATATTTAAGTGATCTTGAAAGTGTCTATATTTTGCCCTATCATGAAGAATAAAAACGGCCTAGATACAAGTTTGCTATTGTTCCAGGTTTTCATTCCATTGTGTAGTATTCTTCTAAATACTGGAAGTGTGAGAGTATTCAAGGCAGACCTCCACGTTTCAATTCCTACTGCTGCTTGATGAAAGGTCTCCTGAGCACACATGAAAATTCTCTCTCTTTAACAAGTAGAAGTTAATCTACAGCCCTGGTGCATGGGTCCTTCATCATAGCACAGGATTCTCTAAATCTGTCTTTTGCTGTGACTCTGGGGATGCCATCACTTGTCACTCTGCCCAGCAGAGCATGTTGTAGCACCTGCTTTATATTGTACATTGTGACAAAATACCCTCTCGAGTAGAAACTCAAACAGCCACACATGTCGGCTTATCCCTGTGGAGGTTGGTTGCTCTTTTATGCTCAATTAAATCAAAGTTCAGCCATTCCAATAGGACACCGACCAAGCTTCCTTTACCCGTCAATCATTTTTTGCATGATAACTATAGAGAAAGAATTGAACTTGAAAGCCAAACAAGTATTAACTTTTAAGGTTTTAAGGAAATTAGAAGACTATTAGTAGGATTGACTAAAAGTATATGTTAATGTGCGTGTGTGTGTGTGTGTATGTGTGTGTAGCATATAGTCATCTACACTAAGAATGTTCCAAGAAGATTTCAAATCAACAAATTTGATTTATTTCTCTGTAAAATATTTCAAAAAATTTTAATGAGATATATTAAACTGTAGAAAATGACTAAAAATCATAGAATGTTCTTGTAGGTAACCTTATATAACTGGAATAATCTGAGTATCTTCGGAAATATCTGAGAAACTTTTTGAGAGTATGAACAAGATGAATGTACAAAAATCAAATGAATTTCATGTATTAGCATACACAGAAAACTTAAAGGGAAAGAAGGCCTTGCCTCAAAAAAGCAGAATGATGAATAATGTATCTGAACATTATTTTTAAATAATTATGAAGCCTTGAATACAGAAAAGGTTTGTGAATGAAAGTGATCAAAGTATGAAGACACCATGTTTTGTGTGAAAATGCCATAATAAACCCGAAGTTATGTAGACAGGTCTAAACATTTAATTAATGTTAATAAAAGAAATAAGGGAGAATAGGACAAGTACTGCGTGTTCTTATTCATTGACAGAAACTAGGAAGTCAGCCTTGCAGAGGAATGGGGTAGCAGTAATAGAGATTAAGAGTGGAGAATCAGAGTGATGAGGCATTCAGAAAGAGGCACCATCTCACAGGTCTAGTGGAAGAATTATTTGTGGCTTTTCAGTAGTGCAATAGGTAAGTAAAGATAAATAAATTCTAAATTATTTACAAAGACTAGAAGAAAAATATTTAGCTTTTAACCAAGATGTGTGTTTGAACGGAAGGAAATACTGCTTTGACTTGATTGTTATATACGGTCCACATGTAAAGAATTACCACAGTCTATAAATAGAGCTGGGAGGGCATCATGACATGTGGGGCACTGGAGGCAGAAAGTTCAAAAGTCTGAGGCCAGCCTGAGCTAAACAACAAACAAGTGCATGCAAATATTATAGTTTAAGAGAAAAATCATAAAAATTAAAATAATATTTTTTACTTATTAGATAAAATACAACACAAGGGATTTTTTCTAAGATGTTATAAGAAATAGCCCACTTACTTCATACATTCTAGGTCTATCGTATATAAATAACTTCGTAGATTCTATGTCTACGAAGTTATTTATATATTATTTTCCCTCTGGAGAAAGAGTGTTTCCAGATAAAATATGTTGTGAGACAAAATGATGGATTATCTTAGAATATTGTGAGTGTTAGTGGCTGCATGGGTCTACTGCAAAGCCAATATAATTAAGAATGATATAGGAAGTTGAGCATATGAAACAATATAAAGAATACTAAATTGAATAATTCAACCCTAGATTTTAACCCTATTTCTACTTATTTAATGACCTTGGTAGAGCATTTGGCTTCTCCTTGAGCATTAGATTTCTTATCTGAAGAGGAGGGCACACATCTAATTATCTCAAGTGCATTCTAACGCTAGCATCTTATGATTCTGTTCGACTCAAATAATTTACTAATAATAAGTGTGATATTTATGAAGAATCTGTAAAGTGTAAAGTATTTTTCTAGGTGACTTATAAATCCCAACACACAACACTTCCATGAGGCACAATTAATAACTTCTTGGAAATGACCCAAAAGCCTATCAAACTTTTTTCTTCAAATTCACTGAGCTAACCTGAAGTATAACTCGCAAAGAAAATGAAGTATATAAGAGCAGCAGAAGGACAACGTGGTAAGCAAAGACCAGGAGTCCCTTGCCAAAGTATTTTTCAATCTGTCTAAAAACACATTTCAAAAGTGAAAAACAACAACAAAAAAGGGCAATTCCTACAAAAATTGCCATGAGGTTAATTGGGTCTGTTTATCTTGCTGAGAAAAGTGTGACATTGTTATTCTTTATTTCTGCTGTTTTTTTTTTTTTTCAATGCTGGCCAAAACCAATGAATGCTTTTCTGTGTAGACTTCTTCTGTAGTCTGTCAAAAGCCCATTCCTCCCCATGTCTATCCTGCCAAGTGGCTGCTCCATACTGGCTTAACGCAAATGGCACGACATCTTTTTCTTTTTCCTTTTCTCTGCTTTCTTCCTCCAGAAAGCAGCAGCAGAGATGTACAGCATACTTGTCCTGGAGTCTTTCCTGCTTGCTTGCTTGCTTGTTTCCTTCCTTCCTTCCTTCTTTCTTTCTTTTTACTGTTTTATTTTTTATTTCTTTTTCTATAACTTTATAAATAATACCAATCAAAATTCCCACTTCCTCCCCTCTTCCCATTTCCCTCCCAATCCCCCCTACACTCCCCCCCCCTCACATGCCCCTCCAGTCCTAAGAGAGGGCAAAATACCCCTCCCTGTGTGAAGTCCAAGTCCCTCCCCACTACATCCAGACTTAGGAAGGTATGCATCCAAAGGGAATAGGATCCCAAAAAGGCCAGTACATGCAGTAGAGACAAATCCCAGTGCCATTATCATTGGCCCCTCTGTCTGCCCCTATTGTCAACCACATTCAGAGAGCCCAGTTTGATCCCATGCTCGTTCAGTCCCAGCTGGAGTTGATGAGCTCCCATTAGCTCAGGCACACTGTCTCGGTGAGTGAACCAACCCCTCGTGGTCCTGACTTCCTTGCTCATAGTCTCCCTCCTTCTGCTCTTCAGCTGGACCTTGGGAGCTCAGTCCAGTGCTCCGATGTGGGTCTCTGTCTCTATGTCCATCTGTCACCGGATGGAGGTTCTATGGTGATACTGGACAAGGCCAGTTCAGGCACCCTCTCCTCCACTGCCCAAGGGCCTAGTTGGGGTCATCCCCGTGGACTCTGGAAACCCCTCCAGAGCCAAGCCTCTTGCCAAAACTCATTACATTGTCCTAGAGTTTAAAAAAGAAATCCTTACATCATTCCCTTTAGCAGAGCCACATTAATGAGAACAGAATCTCAGAAGATAGGAACACTGCTTTGCCATCCAGTAGGAGAACAGAGGAGAGAAAAACACACTATGTGTGGCGCCCAGTAGGAAACGGAGTATACTACAGATTGAATTCACACATCCAGTTACTTTAAACACCTACAAACTTTATTTCCTCACTTTGGCTGATTTTCCTCTTTTCACACTTGGCCATTTACGGGCTCAAAAAGCATTTCTGATATTTCCAGAGTAAACTTTTCCCCTCAATTAATTTTCTCTTATTTTAATCAGTGGGTTTGGGATGGCAAAGAGGACAGAAATAAGAAGAGAAATAGAGAAGCGTTTGGAAAAACAGACCTAGATAAGATAAAACTGCTCGGCTCCTGACTTATCTCCTCCTCTTTCCTTAGAGTTCCAATCCATTAAGAGGTTTGAGAGGACTTATCAGCATGGGGGATTCCAGAGTTCAGCCTCCTTAAGGAGTCTCCTCAGACTGAGTCTGCCATAACTGCTTTGACAATATTTAGTAAACACTGTCAGAAAGAGGAATGGTCAGATCCAGTTTCCTATTCTTTTACCTTATTTTTTTCCCTTTTCTCTTTCCAGGGCAAATTTTGAGTCTTTAAAGGGTATGGACTGGATCAATAATACTATTTCTTAAGTTCAGGTTCCTATGAAATACTACCCTACATACACAGAAAAAATGTATATGTTAAATATATGCGTATATGTAAGTTTAAAAAATCATCTTGCTATCAAGGCACTTATTTTTCTACAATTAAGACAAAACTGATTAGGTATATTTGGTCACTAGATGAAATAAAGTGTTAGGAAGAGGAAGGGCCATGATAGCAATAATGAGACAGAAACTTTCTATTCATAAGATGAAACCACTTGCCTGAGGTTTACATTCCCAAGGACAAGATTTCCTCTTCTAAGGATGCTTTATGTCTAACACCTGTTCCTGATAATATACTTTTCTTAAATATTGCTGATGTGACTAAAAGAAGCTTTCATACTGTGCCAACTAATGATACATGACCTTCTGATTTGTTCTTTGAATACTATATAATGAAAACATGAATTCAGTAAAATTGCAACAGATTCCAACCAAAAAAAAAAAGACAAAACTACCCTTAATTTAAAGTATCAGACTATTTCAAATCAAAGATAAGGATTTGTTCTAAAAGAAGATAATTTTCTTTATGTAAAATGTCAATTTAGTGACATTGTCAAAATGACAGGGAGAGCCATGTTTAAATGAGGAGAGGGTTTGCACTGGCCATTTGTTTTTCTATTTCTGCATCATTTGCATCCATCCGTTTATTTGTTGGATGGATCTCATATCCAATTGGGTTCAAGTGCTATTACACTTCTGAATTATTATTTCAATCCATGCCTCACACAAATGGCCTGCTAGAAAGACGCAATAAAGCTGCACTTTGTGGTACTGAGTCCACTCATGCCATTACAGAAAGAATAGTGTCAGCGCTTTCGTTTCCATTACCCAACCTATTTGTCCAGACATTATATACACAGCCATAAAAATCTGCTTGGCTGTAAGGTATTGGTTCGGTCCTCGAATAAACAATTAGATAGAAACTATAAAATGACTAAGACAATTGATTAAGAGTGAAGTTTGAGTCAACTGTGGCTGTGACCTAGCTCAGTGTCACTCTGAAGGGATCTTCAACAGACAATCTCAGGGAAGACATAAATGTCTGCTATTGGCTATCTGTTAATGATTTACTTGTTTCATTTATCTATCTGTCTATCTATTTATTTTATCTTATTCGTGATATTATAATATAATTACATAATTTCTTCACTTTTACCAATTCAAAACCTCCATCATGCCCTCCCACCTTGCTCTCAAATTCATAGGTGCTCTTTTCCTTAATTGTTGTTATATTCACATATGTATATATGTTTACTATATCCTACGCAGTCTCTATAACTTTACATGCTTGTTTGTTTTTAGATTCTTTTCCATAATTGGAAGAAAAATTCAATCAGATTAAATTGACAATAAAAAGAATAAAACCACCCTGAATACTGAGTAGTTTGTTGATAATAGTTAATGTTAATACACAAACTCATAGGCTTAGGAAGGGTCCGTGAGCATAGGTGACTATGGCCACTTAAAGTGACAGTTCAATGTCATTGGGAAGAATAGGAGGTGTATCTTTGTGATAACATATAACCAATGTCAAAGTCATAGATATTTACAAAGATTTTCTAGGGATATTCTGTATGATGATACCAGACAGACTTTTGATATCAAGTGATATAAATGTGCCTGATAATCAAGCAATATTAAAACATGTGATTAGATAAGACAAAAGTGTAATGAAGAGAGGTGGTAAGTGGTATATAAAATACAAGTTGTAAAAATAAATATTCCTACAGTATTTCATTTCCATTGCTTGGCTGAGCTTCTGTATGCCATAGAAAACTGTCATATATGTTAGGACAGGACTTCCAATATTCTATATCTTTTTGATCCTTAAAAAGTTCCTTTTATTTAGATGAAACTCATGGTTTTATCTATGGTTCTTTCTATACTCTAGTTTCCCTTTTTAAACATGCATTTATTAGTTTAGGGTGTGTGTGTGTGTGTGTGTGTGTGTGTGGTGTTCATAAATACACATACCAAATAACTGTATAGATGTCAGAAAAACCTATCTGAAGTATGTTCTTTTCTTCCTCCATGTGGGTCCCTTGGGCAGAACTCAGTTCCCCATCCTTGGCAGCAGGCACATTCATCTACTTGCTCATCTTTCCAGGGCTCTCTGCTCTATTCTCTCTCCATCAACAAATTATCTTTCAGTTGTGGAATTCTGCCACACAGTCTAAGGAATAAAAAAAAAAAATTGTCATCTTTTTTTATTTTATGCTTAATTATTTCCAGGGCATTAAGAGTTTTGCACAATGTTTACTCATGTTGCTTTTGGTATTTTCCACAGTTATAATATATGGAAAATTAAGAATCCAAGCCACTGGAAAAATATATAGAGAAAATACTTTTACATAGAGAAGGAAAATGAAGAATCTCCTTGAAAACAGAGAAAGGAAGTGAATTTATTGGAGATAGTTTCTTATTATAGATATTAACTAAGAACTTAAACCAGTATAGAATAAATTTGCCTTTCTTGCATGAGTAGTCATTTCTGACAAAAGCCACAAAGGAAAAAAAAATTACCTCTACAGTCAGTACCCTGTTCCTAATGGGAACCCACAATAGTCAATATTTCAACAAACCAATAAACAGAATAATTTCTAATTTAATGAATGATACATATTTTATAACAAAATTTAAGTAGGACAGAAGCAATTGAATTTCCTAGCAACTATTTCTGGCCTATGTACAGTAGGCCTAGTCTAGTAGGTATAACATTAATTTTTAAAAGAATAAAATTATTTTTAAAAGAAAAGAATGAGAAATATACAAATAGTATTGCACAAAATTTATTTTTGACATAGCAATAGCAGCCACAAAAGTACTAGTAGAAACTATTCTTTAGTTTGATTATATAGTGAGGAACAAAGGAAGATGGAGCTAGCTCAAAGAATTCAGGCTTGAATGTTGTCCAACCATACACTGAATTTGCTAACTTTCTAAACTTGAAAATATACCAAGCTATAGAGCTCACAATGTCAGTAGCACCCCGACTTCTAAGCATTGCTTTGCAAGTTACATCATCTGATTAATTATTCATGATGACTCTCTACTGATGTGAAGTACACTGAACAATATCTAGTCCAACAGTAAGGAATAGTGACTGATGAAGTGAGCTGTGTAAATGTAATAATTAAACATACAATAAATAAAGCAAGGGGTTTTTAGTAGACTACCAATACTTGACTGACTGGTTAAAAGGGTAGGTTACATTGTATAAACCTGTCTAGATTAAAAATTCATCCAGCCTCGGTAGTAATCTAGTAATCTAGGATGTTTTGTGAAAAATGCCCACATAGTTGAGTCTAATAATAAAGTTATCTCTTTCTTTTAAGAACCTGAGCATGTTGCTTTCTCCCTGTCCCTAATAACCCTTAGCTCCTCTCCATTTAGCTATGTTTGTGCATTGGCCCCAGAGAAGAGAAAAAATAAGTCTGCTGAAAACTAGGAGACTAGAATACATGAAAGCATTTGGAATATACCTTCTTGGTATTCCATATACAATTTGTATAAATGAATCTCACCAACAAAGCATTCCTCTGTGAGGCCTGAATGAAAGATTTTATTGAGAGTTTCCATTCTCTCTTACAGTTTTATAAGTCAATGATATGACTTATACACAGGTATTCCTGACTTCAAACATGCTTACTTCCTCATAAACTCATTGTAATTTGTAACTGTTTTAAGAAGAAATTGTTTTTAAGACACTAAAGAACTAACTTCATAGTTTAGCATCACTGCACACTGTAGAATACTGATTATTTATCATTATGACAATTAGCTGATGGGCTTAGCTGAGGCACTGCTGGCTACATAAAAGTCACCATTTTTTGAATTTGTTGACATATTTCTCTACTTTGTATATTGTGTTTAAAATGTTAAACATTTTAAATGAATTTAAAGTATATCCTGCATGGCATTCCAGAGATTATCAGAAGGTATCTCATGTGCCTCCATGGGGTGCAGGGTGCAGGGTTCATCCTTCCACACAGGATTTGACTGATTTTGGCATTTCGCATTTGAGAGAGCACCGTGTTTAACACCTCAGTGCTAAATTACCTATGTATAGGTGATGCCAACCAATCCCCAGTACATTCTTCCCATTATCTATTTCAACCAATGAAGATAATTAGAAAATATTCTGAAAATAGACATCCATTATTATGCAACAGTAATCTCTCTCTTTTTTCTCATATAACTATCCAAACTAGAGTGATAATTGACAATCAAAATCATATAACATACTGTTATGATAATTAATCAATGAATGAGTGAATCCCAAACAAATGCAAAGTAGCAGCCACTTGACACCACTGTGGCTTTTATTTTATCAGGTGAGGTGAAGACTGCAGCTTACCATGAACAGTTGACTGACAGATGCCCTTTTATAATGAATAGAAACGACTGACTTTGCTTCCCATGCCAAAACAGTGTCCAAACACACAGAGGCCCCGTTCTTTGCACTGCAATTGCATTATATATATATATATATAATGACTCTAAAAGTTTGAAAAGTATTTTCTTAATTGATGAATTTATAACTTGCAACTCAGTTTGCTTTAGTCATCAGCTCAGGCGCTTCTTCCTACTTCCTATTTTAAAAATAAGAAAATTAGAAAGAGAGAGAGAGAGAAGCTACTTAAATTATGCCCAGTTAATAAGGTGTCCTACAAATTTTGACTGCCTCAGGCTCTGAAAGAAATAATGAGAACTGGTGAGAAAATGGGCAGCCTTAAATTGCTAGGCATGGGCACACGCTTCTCATTCGAACTCCAACACTTTAAAAAATTCTCCAGAAGTGTTTGGGTGTGTACATTTTTTGATACTCCGAAACTAGATAATTTGTGAAGGATACTTGTCAGGCTTGAATCCCTTTTAAAAGGCACAGGAACAAATAAGAGTTAAGCAGAAAGCAAATATTATCACTTCCATAAAGGATTATAATTTTCTGAATCACTAGACTGTCTCAGGTAGAATCTATACTAACATTTACAGACACAGGCCTAGGTGGAAGAACAGCTCTCAGATAAAAGAACCTCCTCGGGGGCCTGTGAGAATGGCTCAGCAGGTAGAAATGCTTGATGCCAAGTCTGACTACCTGAGCAGTCTCCTAGATCTACATGTTGGAAGGGAAGGGGGTGCTCACTTCTCTATGCTGTCTCCTGATATCCACATAAAATATATATGTCAAGGTGCAAAACTCTGGTGCACATTCATACACATGCAGACACACAAATACATTTTATTAGAGATATATTTTATACAATAATATTAATTCACATGTTTGTATATATGCCGTGTGCCTTTATGCATACAAGTGTCAAGTGTATACAGGCCAGACAAAGGCGTTAGCTGTCTTTTATTGTCACGTATTGTGCTAAGCAACAATTCCCTCATAAGATTATCTCTTATCAAGAAGAAAAGCTAGATGCTGCATAAGGAGTAAGCTTATTTTAACCATAGAAGAGAAAGGGAAAATCAAGTACTTACAAACATTCACACAGAGGGTATATAAAAAGTTGAAACTCAAATTTTGATTAGAGTAATCCCATATATGTGTGTAGCACTCTGCTTTTCTTTTCTTAATTAAATATATATATATATATACACACACACATATATGTGTGTGTGATTTTTTAACTCTAATTCTTATTCCTTTTTAATTTAAAGTCTGCTACATATGTCTTATTTTAGCTGGTTCTGATCTTCTACACTGTGATATATGAAAAAATACTAAAGTAACAGTGAACTTTAAACTATGAGCTTAATGAGAAATAACCAGGGAAGGAAACCATGTTCCTCGAATATCAGGTCTTCTTTGTCTCTGCTATGGAAAAAAATGAATAGCTCTAAAACCCAAAACAAAACAAAAGAATATGTAGCACCAAGTATTCAGCAAGTGACCTTATTTGGAAGCAAAACAAAACAATAAAAGTGGACTCTTTTGGTGACAATGTGGATGAGTGTCATTATGGTATTTCCAATGTGATTAGTTAAGTCTATACAAGATTCTAAGATTCTAATCCAACAAAACGAATGTCATTAAAAAGAGAGAAAGAGAGATTAAAAAAAAGGACAAAGTGAGGTGAAAAGACACACCGTAGGATGCTATGTGTTGAGAAAGGTAGACACAGGAAGGCACATCGGAAGCCCAGAGTTGCCATGGGTTCACGGACATCAAAAGGGCAAAGGAAACAGATTCTTTCTAAATGCAGATGTTAGGGAGCACAGGACTCTGCCTATACCTGGCTTGCTTTATGACTGTCTTCCTCCAGAACTGGGAATAAATGAGTGTCTCTTGTTTGTAACCACCCAGCTTACAGTTCTTTGTCGTGGCGGCCCTAGCCTAGGAAACCAATACACTCCATAATTGCTGCTGGAAGGAAGATCAGATTCCTACCATGGAGAAGACCAGCTAAACTCGTTTTGATAGCAGTTCGGGAAGCTAGAAGCACTGCTTGCATATAATGGTTAGCATTTCTGCAGATGCGAACACATATTGAATGAGATAAAAGATTTAGAAGGGAGGGAGAGAGAGAGCATCTGGCGTTAGGAGTAGGTAACTGCCTCATTAAGCCCTGTCTGTGGAGAAAAGCTGAGGGGCTCCAGTATCAGCTATTATTAAGATTAGGCACAAATAACAGCACAGTCCTCATGAATATCATGTTGTCTCATTACAGCACATAGCTGTCTGCAGTTTAAAGGAAGTTTTTTTGAAATTCCCTAATGAAGTAACAACTGCATGAGTTGGCAGAATTCACCCCCTCAATTTGTCATCTTAAAAATGTATCGATGGGCATTATTTTTTCCACCCTAGACTGTGAATCCCACCATCCACACTGTCTTTTTTTTTTTCAGCCTTTAACTTCAACCAGTTTGCTTCCAAGTACAGCATTCAGTATTACGGCAACATCCTGCTAAATGTCCTACAAATCACACGTGTGTGGAGGGACTTGAAGAAATCTGAGAAGTAACCCCAGAAGCCTCCAGACACTAAACAGTCTCAGCCATGGCTCCACTACATGGAATGACTTAAATGCAGGACGCAAAAGGAAGCTTTGGAGACAGGGCTTGCCTTTTGAAAGCTGTGAAGATTTCAGTTTAGCAAATGATCATCCTGTCATATACACCCCAAAAAAAACTTGTATTATTAAAACTTATACACAACTTCCAAATACTTTATCAGCAGAAGATCCAAGTGTGAGGCTACCCTGAGTGAGACTTTGTCCCAAATGAAAAAAAAAAAAAGCATAAGAAAGGCACAGCAACATTCTTTCACCAGGACAATATACCTGACAGAGGAGCAGCCAGACTTAATTTTATAATCATTCTATTATTTGAACGTTTCGTAGATGCATGTAATGCATTCTGATCAAATCCATCTTTCATTCACTCTCCTACAATTCCCTCTCTCGCCCCTGAATCACACTCCACTTATCCCTCCCATACTCATGAGCTCTTCTTATTTAAACCGATTATACTTCTCAGTACATCACTATCTATATTGCTGTGGGACTGTCTATTGAAACAGGCTTAGTCTCTGAAGCGCCCCATCACTGAAGAAAACTGACTCGCCCCAGCTGCCCCCGACTGACAACCTCAGATAAGTGTGGGGTTTCATGAGCCACTCTTCCATTCATCCTAGGAATTTGGCTACTTCAGTCTTGTGCACACCTTGTACATGCAGTCCCAACCACTGTGAGTTCATGTGTGTGATGATGCTGATGTGTCTGGAAAATCATATTTCGCTGAAGGTATCTACTGCCTCTGTTTCTCACCATCCTTCCTCCCTCTCCTTTAAGATAGTCTATGGTTCTTAATGGGGGAAATCCTAGAGATGTCTTATTTAGTACTGAGCACTCCACAGTCTTTGTCTCTTCATGTTGATCAGCTGTGGATCTCTGTATTAATAGCTTTCTACTGCAGGAAGGTGCTTCCCTGATCAGCATTAGAATACATTAATTTGTGACTATAAAAACAAGAACTTAGTATGGAGCTCAATAGTATGTCTACTTAGAGGAGTCATAGTATTAGATGCTCATTCTGAGGTTTGTGACCCAGTTAGAAGTAAGATTTTGGTTCAGTTAGTGATAGCAAGCCTTGGTTATGTCTTGTGTAACTGCCTTTAAGCCCAATCAGGAAGTACCTAGTTATTTCCATAACCTTCATGCTGCTGTAGTACCAATGGGCATCTTGTGCCAAGCCAGTCATTATAAGAGCTCCCAGAGTTCACAGCTGGCTACGACTGTTTATTCCTCTTCTCTGTTGGGTAACACACAAGGAATTTCCAACCCTATGTGAAGACAAATCAGTAGGAAGACACTTCCAAGTCAGTATCAGCTGGATTTCTCCATGTTTTCAGTAAGAGGATCTTCCGTTAATTTCTGGAGTGTGGTATCCAAGAGCAGTGGAAATAGCATGTGCTGTTTGGGTTTGTCTATGCAACATTGCTCACCTGTCAGTGGACATTTAAGAGCCTAGAGTGTTTAGAGGAAACATTTTCTACTCATTATAGGATAACTCCACTTAAACCACACCTAAGGACACATACAGACACATATACATAAACACACACATTTGCTCTGTACAGAATCCTCTGTCAGATTATAGCTACTAAATAATTTTCCTCATGTTGTTGTCTCTTCATACCTATCATGGTGTCCTTTGCTTTACACGGACTTTACATTCTTGTGCGATCCCATTTTGCAATTGTGGGTCTTAATGTCTACAGTACCAGGATCCTATGCAGAATGTCTTCTTTTGTTTTATTAAGGTTGAATACAGTGGATCTAGCTTATCATTATCTGAGTTCAGATGCTAAGATCACGTACCGTGGCTCTAATAAAATAATCCTTGCCAGTGCTTCAGGCCTTGACACAGAAGACACAGAGAATCCCATGTGTATGCATCTGCTGGTATCTCTCTTGTTTTTACATGTTTTATTTCTTAAATATTTTCATGAAATTTTTGATTTTTGAAGATTTAGCATATACACAGAAATGCTATTTCCTAAATATGTCATAATGTTTTAATACGTGTGTACCAAGAGAAATAAACACCTGGGCAAAACTAAAGTTTAAACAAATCAAAAATTTTATTTTTTTCCTCTCCATCTTCTCATAAAGCTATTAGTGTTCAATCATGTGGTCATACCCTAATGACACTTACTCATCCACATTGTCACCCAGAGTCTGCTTCTAAGCATGAGTGAGATAAATTCCAAGATGCACAGGGAAGATGAAGCCTCCACAGGGTCAGCCACATGCAGGACACCTGCAAACTTGACCCAAACAGTACCAACATCATAACCTACATCAGGTACAGTCACTGCATACTTCCCTCAACTAAAAGATGTAGAATGTATGTGATATTGTCATCTTTGTTGCTGTGCCATGTATAACTCCAATTAGCATTCAAGCATCTAAAGCTCGTATTTTTCTATTCTTGTGTAAAACAACAATTCTTTTTCATAGACAACGATCAAAATTTTCAGACATAATACATTTCTGATTTTTATTTTTATTGAATTTTAATGTCAATGACCAGAATTTATTTAAATTAATATCTAAAGTTTAAGGTTACTATAATTTCATTTTATAAAGACATAATGGATTTTTGAAAATAAAATTTGAGAGACTATCTTACGTTTCATTAGAAAAGTTGACTTTTTAATAGTATCTGAAATAGTTCTAATATCTATCTATATTCTGTATTTCTGAAAAAGATGTCATATTAGTTATCTCATATCAAAGTAAAAGTTAACAATTTTATAACTATCAACACATATTTCCACAATTACTTATTAACCAGAATTTCTAAAGGTATATACAGTGTATAGAAATACGATTTATATATTGAACACAAATGAGAATTGGATTTTTCTTGAATCTAATTAAGTACAATTGAATATGTGAAATGTAGCTGCTAAAAACATAGCTGCTGCATGTACTGAACAAAATCAATTGTTCTGTGAATTTGTAGATAGAAATTAATGGGTTTCTTCAAGTCCTAAAGAGCAACATTCGTGCTGTCACAGTTAAAGAGCAAGGTAAATCTAATATAACAGCTTTGTTCTTAATTAGTTACTTATCCAGTATTCAAAGAAGCAGATCTGCTGGCAATGGTCTTGCTTCACTGAATTAAATAGCATGTGTGTGTGTGTGCGTGTGTTTTTTAATTTTTTTCACTGATACGAGAGTTTGGGTAATGCTCTAAGAACCTATGTGGAGATGGAGGGTAAGTTATTATTTATATGTAAATTATTTCTTCCAATAATACACTGGCATCAACTATCTCAAGCTACAATAAACACAGAAAATATTTTAATAATTATATAGTAACTTACATGCTTACATATTTCGGGAAATTTAGCTTCTTTCACAAAAATTTCAAACTTTTCTAGCATATAATACTTGATTGTCAGATCAAATCCATTATCTGTAGCCTAGAGACACATACCTTATGGTTTTTATTTATCAGATTTGTTCCAGTGTTTATTACATTTACATGCAAAAGGAAACCAGATTTAAAAATCTGTTTGGTAGGCTATTTAAATTTACTTATTATAAAATATTCATTTTTTATTAACTATTTTTAATGTTTTGTGCCTATAGAGAGTAGCATGTTTCAGTATGATATTTTACACATGTATCATTAAATCTTGGTCAGATTTGCTCTCCCCTCCACCATCCTCTCTGGTTCGTCCTACTCTTGTTGGTCCCACCCTCCACTTTATGCTTTTATGTTACTAATGCAACATTATATCTAGAATCTGTATGTAGTAGAGTTTATTTATGTATTAAAACATAGTTCTATAACTGAGGTCAAGGATAACTGTAGGAGGAAATACTACTCTTTGTGAATATGCAGAGCCTATGAAGAGTTCATAGTCCTATGCTATTAACAGCCTCTTTGAGGAAACAGTTATTACTCCATTGTTCTGAGAAGAAACTATTAGAAGGAATTAGTAAGGACTAATTAGTCAACTAATTTATGGAAAAACAAAAAAGTGTAGTGTGTTTTTGTATATCTATCCAAAGTCTCTCCTGTGGTTAATTCCCATTATGTTTTCATCTACAACATCCACAAATCAATTATTTGAAAAAAATCTATAAACCTACCATTTTGTTATTAATAGGAGGCCAATTATGATGATAATGATTAAAGTGATACATTTTTAAAGACTTCTTGGAAAGGAAGTTTTTACACATATTTGTTAAAATTATTTATAAGGAAATACTAAAGGCCATCAAAGATATAGGGAATTGTTTATTGAAAATCTACTATGTAATGGGCAAAAGCAACATTGCTAACACCCTGCTGAGAGTGCCAAGGCAAGTAGGGTAGCCAGGAGATATCTTAATACAAAAACTAGAGATTTTGCTAATAAAAAAAAATGGAGTACAGACCCAAATAGAGAACTCTCAACAGAGGAATCTAAAATGGCTGAAAGACACTTTAGGAAATGCTCAACATCCTTAGCCATCAGAGAAATGCAATTCAAAACAACTCCGAGATTCCACCTTACACCTGTAAGACTGGCCAAAATTAAAAACACTAGCGATAACTTTAGCTGGAGAGGTTGTGGGGAAAAGGAAATACTCCTGCATTGCTGGTGGGAGTGCAAGATGGTACAGCCCCTTTGGATGTCAGTATGGAGATTTCTCAGAAAATTAGAAAACTTTCCTCAAGACCCGGCAATACCAGTTTTGGGTATATGCCCAAAGGATGCTCAATTGTACCACAAGGACGTGTGCTCAACTACGTTCATAGCAGCATTGTTTGTCATAGCCGGAACCTGGAAACAACCTAAATGCCCCTCCACTGAAGAATGGATAAGGAAAATGTGGTACATTTACACAATGGAATAAGACACAGCAGAAAAAATAATGACATCTTGAAATTTGCAGGCAAATGAATGGATCTAGAAAACTTCATATTGAGTGAGTTAACCCAGACCCATGAAGACAATTATCATATGTACTCACTCATAAGTGCTTTTTAAACATAAAGCAAAGAAAACCAGCCTACAATTCACAATCTCAGAGAACCTAGACAACAATGAAGACCCTAAGATAGACATACTTGGATCTAATCTACATGGGAAGTAGAGAAAGACGAGATCTCCTTAGTAAGTTTGGGGCCTGGGAACCATAGGAGAGGGTTGAAGGGGTGGGAAGAGGAAGAGAGGAGAGAAGAGAAAAATGTATAGCTCAATAAAATCAATCTTAAAAAGGAAAAAGATAAAGCTGGAGATTTTGGGGAAAACTGACTGAAAGTTGTAGACAGGGAAACTGGAGAGAAGTCAGAATTGGGCTTAATATGTCTTTGGCTTGGGAGTATGTTTGATTTTTCTATTCCTTGTCTTGGGGTAGAAGTTGAGAGACACAATACACAGGGTAGCATCTCTGCTCCAAATATCTTTTGGTAAGGTTTGCGATCTGGATATTGACTAAGGAAACTACGGGCCAGCAAGCTTTGTCATATATGAACTGGTCATTATTTGTCTGTATATTCAAACTCCCAGTGTTACTGAGTTGAATTATTACTTCTTAAATTTTGAAAGGAGAACAACAGCGCTGTGAATGGACCAGGTGAATCTGATGCATGCATAATAGCATGTTTTAATTGCTCCTTTATCACTCTATCCTCTGTCCTCATGTGAGGCTTGCTAACTTCCTGCAGCTTTCCCGTTTCTGTCATAGGACTGCTCAACTGCTGTGAGAAGATCACATTTTTTCTTTCTTTCTCTTTTCTTATTGTAAAATTTTTTATTAAGAAATTTTAGTACAATCTTTTCTCATTTTGCATAATCATCCCCATGTGCTCCCAGTTCAAGCATTAGGGATAAATTCTGGTTCCACTGCCAGTGGCCTCACAGACTGCCCAAGCATCACAACTGTCTTCCACATTTAGTGGGCTTAGTTGGGTCCTATGCAAGTTCCCCTGCTATCAGTCCAGAGTCAGTGAGCTCTCACTAGCTCTGGTCAGCTGTTTCTGTGGGTACCACCATCATGGTCTTGAACCCTTTGCTCATATTATTGCTCCTCCCTCTCTTGGGCTGGTCTCCTATAGCACTGTCCAGTGTAGATCTCTCTGCATCTGCTTCCAGTTGCTGGATGGAGGTTCTATGATGACAATTAAGGTAGTTACCAACCTGATTACAGGGGAAGGCCAGTTTAGGCATTCTCTCCACTGTCGCTTAAAGTGTTAGCTGGGTCATCCTTGTGGATTCCTGGGAATTTCCCTAGAGTCAGATTTCTCCCTAGCCCTTTAATGAAACCTTCAATCAAGATATCGCTTTCCTTTCTTTCCCTTTCTGTATGTCCTCCTTCTTGAGCATCCCATTCCTTCATGTTCTCCTACTCCCTCCCCTTCTCCCCTCTCCGTCCCCCTCTACTGTCCCTCCCTTCTCCCCCCCATCACCACTCCCAACTTTCTCAGGAGATCTTTTCTGTAAATTTTTAAATTTTATTTATTCATTCTTATTTTTTAGTGTTTTTATTTTTGAGAATATATTTTAATTATAATATTTCTCCTTTCCTTTTCTTCCACACTGTCCTTCAAATTCATGGCTTTATTTTTACTTGTTGTTATTGCATGCATATATGTATGCACATGTATATACATATATATTCTCAAATACAATCTGTTCAGTCTGTATAATGCTACTTATATGTATGTTTCAAGACTGACCATTTGGCACTGGGCAACTGATTGATGTGATTCTCCCTGAGGAAGATCCCTCTCTCCTGCTTCCATCTCCCACATTTGCCCATAGTTCTTCCTGTAGGGTTGAAGCCTGATGGGCTTATTTCTGTCCACTTTGACACTTTTATTGGTGTCATCCTTGTTCTTCTCATGTTTTAAAAGGCAAATGCATGAGACGTTTTGTATACAGCTTGTGATATTACAAGGAGACACATTCTCACAAAAATCTCCCCGATCTTTTGTCTCTTGTGAGACTTCTGTTTTCTCTTCAGCCAGCACACACAAATACACAGTGTGATGTCTTTTTCAGATTTCACATCCATTTTCATCCAAAACTCCTTCATATTGCAAAATTTCATACTTGTCTTTGTTTTCAAAAGAATCCATATTTTTATGAATGTTTATTTTTTACTAATAGAGGCTAATTTTCTGAGATTAAATGGTCAATAGACCATTGTACATTTTATATACAGGTGAAATAAAATGAATTTTTGTAGTTTCTGTTCTTCTGAATCTAAGCTGAAAAAATCATGCCAATCCAGACATATTAAAATATTAAGGTCATGTTGAAGATATTTTCTCTCCATTTGTTAATTCGTTCTGCTTTTTAATCTAATAGAATACATGAGACTATATATTCCAAAATATATACTAAAATGTATTGTACAAGGCACATGTTTTTGATATACTGAAGGACTTTGAAATTTAAAATAGGGGAAATATTTCTGATAAGTACCCTGTGTAGGAAACAGTAATGTGTGGGAAAACATCCCCAAGCATAGTACAAGTAGCGGTTTATTATACTCCCTAAGACTTGAGAAACTATTATGGTACATTTTCCATATAAATGGGCTTTTTAAGAGATTAAACTATGTAAGATAATTGTTATTCATTCAAATACTGGAAGAATTTATCCTTCTGGTTCTCTAATTACACTGTCCCCAAAGACTTACTCATATTCATATATATATATGAATATGTATATATATGCCTCTTCAGAATATAAATATCCATATAAAATAATTCAGTCCTCTTACAGTCAAAAGTAAGCCATTGTGGTAGTTAACAAATATGTTTCTGTACAAAATTTGAAAGGACACTCTACAAATTCACATTCTCCACCCATTTTTAGTGGCTCTCTTGCATTGGGCACCTGGAACCTAATCTTTCCCTTGGTTTATTTTGTGGTTTTTGCATTTTCCAGCAAGTTTTAAAGTTAGAATCATACAACATGTAGGCTTTTCTGAACCTTTTCTTTAAATTATGATAACTTAAGTTATGATAGCATTCTTACGTTTCTTTCACATTTTTCAGAGTTTGAAAAAATTCATTTCTTTTTATTGTGTATATATCCTAGTGGTATTAATAGTGCAAATTATTTATTTATTAATTCAGTGAAAGGTATCTTGGCTACTTCTAAGTTTTGAAATTATAAATGAAGCAGCTATAAACATTGATATGCAACTTTTTGTTTGGATGAGAGTTTATTAATCATTTGACTAAACACCCAGTGCTTAACTACTGGATCACACAGTGATAGAATATGCAATTTTTAAAGAATATATATATTCTTTATATATATGTGTGTGTGTATACATGCATATGAAACCCAAAAGCCCTTTAACTTTGCTCATAATACTTATATGTATATGTGTCCATGGTTGAACAGTCTATGAGGAAGCCTTTTCCTAGAGCAAACTGATTCTCCTCAGCAGCCAAAGAGCATCTGTTGCTCTTCATTTACAGATGGGACATTTTATAATTTCCATGTCCATGTCGCCTATTTGTCATTTGTATATCTTTTTGGCAACACACACGTATCATAAATATTTCTATTTTCAGAACATTGCGTTATATCCGGGGACCATTTCTCATTATTACAGAGAGGAAATGTATATTTAACAGTAAATTATTTCTAAAAAGATACCAAGAACATTCATTTTCTGAGGGAAGCAATAGTTTAGCTGAAAATACAGCTCTTTTCAATAAGTACAGTTGCCATGGTACCATTGTTCTTGATTTTTGTTAAATAGATGTAGGTGTGATTGAACCATCTGAAATTTCCCATTCGAAACAAGTTTCCACACTGAGAAATCTGCATTTTGGCTTCATATTTGTGGGAGGTGAACTACACTCAACATGTCAATCATGTGACATAGCCACTTCATTCTCAGAATATTACCACTAAATTGTGCACATATATTTAAGGGACATGTAAAATGCTGATAACAACATCAGTAGAGATTATCATATAAAATCTGAGAACAAGTATAGTATCTTACTGTCAGACTGAAAGAGTATTTTGTGTCTCACACACACACAGAGTGCAATAGTTCTGAGTAGTGAAGTGAATGAACAAGTTATTGCTTTAAGCAACAGATTGAATGGCTTTCATAAAATGATGCTAAAAGTAGACTCCAGGAATAAACATTTGACCACAAAGTACATTATGCATCTGAACACTAAGTAAAAGCTGCCTAAAGTGGTATAAGTCAGGGCTTAGAAGATTCTGGCAATCCCGTTTCCTATTTGAGGAGATATTAATGTGCTTCTGCTCATTGGGTTAAACATTTTTAGTCATATATTTTTATTTGTGATTCTTTAAAGATAAATCCATTAACAAAACAGTCCAAAACTGTATGTATTAATTAACATTTTAACTGACTTTAGTTTTGATACTATTGGTGATGGAAACTTTGTGCTTTAAATGAAAATAATCATGAGATTGTAATTATAAATACAAAGGAAGAATATTCAGAATCTAAATACTTTATAATGTCTATACAGATAAAATCTTGAAAAAAAAAAAGCCTAGGCCTATCACACTGTATGTCAGGAATATGCTGATGTGTTTTACGTATTTTGGATTATTTCTTGTTAATTTTTATCTCTGTAATAATATACAGGGATTTCTTTAAGAATATTTGTTTGTTGGGATTTTTCTTGTGGACATGTTCTAGCGCATCAATGACTTACTCTCCTGATCTAAGTGAAAGATATGAAGCAAAGCCAGACCACGAAGTGTTCAGAAAGTACAGAAATCGCAATGACAGGACAGCACGGCTGTTTCCAGCCAGGCCCCAAACTGTCCCCATTGGTGTCACTGGAATCTAAAGCTACTTCCTTTTTTAATATTTCAGGAAATAGTTGTTTTAAGACACCACTTAGATCACAAGCAGATAATGATCATAGTTCATGAATGATCGCCTGTTCTTTTTATCACTTTCACTGTCCTGTGTTCCTCATATCACTGGCTCCTAACAAGCAACAGTTGTGCTCTTCCTTAGCCTAGACAACAGAGCTGAAAGCAAACATTTGATTTGCTGAAGATGAAAAGCAGAAGGCTGGGAGAAACCAGGTCAGGAGGTGGGATCTCAGGCCATCTGGTGATAATTAAAAATTATAGTTAACAGAAATGAAAAGAGGGTAAGGGTCAATAGTAGTGATGGAGAAAGGTAGCTGCCAGCATGTTCTTGTTAATCCAATAATGATTGATCACAGCCACTTAAATAAAAGGATTGCTTGAACATGTCTGTAGCGATGAGTTTAGACTGCACTTCAGAGTATGGGTGCTAAACATCTGGGTCAATCTGTTTCCAAATGTGACCAGGACAGCAACCTGAAAATATGAAAATACTTCTCGTGCAACACTTTAGTCACAGACTAAACTTGCTAACATCCATGGATATGCTAATGGTTTGTATAGTTATTTGGCTTTGAAAATGCAATTTGTCACCAAAGTATCTCTGATAAGTTGTTCCTCACAACTTTTCTTATTGTATTATTCAAATTATAACCAAAACACATCTAGGCATTCATATATGTATATATATAAACACATTCACATCTTCTACTATAAATGAATGTTTCATTCTTCAAAGTCATATCAATTTTGATGTAGAGCACATGAAACAGACCATTGATTAGATCTTCAAAGGGCTCTTACCACTCTTATTGAGTAAAATTTTCTTGATATTTAATTATCTGCCTTACTTTATTATAATAATGAAGACGTTGGGGTGAGGCTAATGCAGTATATACCTTCTGTATATTATATTGCAGTTGTCAGTTTTCTCACATGTAGAAGGGTAATTAATTTTCTCAATCATTTCTAGAATGTTCTCTTTTATTCTATAGAAGAATATAATGTATTTTATAGAAGTTAAATGGTATAAAAATTCACACGACTGGCAAATATGCACAGCTAATAAAACATGTGCCCTTTGGTACTCTAAATATTTGTGAAATAAATAAATAATGAGAAATGAATAAAGTATGATATGTATAACTGAGCATCAAAATTGTCACATAGTAGCAAAAGAATAACTTTCTAACAATATTGTCCTGAAGCTGCTCAGAGCAGATCAGGACTCTAGGTTGTTCCGAATATTCTGCTCTCTTTGCTAGATTTGGTTCAGTTTAATCTCAATGCCATAAACACATTGACACATTTTGTATTCTACTCAATGCTTCTAATTGCATGTTTTGCATAAATTCTATATTTTTTTAAATATTTATGAATATATCAAATCATCTTTAGGAACTCACTGAGAAGAGCCTTGGGCTTAAGCTGAGTGAAGTTATGAGCAGGGATGAAAGAGCCTATGAGCATTCTGACCCTAGAGATGCTTCTGATGCAACTCGTGACCCAAATACATTAGAAGGAGAGAAGTTTCAGGGTTAGTCTCTGATGTGATTTATATGAAACCAGTTAAACAAATTAGGTGTCGCAGAGCAAGATACTGTGCATCTTAAAAAGCTTTGTCTAACAAGCAAGGAGAAGAGAGCGTGTGTGGGGTGATTGCCTTCATTTCCAGTATCTGCTCTCTTATGAGCCCCTGTCACTTTTCCTCCAGCAGTCCAGGAATATAAATACAGAAACCATGATGTCTCCTGCTTCTGGATGGAAAACTTACAGGCCAATAAGGAAGTAATACACTGTTCACATAATTTAGGAAAGGCTTAGTACGCACCTTCCTTCAATTTTATCTTTTTTTCCATTGTCATGTTTTTCAAAAGCAACCCCAAAAGATATGAGAATTACACTGTAATACTTATTTGTGAATGTGATTCATTAGAAGCAGTTTAGAGCCATCTCCAGTGAAGTGACCCAGAAGAGAGACAGTTTGCTTATGATGTAATTTTTATTGTGTATTATTGTTACTACACAACAGTTCAATCTCTCAACTGACACAGAGTAACTCAGGTTTTAGAATATAGCAGAATCTGGCAAAAGCAGAGATCTGATGTATGAGAGGAAGAGAGGAGCCCTAGAACTTGCATTTTCAGCTTCTTTTCTTATAGACAGAGGAAGACATAAAAATAAGCATGCATTCTACAGGAAAATATTTGAGTCTCTACTGAGAGATACTTTTTCTATGTTAGTTGAAAGACCAATTCTAAGACTTCTGGGCAGAAAAATTCAATGATTTCACTTCAAAGAAAGCCTAATGTTAATATGCAACTTATTTTCTAATCAAGGACACTGAGATTTATTTTAACATTAGTGGACAGAAACTGAGAGGAAATGTCCATTCTGATGAGCATGGTCATGTGGAGGGTTTTAGATCGCAAAATCACAATCTAAACAGAATTTAATTTATTACTGAATATATTTAAAAATAGAATGGATTATTTACTTGAGAGAGGAGAGACAGAGATAGAAATTCAAAGATAGAAACAAATAAGTTGGACATGTTGGAGAAGGAAAAAAGTTATGATATAAGACAAAAGATTAAATTATACGGGAAGTACTTTGTAAAATATACAGTTGAGTAGATTGTTCAATATAGTCAGTTTAGAAACAATTGTCTTATGTAATAATCTGCCCAAGATAAGGTTTCAGATTTTCACTACAAACAAAATTATAAGTTTAGGCCATAGCTTGATTTTCTCCAAAAACTTTAGGCTCAGGAAATCCATTTCCCATACACTTCTTATTCTAATGATTAAGAGAGGCAGCACGATTTGTATAAATGTCTTAGGAAACCAAGATAGAGTACTCTTGATTATGAATATACTATACAAATAATGTATCCTATGCAACTACTCTGTAGGAAATATTAAAACCACATTAAATCTTTTTTATGCCTCATCTCTTAAATGCAAAATATGCAGGAAACAGAGAAACTCACTTAATATCCTCATGCTCACTTCTGGATATTCAAAAGGTAGAGCACAACTTGTTTCTTCAGAGGAAAATAAAAATCCTGAATGGGGTGTTTAAGTTAAAAAGCACTAAAGACATATAGAAAGAAAATACAGTGTTGGGAATTTTGTACAATAAGTCTCAGTGAATGCAGTGAACTGGCACAAACCAGGTCTTGGATGCCACCACTACTATGCAAACGATTAAATTTAAAACAAAACAAATAAACAAACATGAGATAGTGTTTAGCTGACCAAATCAAGAAGCTGGCTATGGGTCAGATAGTAGATAATACTATGAAGTTATCATTAGATATGACTAAGGCCTGAGTATTTTCCTACAAGTCTGTTTTTATTACTGAAGTAGTAATATGCATAGTATTTTTTCTGTTTGTTCTATAATTAATTTATTAACAACTGTTAAATCTAGTAATGGGTAAATTGATGTTAATTACATATTCCCTCTTGAAAGTTTGGAACATTTGTAATAATAAGCAAATATTATAGAAAAGAGAATTGGTAGGAAAAGTGGAATAATGTTTTTCTAACCCCAATCAATTACAAATCTCAAAATCCTTATTACAGAATGGTAATATAGTCTAAAAGACACATCGCATTAATACATTTTGAGTTTGACACAAAGGATACATTATAGCAGTGATTTTACTTTAGGTTCTCAGTGCCTTATACCTTGGGGGAGCCTTAGGAGAAAAAGTAGGAAAGAAAGAAAGAAAGGAAGGAAGAAAGAAAGAAAGAAAGAAAGAAAGAAAGAAAGAAAGAAAGAAAGAAAGAAAAAAGAAGCAAGTAGGGGAGAGAGATGGGGAGGCTGAATCATTTTACATCAACTATAACGTTCTTTAACATCCGACTTTCCCTCAGAGAAAGAATGTAGAAGTTAACATTGAAAGCTATAATATTGCTGTGAATGCTACGAGACTTCTGGTTGACGATCTCAGAGGCTTCCCAGAAGGACACCAGTCCTAGGCCACCCATCACAGTTCTACTTGTAATGTATTCCACCAGATGCTAGTTTTGGTGGCTGTTGCTGTCAGTTACCAGTAGTTATTGATTTTTATTTTTTAATTATTACTTAAATACAATTGGATAGGCAAATTTAAGTGAGCATTTACAAACCCTTTAATATATTAAGATACACTGCTTTTCCAACTTATCTCAGACTGAAGATTTTGGTTTGTAAAATAACAATGTGAGGAAATCCTTCTCTACAATATTTCGAGAAGCTCTGCTAAGAATTTATTAGGTCAGGGGCATCAAATAAAGTAGTCTGGATACCCTCTACATCCAAATTAATAATAATAATAACAAACAATAATAATAATAATAAAAGCAGCATAGACACAAGGTTTCATGTAAGTGAGTAATGTATTTGGGGTAAGATGGTCTAAGGTATAAAGGAAGGAAAATAGGCATTACTGCTTGAGAGAGGGAACCACTAATAAAGAATGCACTGCGTGAATTTCTTCCACCAACAATAGGAACAGATGGTTCTCAGGACCTTCCAAGAACCTTGGAAAGCATTTCTAAACTTCCCCAAGAGACTTAAGTAGGAAATATTTATGGATGCAATGATTCCCCAATTAATTAACGGTTGCCTGGTAACTTAAGCCCTCCTACCGGCAAGTTTATAACTAAATCAGAATAGCTTCTGTAACCCCTAGGGGTTTTTCACTTAAAGCAATCTTAGCCAGATCTTGGCCCAAAGGTGGAGCAAAGCACAGAAGAGATGTCAGTAGGGCAGTGAACTGATACAGGCACAGAGGGTGGGAGAAACACAGATCTCCACGGAGTGTAGAGATAAGCCTATGGCGGAGGTGGAGTGAGGGAAGGAAGACTGGTTGCGTGTTCCCATTGTGCCATGCACCTTATTATCAAGACCCAGAGAGGAAAATCAAGCAAATAATTACAGACAACAAGATTTCTCTGGAGAAAGATCAGTAAATAAAAGCCAGTTGACTGAGGCCAAGAACATAAAGTCCTCTCACGGTGTTGCCTCTCCTTCCTGCTCCTGTGCAGATATATGCATCTTCCTCAGCCCTGTGATAAAGCGCACCCATTCTCATGCCTGTTCTTACAGCACTGAAATGGCAGGCACGCATAAAACAAAACAACTCTAGCCAGTAATTAAGTGGATGACTAGCCTTCAAAGAAAGGGTGCAGAGCAGCTGTGGAACTGGCCTCACGACACAATGTATCTCCCATGTCGTCAGGAGAAGAGCAAGGCATTCAGTGCTCCTAATGATCTCTTTCATCATGCTGTCTCCTCCTTGGCATCCAAGACTTCGGATCCCCTGTCTGCTAATGGCGTTTCCTACCAGCAGCCATGAGGCTCCTGCTTCTCCTTCATCTTGCTCATCCCTCATCCTCACTGTTGGCAGACTTTCGATTTACTCTTGAAGCCACATGTCTAGATTTGACTATCCACCGTATAAGGGCAACTCTTCTGGGATGAGAAATGAAAATACATTAAATATGCTTAGATAGTTTACATCCCTGTGGGTGAATCCCACCAGTTACGATCTGGATAGATGACTAGTTTGCACTAGCAATGCTGCAGCCCACCCTAAGATAATGGCCAACAGGAATGGAACCAAGTATTTTAGTCTCTCTTTAATGTCTCCAGACATATTAAATAATGAAATAGATCTACTCATCTTGCTTGTTTTATTTCTACTTTTCACCTTCAAAACTTCACTTCAAGGTATTTTTGATATGATAGAAGACAATCTATGGATAAAAACATCAAATGATTGCTTATGAAAGCATATTTCTCTCATCTGCATTTCATTCAGCAAGTAAGAGCTGGAGATTTAAATTGAGTTTATTCAAGCTTAAACCAGAGTCAAGCTTGAAAAGCTCATCGCATTCGGTTTTGTTCATAAATAGTGCCGTACACATTCCAAATTCAATTATCTCCAGTTCTTACACAGTCAAATTATGAGGGAAACCCGGGCCTATAGACCACTCTTAAAATGGCAACAGAATAGTTTAGTATCTGATATTTTGTTTTTACTTTATCTTGTAAAGTTAAAATTAAATTGGGATGGCACTTCAGAAGATATTTTTTTTATCCTGAATATTACATTACTGAAAAAAAATGGACAGGTGGAGTTTTGCTTAATCTCTTTTCAGAGTTTGTACTCAGTAATGAAGTCAGACATACTATAACATGGAGAGAATTTTGCAGTTGTTGTTGGTCTTATAAAGGTAGGAAATGCCTTGTTAAATATTTTAGTACCTGGCATATGCTCATAGACAGAATCTTCTTAGACAACTGAATTTTATGTGATACATGAAGGTGTTTCCAATGACTATGATAACCAAACATTTCATTCCACCCTAATTTAAAGCCATGACCAGAGCTCCTTATTACTTGTAAAATGTTCTGTCAATTGTGTCTTTACGTGAAAAGGTTGGTTATCTGTAGAAGACCCTAACTGTAATCAATGTTAAATGAATAACTAAACAAGATGAGGACTAGAGAAAATCACAAAAAAAGAGAGAAAATCTCAAGTCTATTTCCAAGAATGCATAGAGATATCTGGCAATTACCCAGGCATGCTGTCACATTCCCACCATCCCAGAACCTGGGTGATAGAATGTGAGATTGAAGTTGGTCTTGATTACACAACATGACACTGTCTCAATAAAAGAAAGCAGAAATAGGAGAACTCACTTAAATCTATCTCAATCAGGAAAAGTAGTGTAGCTGTAGTTAAAAACACAGAGACTGAATTCTGGAGTCGGCAAAATAAAACAGAATGTGTTGACTGTCTGTGTCAGTCTCTCCACTCTCTCTTTCATGAGTACTGCTCACCTCCAGGCTACCAGCAAATCTTTAAACACCAAAGTAATTGATAAAAAAAAATCCAAATGCAAAATGCTGACTTACAAACTTCTTTTTCTATGTGGACAAAAATAAGTAGTATCTGGACTTGATTCTGTTATCAACATCTGAGTGAACTCAGGTAAGATGCGTTTGGAAACATCTTAGCCTTTGTCTCCTCTCTTTAGATATTGTTAACATCAATTATCTTCCTTGCTCATGTTTCCTTGTTGACAAAATGGAGCTCTCACACTTTATTGGTGAATTGTACACTGTATAAAATATACTTTTCCTAGAGCATTCTAGCCTAGCTGTGGGTAAACACCATGACCTCATTTTTAATCATACCGAAATCACAAAATAGGCTGCTGTCACTGTTGAAAACAAGCAATTATGCAAGAGGGATGCAAGGTATCACTAGAAAAAAATAGAAGAATACACAACTCTAGAAAGCATATTTTTACAGACAGGATGAGCAACAAGAGGAGAGGGAAAGAAAAGTTTCAGTTGCTAAGGCGAGAATTCCTTTTTTAGCTTTGGGTGATTTCTCAGCTACTGACCTCAAGAACAAAGGCAAAAACTGTTGCAGTGATTTGAACACAGAAAGAGAAGTGCTCATGGGTTAAAATCATTTATCAAGGAAGAACATACTATGTGTTTTGGGAAAGAGAATAAAGTCGACTATCCCTGATATGTTTCCCTGTATACCAGCTCAAGAGGAAGATGTGGCTGCCTTAATTATGGCAGCCCATAATTAAACACAGAGAGATAACTTCTTTTGAGAAGTGGTTAAAAGAAGATAGTTTCCAGGTTTAAGGAATGGCTAACTTAAAAATCCTGTGTAAGCTAACGTTCAAGCAGGTGTAAAACGGAAGAACATGGTGTAATCAGATTAGAAGCAATCCAGCAAAGGTATTCTAGAATTACATAAAGGATGGAAGAAGGAAGATCTATATAGACACACCAGTGGTACAAATATATACAATAGAAAAAATTAAATGTTTGCAAATATTTCTGAAACAAAGGAAAAAGCTAATATAAATCCATATATAATCGTTTATTTAGTTGCTTGTTTATTATGAGTACAGTCATTATATTTTAAAATTTGACAAAAACATTTTAAGAATTTGTAATTTGAAAGCGGGACTTCAGTACAAATAAAAACAGGGCTCTCATCCTCTCCAATTCTCTGAGACCAACAGTTATTCCCATTAGGTTCCTTTTAGCACTATCTTCATGAACTATCGCCCTTTAGTTACAACATAGGCCTGACATGCCCACATGAACTCTCGTGTTCTCAGTGCAGCAGTGCTGAGAGGTGAGACTTGCAGGGAAGTGACTGAAAAACGATGGCTCTCACCACTCCCATACACTGCCTTATTGTGGGCCCCAGAGTAACTCAGCCAGAAACTATTAACTGAAAGCTCTAAAACTACCAGATGAAATGAAGCCTACTTCCTTCCTTTAGCATGAATTTCTCAAGTGTTTTTTTTTTTTTAATCACAGTTAAAAAAAGAAGACTAGCAGAAGCATATATTAATTTGGGGGCCATTTGAGCAGTTGGGATTCCCAGTCTTTCCTCATTTTCATGAATAATATCTCATAAAGCAGCAGAGTCAGACTCACCTCAGAATACAAAGCCTTGGAGCTTGGCAAGATGGCACTTTTACATCTTATGAAGAAAAGGTCCCAGAACAGAAGGCCTGGTCTTGACAAGGAGGTGTCTTCCTCTGAATGGCCCTAAAAAGTCAACAGAATCTGTTACGTATCTGTGGGTAACCTAGGAAGAGAGGCCGGCTAAGATCATCTTCCTTGAACAGAGCAACATGTCTATAGTTCACTATTAGTTTATAGAGCAGCTTGTGACAAGATATTGAAGATGGTAGCTAAAAAAGTCTATTTGATTTCTGCTCTCTAAATTGTAGCAATCCATGGTTCAGAGTAAGATGAGGAACTAATAGTAAACTGTGCAATATAAATATTCTATTTTGTAGTCACAGCTTATATATCTAAAATTCTCCAGGACTTTCCAGTTAATGATATGGAGAAATTACATTATTATTTGTTTAAATTGTTATGTGGCAAAATGTATTTGCTCTAAGAAATAGGTATAATTTTGACAGTGAAATGTGCTTTTACATTCTAAAACAGAGCTAAGACATCTAAAAAGTAGTCTATTCCACTAAACCTGCCTAAAATGTGACTGGAGAGAAAAATCTTAAACATACACACAAGTGGCCACACATACACATACATATGCACACAAACACACATGTACACATGTACATATATACACATGCACACACACACACACACTTACTTTTGAAACATTACCTTAAAAAGAGAAAGAAAGGGAAATCACTAATATTTGAATTTAGTCATGGTGCATAGATAAAAAGGCAAAATAATTCCATTATCTATCACAAATTAAGTAATAACAGTGTAACACACAAAAAATAATGTTTTGCATTAAATATGTATCTTTTTCTTTGTAATGACAACACAGTTTTACATTAGAATATTTTTTAGGGGAGATAATAAAGAAGATACAAAGATAAAAATACTAAACCTCTACAAATACAACCTTTGTATGTAATTTTGTGCTTTGAAACAGGATCTCACTCTGCGCTCCCTCTGGCCAATAATTGACTCAGACATATGACCTTCCTGCACCAGCCTGTTCTGAGATCCTAGGCGTGCATTCCCATCTATAACTAAGATAAAGAATTTATAGTAGACAACTTGTATTGATGCTATTTTGCATACTCCTTTTGAATTCTCATTCGTATGATATAGAATGTGGAAAAGCAGAAATACTCTTAACAGTTCTTTCCTGTTATTGTTATACTCGATCCACTCCATTGGATAAGACTACTCAAGAATTAAAACAATGTGTAGTTAATTCTTTCCCACTATGTTTTTCTAACAATATTCAGGGTTAGAAAAAGTAGCCAAGGCTCCCAGTCCTCTGAGGATTTACATTTAAGTAGAAGGAGATATACCATGATATTTATGAGTTTTTCTTATTTGGTCTTAATCTCTCTCTCTCTCTCTCTCTCCCTTTCAGTGTGTGTGTATGTGTGTGTGTGTGCATGCACGTGCATTTAGATGCTTCTGCTACTACTAGTGATACATGATAATATAGTGATAAGAGTTTTGAAAATTCTAAAGGAGTGCAAGAGAACAGAAAGTTAATAGAAGGTACAGAAAAGTTACTACATAGAGTTAGCCAGTCAGGAAAGCCTTCCTATCAATGAAATAGTCACAAAGACTTAAAAACAAGTTCATATCGTATATGCTTAGAAGAGCACAGAAGTCTTCGTACAAATATTGAGTAAGGACAAAGATGGTGGGAAACGTGATGAACAATTTGCTGATCACTGAAGGATTTTTGACTTTCACTAAGTGAGATGCTTTGCTACTGTGTATTTTGAAAAGAGTGAAGAGGCATGCTATCCCACATAATCACCAAAGTTTATTTCATATGCTATATCAAAAACAAATGGTACACAAATGTAGATGAAAGGGATTAGGCAATGGAAGAAAACTAATTAAACTCTGCAGATCACAAACAAATAGAAGGCTTGAAAGTAGGAGGCAGACTTGTTGGGAGTAAAGGTTTCGTTGGGAGAAAGACTGATAGAGGACAATGTAAGGTCAGATGATGAAAACTCATTTATTGTTATATGAAACACCAAAAAATAACTTTAAGAATACTAAACAAAATAATCAGAAAGAATATGGCTCCTATAGTCCATGTGAACAAAGCTGAGGTCTTAAACCCAGAGTGGTGACTAACACTGTGAGAGATTGTTCCCAAGAGTGATCCAAAGGTCTAGAAAGGGGAAGATTAAGTTTGTTAGGTCTGTTATGTAAGAGAGCATAGATATGGCCTAGACAAACAAGTTGACAATTCAATAAAAATCTCGAATTAAAGGTGTAAATGTAACAATAATTACCTGATAATCAAATGAGTGAATATGACAGAGGGATGGGGTTGAGGATGTAGTTCTAGAAACCCTAAAACACTTAGGTCACAGATCAGGTGGAAAGCTGGCAAAGGAGAGTGACAAAGATCAACAGATATAGCAGGACAAGAGGAGAGTTTGATGAGCTACAAGCTGAAAGAATAAACTATTTCAAGGAGAAGGATTTGATGAAGTCTTTCTTATGCTAGATAACTTGATTTTCTAGTCTGAAAATCACTGATGATCAAATGTGCATGTTGCCTGGGACAGATAATCCTTGTGCCCAATGCCTCAGTGTGATAAAATTTCCCTATCAAAAGTTCTGTAAATTTTGGGATATATGACATGGTTGACCAAGGCATCCTGCAACCTGTAAAAATAGATTTATGGGATGCTGTGGCGAAAGCATGATATAAGTGAGATTAAAGATAAACGAAGTGGAAACAGGTGGGCTGGAGCAGATTTGTGTGATTCAGATTCAAACAAAGCAGAAATGAATAATGAAGAGAGCATTTCATCAATACGAGGTTAGTGTTGTTATTGATTCCTAATTTGAAAGAATTAATAACATTTTTGCTGGACTAGGAAGAGGGAACTGACGAAGAAGGAGAAAAGGGGTGCAGGAGAGAGAGGGGGAGAATGCAGGGACAACGAGGCATGAGCAGAGCATGTTCTACTCTCAGGCATATTCTCAGCTCAGAACAGAAAAATAAGCCCAGCTTAAATGGTGAAGAAAGAGAGCACACAGATGCAGATGAACGAGTGCTAATGTGATGCTGTACTAAAGGTGCTTATTTGTTCTTCTACTTTTCTCTTTTTAGAGGGGAGAGGTGAGGAAGATTGCTAACACCCTGGTAATACAAAGAGCATGTCTGAAACCAACAATCATTAAAAGCAGAGAAAGTGGAGAAATAAAGAAAGATGGGGACCTAACCATGAAAGCTCATTTAAGATTAATAATCATTTAAATGAAAACTCAGTATGTAAATGTTTTATTCTCTAGAAAATTCAAACTGAAAAAGTAACAAAAATATTAGCAATCATAAATTCGAACTGACCTGATTCCAGAATTGTTTGAAATCTTTACTTTTGCTGCATTTAGATTTAGTCAAAATTGGATTCTTGATTGACAAATTAAAATGAAAGCACTATGGAAAACACTACAAGAACACAATCATAATGAAGAGTCACAGAGTTTAAACCATCTAAGGAAAAGAATGAATGGGTAGTCCATTGTTATTCTTCTTATTGGGGTAATAGAATTGATGTAATAAAACATTTGAACTGGGAATTTCGGAAGTATTAGAAAGAAATGGGTGCATAACATTGAAATTCTTTTGGCTGTTGAATGGTTCTGTTGGCGGGGAAAGCTGCCAAGCCTGAGGATCTGAGGTCAATCCTGGTTTCCAAACAAGGTTGAAGGAGAGAAGAAACTTCTGTAAGCTTTATTTTGACCTTACACAGAGAGTGGGCATGGGGCAAAGAAAGAGAAAGAAGGGAAGAAAAATTATTAAAATTATAAATATAGGATAACTTTAGTTATCAGTTTTATATTGTCTAGAGCCTAGAAACTGTGTAGGACTAGAAGTCTATGGGAAATGAGTTCCCAGGGTCTGCATGAAAATTGTAGATGACTGACAGGTACTGCAATGTATGAGCTAGTGGTATAATTCAAAGGTGAAACTGATTGGGCAAGAAATAAAGAAGACAGCCTAAAAATAGTAAGGAGGAATAAGGGGTATCTCTTCCACTTTCAGCACAAATATATGAGGGATATGAGAGAAGAATGTTGCACTGCTCATATATGCTATAGAGGGCTTCTAGTTTACATCAATCAGAGAACATTTAAGTTTTCATTCAATTATAAGTATACAGAACCTTTATAATTATGAGGAATTCACTGAACAATAATGATTGTTTTTGTGCAGTTCAGTAGAGATGTTGAAAGAATTCAAGAAAGGACAGTGCTATTGAGACTTGAGAAGTAGAGGCGTTTAGGTAGATGATTAAGCGCTATTGGACAAATCTACATTATAAACTACCGTCCAGGTCACTAACTACACTATGACATCATCATAAAGAATGAATAGTTGACCATACTGATGATATCATCATAATCATAATGGATGACAAGGATCAATTTTATTGAATGCACAGAAAGTCGTTTCATTAGTTAATTCACCAACCAGGCCTTGAGTGCCAAACAGGTGTTAGTCATTATGCTAAGTGCTAGCTATAGAGCAAAGGTCAACATATCAAATATGGTCTCTGCCTTTCCCAAACTCAAATACAACAGACAGAAGGAAATTGAACATGGAACGAAAAAGGGAATTCATGCCTAAATCTCTCTGGTTGCCTAAGATTGGAGGGATGGGACAGAGTGGTGTTAGATTGAAAAAAACATTAAGATTTATTAGGTCAACAGTCTATGGTAGTGATGTATTGATTGATAAAATACATGGCATTTGGGAGAAACCCTGTATGGTACAAAGAGGTTGAGAGGATAGTTTTGATGGATTTATTTATTTGTCATACTTGTCCTTTAACTTTTACTAATTTTTGTTCTCATTTGTCCATGTCCTGACTTCTATATTATGTTTTAGTGCATTAAAATATATTTATTTTCTTTATTTTTGACATAATAGTTATAATTAATTTTTTCTATCATTCTTTTTGGTTAATGAAATATTAAATAAATAGTTAGAAACCATTTCTTATTGGTCTTGGCTGTTCATTCTTTTTTTCCTATTTGTTAATATACTCACCCCTCTTATCCACCCGCCCATCCTTCCATAATACACAACTACAGAAAAGAACATAGGGAAGACCTATTATATAAACCCACCACACAAGTAGGTTTGTAGCTTGACCAGACAAATTTCTGGGATGTGCTGTTGTAAATAATAAGGGAAGAAATAATTCTTCCCTGACGTGTTAAAGGAATGCTGGGGATATACCCCAAGAAGTGGCTGTAACACACCTTAGCTTCCTGTAATGTAAGCTGAGTTTTAAAGTGAGTGGCCCTGAGTGGGGTGGGGGTAGAATTCATAAAACTGTTCCCAAAGGACATCAAGGTGTAATGGTAGTTTTTAGTTCATATCCAATTTATCAGTCTTGATTATGGCAGTTCCATTCTATTTGCACTTTTGGAAATGCAATATCCTTCATTTCCATATAGTAGCCAGCATTTCATTCTTGTTCTTTTTATTAAACAGAATCAAAAAATTTGTGCTTTGGAGCCATGTATGTGCATTTTACCTCCAAAAAAACAGTGCATTTCCCACATTTCAGATCATAATCAATAAAATCTGTGTAAAAGCCTCAGTGCTTGATTAAGCATTGCCGTTAATATTTTACTGAAAGAGTCTTTGCAATGTCCTTTCTATCCTTGAGTTCATTAGGGCCTCAGAGATGCAACACAGATTCAATATCTTATTTCGGGTTAGACTTTTCATCTATGAATCTCAAAGATGAAAAAATGAGTTTTAATGTCTTTTGAGGTCAGGGTGTGTTTTGCGCCTACAGTTTATGTAAATGACCCTTTTCATCCACTTGACTTTCACCTGCAATTTATTACCTGAACTTGCAAGATTTAAATTCCACATTATTCCTTTCTTATTGAAGGAAAATATTAATACAAACCCATCTAAATCATAAACACAATTCTATGTCATTATAAACTCAATATATCTATAGACACTTACTCAGTTCATGACCTGAAACATTACCACCACAGTGCATGGTCAGTCATTTTTTTAGCATAAATAAACAATCTTACTTACCTACCCTTTTTCCCCTAGGTAACACACAATTTGTATATGATTCAAATTGCTTCAATCTAGTGGGTATCTTTAATTTGGTCTGTATTCTTTATGTGGAGTGAGTAGACATTTGTTCATAGTTCTCAAGGAATAGTTATAGAAAAATGTTCCAACAATCTAAAAATTGATCTAACAATGCTCATTGCCATAGTATAATTTTTAATCATTAATAAAACTGAGCAACATGTGAAAATAAATCTTTGGAAATATCTTTGACTAATAGAAAAGTTATTTAGCAATAAAATGATGGATTGAATAAAAAAGCTTGGAGGTAAAGAATGAATATTTGATAATTTATAAAAATTTGACTAATTTCATTTTAGATTGCAACTAAGATTTCTTTTCTTTTTTTTTTTTTTGGATTTTCGAGACAGGGGTTCTTTGTAGTTTTTGGTGCATGTCCTGGAACTAGTTCTTTTTTTTTCTTTTTTTTTTTTTAAATAATTTATTTTGATTACTTTTTTCTTTTTTTTTTTACCCTTCTCCCCCTCCACCCCCCCGCTCCTCTCCCCCTCCCTCTCCAGTCCAAAGAGCAGTCAGGGTTCCCTGTCCTGTGGAAAGCCCAAGGCCCTCCCCCCTCTGTCCATGTCTAGGAAGGTGAACATCCAAGGTGGCTAGGCTCCCACAAAGCCCGAACTTGAAGTAGGATCAAAACCCCGGGCCATTGTCCTTGGCTTCTCATCAGCCCCCATTGTTCGCCATGTTCAGAGAGTCTGGTTTTATCCCATGCTTCTTCTGTCACAGTCCTGCTGGCCTTGGTGAGCTCCCAATAGATCAGTCACACTGTCTCAGTGGTTGGGTGCACCCCTCGTGGTCCTGACTTCCTTGCTCATGTTCTCCCTCCATCCGCTCCTCATTGGGAACTTGGGAGCTCAGTCCGGTGCTCCAGTGTGGGTCTCTGTGACTATCTCCATCCATCACCAGCTGAAGGTTCTATGGTGATATGCAAGATATTCGTCAGCATTGCTGTAGGATAGGGTCATTTCAGGTTCCCTATCCTCAGCTGCCCAAGGAACTAACTGGGGACCTCGCCTTTTATCCTCTTAGATACGGGAAGTAGACAAAATTGAGGGGAGAAAATTTGGGACCTTGGGGGTGGGGTGGGATGGGAGTATCGGGGGATGGGGAGAGAAAAGTGAGAAGGGGAGGATGAGGGAAACTTGGGGAAACAGGATGATTGGGATAAAGGAAGGTTGGATAGGGGAGCACGGAAGCTCAATTCTTAATTAAGGGAGCCACCTTAGGGTTGGCAAGAGACTTGAACCTAGAGTGGAACTAGTTCTTGTAGACCAGGCTGGCCTCAAACTCACAGAGATCCGCCTGCCTCTGCCTCCCAAGTGCTGGGATTAAAGGCGTGCGCCACCACTGCCCGGCGCAACTAAGATTTCTAAAAGATAATGATAAATAAAATCATTCTTCATTTAAAAAATTTTCAAACACATATTTAAAAATAATAAATAATAGCAAGGCGGTGGTGGCACATAACTTACTCCCAGCACTCAGAAGACAGAGGTATGCAGATCTCTGTGAGTTCGAGGACAGCCTGGTCTACAATGGGCTAGTTCCAGGACAGGCTCCAACACTACAAGAAACCGTTTTGAAAAACCAAAATAAATAAATAACTCTCACTGTAAGATACTAATTTTTTATCAGAGGTTACATATAAAAACAAGATTTCCTAACTAGAAATTATATTAATATTTTTGTGATTGCAGTTCATCTGAAAAAAAAAGGACTCAGTGGAGATAAAATTTCAAAATTTAAAATATACTAGTTAAAATAATCTGTAATTGAGAAAAGACCAGCTTTGTCACAAACCCACAAGTAAATATACTATTTGTCAAGTAAAACATCATTTTTACAAAATATTAAATATGATATAGTCAATGGTTCTCTTGTCTTTATAAGCAAAAGAAGGAAAAGGAATATGAAATAAGTATCAAAATTGACTCAACTGATAGATATTTCATATTCTTTTTCTTTTTTTTGCTTTCAGTTTTTGTTGTATTTGTTTTGATATTCTACTTATCTCCCTTTCAAGTTTCCTTGAAATTTGTTTAATTTGGCTTTGGAGTTTGGAATCTTATTTTTTTTCAGTGAATTTATAGTTGTTATCACTACTCTAGTCAAGTAGACACAAGATCTATTTTAAATATGTGTTTGAAATTTTTTTAAATGAAAAATGATTTTATTTATCATTATCTTAGAAATCTTAGTTGCAATCTAAAATAAAATTAGTCAAATTTTTATAAATTAATTATCAAATATTCATTCTTTACCTCCAAGCTTTTTTATTCAACCCATCATTTTTTATTGCTAAATAACTTTCCTATTAGTCAAAGTACTGTGTTAGGTACTTAAGCAATTGTTAAGAAGTCAATTATCGGGGCTGGAGAGATGGCTCAGAGGTTAAGAGCATTGCCTGCTCTTCCAAAGGTCCTGAGTTCATTCCCCAGCAACCACATGGTCTGGTGCTCTCTTCTGGCCTTCAGGCATACACACAGACATCATATTGTATACATAATAAATAAATAAATATTAAATAAAGAACTTAATTCTCAAATTGGATTTACATCTTTGAAATAGTACAGTTTCCTTAACATATATAACCTGATTTGTTTTAATTGTTTATTACTGTTGGCATAACTTTTTTAAAAAATGGCATAATAACAGTTTTAGCTTATTGGTTTACTACTTGGATTATTGTTGACTTAAAATCATTTCTGGGTTTAAAATACTGTCTGTTCCAGTAACAGTAATTTTGAGGTCAGTATTGATTGAAATAACCATTATTGTGAAATAGAAATATTCAGCACGACAAAGACATTTAAGCAAATATTAATGTAGCCAGCACAGTAATATAACAACTAGTCTGACACAGAAATACCTTTTTGAATCTACACTTGATTAATAGATAAAACAAATACTATGTGCATTTCCTGATAGTGAGATAGCTCTTTCTTACAGTATGCCCACTGGCTTACAGTATGCCAGTAACTCACAGGGGTGTTATCATTGTTGATTTCTACCTGTCTTCACAGTAGATGTCCTATAACAACTACTGGTTAACTTGGAAAAAATGATGACAATATCCACTCTTATACTCAAATTACAAAACTAAGGATGGAGACTCTAATCCAACCTCAGGATAATTTTGCAGAAAGTTATATCTCTGTAACACACATGACACACAGAAGTTAGTTACTTTAAGACGACTGCATAGATCATGGAGAGAGGAAGGGCATCTGAAGTTCAACTGAGGAACTATTGACAGTTGATCTTTGCTAAATGAGGAGGAGACACTTTGTTTTATTGAAAGGGGTTGACATTAGTTGATTGCCCCAGGCCACAGCCGGTGTACCCCACAGTCAGGCGCATAGTAAGCAGCACTAATTAGGTTCAGTGGATTACTAAAAATAATATTTAAAAATGACACATGATGTTGGGAGGGAGATACGTTTAAGGACTGGGCGATGTTTGAAAGGACAGAGTTGGAACTGTAGGGGTTATAATCCATACACACTTTAAACATGTATGACATTTTCCAAAGAATAAAAACTTCATTAAATTTGAATAAGATCTGCATATTGTCTTTTCAACTTTCACAGTCTTCATTTGACTTGCTCAAATTATATAGGCTATTTTGCTCTGAAATTTACCACAATATTTTGTTTGCCTTTTCCCATGAGGCATGATTTATGTATTGAATTTAAGCATGATTAATAAAAGCTCAGGGACAAATATTGGGGTTCAACCTGAAGATCTGAAAAGCAAAGCAGCCAGCCACTGATTCTTACCTTGACCTCAATCTGAAATTAATCATGCTTCATTGAGTCAGCCATATAGATAATTTAATGATTTTTTTCTTAATGATAATGATGGTTTAAAAACACTGCTATATGAGAAGCATAGATATTTGCCTCCTCTGGTTCTGATGGTCATTGCTTTGATGGTGATGAACAGATGGTGAGTTGGGACTCATAAGCTATTTCACACTGACACTGTGCTCTTTTCTTTTTTTCTTTTTGGCTTACTTCAATCTCAATATCACTTAACCTTATGTTTTTCTAAATGATACATATTGCCAATCACTCCATTAGCTAAATTCCACCAGCTTTAAAAAATCTTATCAACAAAATGTAAGTAATCAGGAATGAAACACTGGAAGTATACGTATCATATAAATTCACAGGAATCATGGGCCCAAATTCACTTGTCAACAATGGGCCAAAGAATGAATAGAAAAAGAGCACAGAAAACTAAACAAAAGAACACAAGCATATAAAATAACAAGATAAAATTTGGGGGTATGTAGTCTAGTTATTTTTAAAACATCATTATTGCTATAGTTTTGTTATCCATAAGAAATGAATTAATTCTATTGCTGTATACAAAAATTCCTTTGTATTAGTTATTTCAAACTTTGAATAATCTAGCTCTCAATCATAAGAAAATAGAAACTTAAATGTCTTCTTCTTTTGGGTCCTTGACCTTGGTGAAGGGTGATCCATTTCTCTAAGACACAACAGTTTTTACTTTTACTTGTGATTTACCTTGAATATATTAATTTCATGATTATTAAATTTATTCTTAACCTTAAATTTAATAAGTGAAATTAACAAAAGTATTTCTTGATTCACTAAGAATCTCATCTAAATGCTTCTGAAAAGCAAATCCCAAGCTAGCAGTTTTATTTTCTTTAAAATACATTTTAAAGATCCTGTCTGACATGTAAGAGATAGGTGACTAGGCTCAATTTTAGTGTGTATATAATACCTATGCACATATGTATGCACACATATATATTTAGCTCTTATACACGCAGGCTATCACATCCCAAGATGTATCTAAATTTTCACTTCTATGTGACACTATCATCTTGATCTAGGCAAATAAATTAAATAGTGAAATCAAAAGTGAGAGTAATAGCTTATAAATATTTATTTGATGACCCGATATAAATATTTTGTAATGTGTACAGAGGAATCTAATTTGTTTGCAATTTTTATACTTAGAAGAATTATTGAAAATATGTTGTTTATATTTGGTCCACCTTTTTAGAATGTATGTCCGGCTAATGTGTTTCTGTATCCTGATTGTATTTTAATTTTTCTTGTGCACTTGCATTTAAATCAGGAACTCACAGTGTCTTTTATGTGTCTGTAGTACTGTGGCCACCTTTGTTTTCTCACATTGGTTGGGGTTTTGTTCAGTCTTCCTGTGACTGTTTGGACACACATTTTCTCTTCAATGCTGCGGATTTATTAGTTATGAAAGAAGCTTCTCTTATGGGTCACTGGCATGATTTGGTTCATTTGTTTCCTTGACAGCTTTGCTTGAAATTTGTAGCACTTGAAAAGAGAACACATGGTTCTGTAGTCATCCCAACCTGGCTGCCACCTCTCTAACACTACTAAAAGGCACAATCTCACAGCAAACTTCATGTTCCTACTGGCTTTGTGGGAGCCTAGCCAGTTTGGATGCTCACCTTCCTAGACCTGGATGGAGGGGGGAAGACCTTGGACTTCCCACAGGGCAGGGAACCCTGACTGCTCTTTGGACTGGAGGGGGGAGAGAGGAGTGGGGGGCGGGGGAGAGGAGTGGGGGGAGTGGGAGGGAAATGGGAGGCTTGGGGGAGGCGGAAATTTTTTCAATAAAAAAAAAAACTTCATGTTCCTGTAGCTCTTATAACCTTCCCATCCCCTCTTTGGTAATAATCTTTGGAACCTTGGCTGAGAAAGTTGTGTTGTAGAGATGCCAGTTGGAAATGGGTTTCACCACTCTGAATTTGATCGGTTGTAAAATATGGACAAGTAAGGAATGCTACCACTCTGCCATAATTTTTTAGTAAATATTTTCTTAGTAAATAATGCAGAGTTTACATTTGAATGACTCTTGTAAGTCTCTGCTCTTATTTCTGTTTCTTTTTCTTCAGGAAAATACTATCCATACGTTGGTATAAATCCTCTCCATGTCTTTAGCTTCTGTAGAGGCATGTTTATTAAAAGGTTAGTGTTTAAATATATATAATCCTATTATAATAAGCTCTTTTAGAGGTAGGTTGCAAACATTTCCAAGTTTTAACTCTAAATGAATGCCTTCATACTGTTTATAATGCTAGAACATCAAATCATATTTAAAGCAAGCAGATGATTTTACTATTTTTTCTGAATTCATTAAAGATTAAGTTAAAGAAGAAAATTGCATTCTTTTGTGAGAGCTTTTTCCAAAACATAATTTTTACTGACTTCATGGATAAATAAACAATGGCTTTCAATTTCACTTTCAGGATAATTGATCCAAATTATCTAGGCCAGATTTACTCTTTGAGAAATGTAAGCTGTAATCAGTCTTTAAAAATATAACTGATTAAGGATATAAAAGGTTATATGCTGATTCTAAAGCTACGTATTTAAACCAGATCAGGAGCACACCCTTCACAGATTCATAGAGTTATACTTCATGAGCCTCATTCTTAGACCAGAAAGAGGGCACACACTGGGAACTTTAAGGGGGAATTTTGTGGGAACAATATTCTACTTTTAAGAGTCTCCAGTATGTTGGGTGATAAAATAAAACAATTGAAATGCTTGTACACACGTCTAACCTTGTGCCATTAAATACAGAGTAGTTTTTTGCAAGCTATAATCCTATCAGATTTTCAAGTAAAGGAAGACCAATGAAGACTGAAAATAGCCACAGAATATGTAATGAGAAACAGTGACTAGAAGAATGTGCAGAATTTGCACAAGTTAGAGCAGGAAAAGCATGGCCAGCAGGGGGATGCCTAATTGAAGTAAATGGCACACACTGGGAGATAGGAGAAATATTAAAATGAGAGATAATGAGAGACTAATAGAATTTGATGTGAGCTAAATAAATTCCTTATTGATATTCCTTTTATTCTTGTCATGGTCCTAAGAAGAGTGGGTAGTTCTTAATGTATCTGTGGATATTTTTAGTTATAGGAACATTTTAATGTCAAGTGATAAAACTTTCTCAGCACAAGAGTGTAGGTTAAGATAATTGGTGGGGATTGGGTTCATTAACAACTACTCTACCAGATTGGTTAGAAGAACTGTGAGAAATTTATCAGCATGAGAAATGAGGCATAGAAAAATAAAATGGTTTAGCCATTACCAATCAGTGCTCTGGGACAAGCTGAAGAGGATTCTAAGGTCAGAAAGAACATTCAGAGATGGTCAATTGCCACTCCCATTGGATGGCAGAATTTTCATTATTTAGCACCCTTCAGAAAAGAAATGTTTATGTTCTTCCTTTCTCACTAAGACTTTCTCAAAAGACTGGGGGTCCCCATTTGCTATCTCTACCTCAAATTGTGTTTGTCTTTCCAAAATCATTTAAACAGAACAAACATTACCCCAACAAATGGGTGACTTAGTATTGGAAGTCAATTGAATATAAAAAGATTAGCACTAAATAGTTTAATTCTCAATGTAAATTTTAGAATCAAGTTGGCTATGAAGCCAGGAGATTTAATAGTAACAACTAAGTTTTTAGACTTCAATGAAGATAGCAAGATACAGCTTGGTTGTCGCACAGAGGATTTGAATATAAACATCTATGTGGTGTACTATTTCTATTCAGGTTGATATGTCTATGTGTATGAAAGGAAGTTGGGTTGACAAAGAAAATTTATGCCATCTAGTTAGAAACCAGATGCTACCCCGCTGTTGTAACTGAAGTTTCCTATGTTCTCTCAGATCTGTTTCTAAAGGGTTCATATTAGATCCTAGATGGGAAGACCAAGTAAAAGGCCAGAGCTTCAAATTTCACAAATAGGAAAATTGCCATTTGCAATTAAGTCTACTACCATTCAAGCAGATTATCGAATGATATGTTAATTTTGTACATAATAGCACATGATGCTTTTATATATACTTGCTATCAATTATTAAAAAAAAACCTATGCGTTCACCCACAAAATAATGGACTTTATTGTTGGAAGGAGACCACTTGTTCATCCCAGCTGCCCAGAACTGAAATAATCACACAGTAACTATATTAATTAAACCACTGCTTGGTCCATTAGCTCTAGTTTCTCATTGGCTATCTCTTACCTATTAATTTAATCCATCTCCATTAATCTGTGCATCACCACGAAGTTGTGATCTACCAGCAAAGTTTTAGCACATCTGTCTCTGGTGGCAGCTCCATGGCTTTTGCCTCGCTCTGCTCTTCTTTCTCCAAGCATTCAGTTTAGTTTTCTCCACCTAGCTCTGTTCCTCTATAGCTCTGCTATAGGTCCAAAGCAATTTCTTTATTAACCAATGATATTCAGAGCATACAGAAGGGAATCCCACATCACTTTATACATTGAATAGAAGCAGCAATCTTAAGAACTCCTCAGGATATACTCTATCAGAAACAGTATTAAGTAATTGGCAAAAAAGGTGAATTATAGCCACATATTTTCATTATGATCATTCCAATGGGACACTGCTCATTTCTTGTTTTCTTTGATTCTGGAGCCTATGAATATATACTTCAGCTCATATGTCTTCTAGGGTTTGTCTGTCATTCAGTTATTGATAGTGCTACATTGCTGAGAAATCAAGTATGTTGAAGCTCAGTTTAGAGACTATGTAAGGATATTTTGAACCTCAGTTTTTTTTCTTCATTTTGTTTTCTCCTTCCCCATCTCACAAGTGGCATCCTAATAAACATTCAGCATGTCAAATCTGTGTCAATGTCTGTTTGTGTAAAATACTCACCAGAGATGTCATTCTTCTGAAGGGCATTAGTGTTTTTATAGTGCTATCGTCAATGAAACATTTTCAGTTCCTATCACACTTGGATTCATGACTGGAATTGCTGACTCTTCTTTTTTATACTACTTCCTTGAATATATTTTTAGAATATTGATGAACAGCCAGCACATGCTCTTAAGATATAATTCATGTTCTTCCTCTGCTCAAAACTCTCCACTGCTTACCCTTTTGACTATAGTAGAAGCTAGTATCCCTACAGTATCTGCAAAGATTCAGTTGGTAACCTCACCATTCCATTGTAGTGATATTTCATTTGTATTTTAATAAATAAAGCTTTCCTGAAGATCAGAACACAAAATAGCCACACTAAGCAGCCATACAGGCCAGGCAGTGGTAGCACACACCTTTAATCCCAGCAGCCACACTAGTTAGCCCTAGAGGCCCAGCTGTGGTGGTACATGCCTTTAATCCCAGACCTATAGAGGAATATAAGGCAGGGTGAGAAAGGAACTTATTCTCTTTTAGTCTGAAGATTTCATAGAGGTAAAAGCTCTCTAGTGACTTGGTTATTTTGTGCTCTGATCTTCAGGCAAGCTTTATATATTAAAATACAAATGAAATATCACTACAGTCCACCATTTGACCTGACTGTCTGGTAGTTTCCCAATGCTCTCTTTGCTTCTGCCCCATTAGTATAAATGCAGAATCTTTAGTGTGGCGGTCATGTTCCTGTCAGTATATCCCAAATCCATCCCCTTCATTGTCTTTGAAGAGAATTTTGTGTAACTACACGCAACCTCTTCCAGCCTTGCATGAATTCCTGGGTCTTGGGCATTGGCTTTCTGCTTTTTCCATTAGCTTAGTCACCTATCTGATTACAGGAGAAGGCCAGTTCAGGTACCCTCTCCACTATTGCTAGGAGTCTTAACTGGGGTGATCCTTACCATCTCACATACTCTGTGCTGATTTTCTTTACCCACTGACAATATAGTCTCCTAAGGAGAGTGGCCCTGCTTGTTGCTTACTGCAGTTACAGAATTTAAAACATTGCTGAAGAAAATGAATAATTATTGAATAAGTGTTAGAAAGAGCTAGATTCAATAGTTTATTATATGGTAAAAATTCAGAAACCTTGTAGTTTTGAAGTAACATATGTATAAAACTCACATATGGCTTATTTAAGAATTGCAGATGTGGGGGCTGGAGAGATGGCTCAGTGGTTAAGAGCATTGCCTGCTCTTCCAAAGGTCCTGAGTTCAATTCCCAGCAACCACATGGTGGCTCACAACCATCTGTAAAGAGGTCTGGCGCCCTCTTCTGGCCTTCAGGCATACAGACAGAATGATGTATACATAATTAATAAATAAATAAATATTAAAAAAAAAAAAGAATTGCAGATGTGTTATCAAGAATAAGTGCTGGAGATGGGAGGGGGCAGAAGAGTGGAAAGCATGAGAGATGAGAACATGAGGGAACAGGTCAAGATGGGGAAGGGACGAAGTGGGAGAGCAATGAAAGAGATATCGTAATAGAAAGAGTCATATTATGGGGTTAGGAAAAAACCTGGTGCTAGGGAAATTCCTAGGAATCCATAAGGATCACCCCAGTTAAGACTCCTAGCAATAGTGGAGAGGGTACCTGAACTGGCCTTCTCCTGTAATCAGATAGGTGACTAAGCTAATTGTCATCATAGAACCTTCCCAGTAACTGATGGAAACATGCAGAGATCCACAGCCAAGCATCAGGCTGAGCTTAGGGAGTACAGCCAAAGAGAGGGAGTAGAGATTATAGGAGCAAAAGATGTGGTCAAGATCATGATGGGAAACCCACAGAGACATCTGTCTCAAGCTCCTGAGAATTAAGACTCTGAAATGATAGCTGGGGAGCCTGCATGGGACTGAACGAGGTCCTCTGCATGTGGGTGACAGTTGTGTGGCTTGGTCTGTTTTTGGAGCCCTAGAAGTGGGACCAGGATTTATCCCTTGTACATGAGCTGACTTTTTGGAGCCCGTTTCCTATCATGGGATGCCTTGCTCAGCATTGAGGCAGCAGGGAGGATCTTGGTCCTGCCTCAACTTGATGTGCCAGGATTTGTTGACTTCCCATGGGAGGCCTTCTGCTTTCTGAGGAGCAGAGGGAGGGAGAACTGTGGTTGGTATGTAAAATGAATAAAAAATTAAAATAAAAAAGGAGTGTTTTTCAAAAGGTGTGATAATTGGAAGCTCATCAAATTCTTTTCTTTGTGATCTTTTGCAAATTCCACGGGTTGTTCTGAAAACTGTTATTACATTCAGAAATGAAAATTTTAAAGTTAGAACTTAATTAAAGGAAAGGTTAGAGGCTCAGTCATAATGAAAATGATTATGATACATATTAATTTGCAAACAAGATGGACCTTGATAGAGTTGTCTTTTTCAATATGAATCCAATATTGAGGAAATGCTCATAAAATTCTTTCTTGATAACTCCAGAGTAAATACTTTTAAACAAACCACTTCATCTACCAGACTCTGACAGAGAATTATGTGGCCAAAGACACTAAGGTTATGTGACTGTTTGCCAAACTGAGTCTTTGCTAAATTTAAGAAATTTGGCATAAGAAAAAGTGCAATAAAAGAAAATTGTGGTTATATGGATCCTCATGTTCCAATTTCAGTATCTCTGAGAAGAAAAGACAAAGAAAATGGGAGGAAAGTCATATCTTTTGATTCCCAGCTAATTATTGATTATGTTAGGGAAAAAGGAACATCTAATTATTTTATATCTTCACCCAAGAAGCACTTAGAACAGGGAATGGAGAAGTGCACTGAAATACACAGTCATCATCTGTGCACTTGTTAATGGGATAAATAAAGCTTTATTAATAGTAATGAATTTAGCACTAACAGTGATTGATCTGAGGAAAAGCTATGCAGATAATAATAGGTCTGGAGTTTCCAAATGAAATAGAGAAGCTTTTTTTTCCCTCAATAAGTGATTTACTACAGATGCATAGAATGTTGTTACATTTTCATATTAATTATACAAACAGGTATACTATAAAAATCTAAACTTCCCATTTAAGCATATTTATAATATATGTAGGTATGCCTTTAAGAAAATATATTATATTTTAAGTGAAACAAGTTGACTTGATTCAAAATAGAATAGAACTAAAATACAAAACAAAAGACTTCGGATATAGCTCAACAGGTAAGAGCATTGGATGCTCTTGCAGAAACCAGGTTTCAATTCCCAGCAGCTCCATGACAGCTCACATCTGTCTGGAACTCCCTTCTGTTCTCCATAAATACCGTACATGTGTGGTGCACAGGCATATAAGGAAGCAAGACACACATCCACATAAAATTAAAGCAAAGAGAAAAATACAAAAATATCATGTCTGAAGTCTATAGGGAATTCAATAGAACTATTAGTAATATTAACAAAAAGGAAACCATAATAGCTAAAATTTTTCAAGTGCCACATGCAAGTTAGTCCTCTAAGGGTTTTACATGTAATTTTCTACAACTTCACAGACCTTTTCCTCTATGTGCTTCTGCTATTGCTTAAGAGACACGGAGCAGAGTAGTCCAGGCATGGACACAGACATATAAAATGATGGGACCAGCTTCAGACCTGGGTGTTTTCACTTGAGAGCCCATGTTTTCAGTGTCTGCCATGTTCACACCAACAATTCATTTGGGAGTTGAAATAGACGATTCTATCAGTAGTCGTGACATCTTAGTATCAGCAAAAAGTGTCATTCATGAATAGCGAAATGTAGGTATTCTTCGGGTCATTTTCCTCAGCGTTTAATAAATGGTCAGACTAGTAGTTCTGACAAAATACCAGTCGATATGTCCACAGTTAGCAGAGCTGTAATCTAGCTTCTGGATTCTACTGGGAGGCTCTTGGCTAGAGTCCTCATCTACATTGTTCTATCATGTCCTCCCAGCAGAGGTTCAAACCATCACAAAGTATAGTAAACCCAGTTTTTACAGCTCAGAGGCATTGAGGAAAATTTATGGGATAACACCATGCTCTTTATATTATCTTGTCACCAGAACAACAGATAATCTCTTGGCCATTATTTTAAGAATTTGACAACACAATGAAAATCTGAGTATTTGGGAGAAAACTAGACCAATGTTAAGTTTTATTACAAATTTGATGATGTTAGCAAGTGTTATGGGATAACTAATTGACAAAGAGACGCTGTTTATACATTCTCACTGGATAAGAAATTGAGTTTTATAAGTACCAATATTTCTTCATAATAAAATTTCTTAACAAGTCTGCTATAGCAGAAACATATGTCAAATTACAAAATAGGTGTGTGTGTGTGTGTGTAAGACTCACAGTCAGTACCATCCTAAGCGAAAAAAGTGAGAAGCTAAAGAATTTCTTCTAAGAGCAAGAACAAATAAATAAATAAATAAATAATGTCTGTCTTTACCAATTCTCTTTGTTAACATGTTGAAATTCTTAGCAAGAAAAAATGAAAGAGAAAGAAGAAAGGACATCTATACTGTCATGATGAAATAATTTTTACTCTAATTTTAATAAAGTTATACATACAAAAACCTTATTTTTGCCTAAATATTCAGCTGCAATTAAAAAAATAAATCTAGTGAGATAGAAAATACAGAATGACCATGTAAAGAAAAATTTGCAACATATATAAACCAGTATTGAACTCAGAAAAATAAATAAAATAAAAATGGAATCTATGTTACAATACCTAGAAAATAGAATACTTAGTAACATATTTAACCAAAATGTAAAATAGCTCTATAATCATAATTTAAAACACTGCTGAATGACAGAGTGAATGAAAGATGTTCAGTGTCACAGTTTGAAAAAATTAGTGGAGGTGAATGATTTGATCACCTAAAATATCAATTCTTTGCTTCACAACTTCAGAGAAATATGTCTAAAATTCTAAAGAAGACACATACTTAGTCAAAGAAATTCTTAGTGAGAGTGTATATATATATATATACATTTATATATATGACTTCCAAATTCCTGATTGCAAACTTAAATAGATACTTAAGTACTTAAATAAAACCAGAGTCATGGACTGAAGAATAGAGAATCCAAATATTAATTGGTATTTTGTAAAAATATCCATCTATTTTTGTCAAAAATCAGAAGCTCATATCATTTTTTTTTAAAAAGGTCAGTTCATCTAACACCTGAAAGTATTAAATTACTACAATAAAACAGGAAAAGACATCTTTCCAGTCACTGGTGTGGCCACGTACTACTACTTGAGTAGGAACAGAGGCAACCGAAACATAAGCATACAGAAGGATTATAGTATATGCAAAAGCTTCTGTGGAAATACCAGGCATGGACTTGTGAAATATCCAGGAAAATGGGAGAAATATACCTGCATCAAGATTGCTATCCAGAATATGTCATAAGCTAAGATATGAATAAATAGTTGTAATAACAATGATGATAATACAGTTGAAAATTGGCTAAGGAACAAAATAGGCCAAAAGGTACATGTGGCTGAATAATTTTGTATAAGATTGGAAGCTCTCAAAAGAAGACATGTACGTAGCTAGCAACCTCATGAAAGAAATGATCAGTTTTTCAAAGCATTGGGAAAATGCAATCCAAATCACAATAAAAAAAACTCTCACCCCAGTTTGAATGAAATAATGAAATCCAAATAAATGTTATCAAGCACATACCCACATACAAAACCCAATGTTAATGAAGATGCAGAAGAAAGAAGTTTTACACACACTGCTGTTGAGATGTAAATAAACGCAGCCATTTTGGAAAATGGTATAGGACGTCTTAAAGAAAAAAATAGATAAAAACAGATCCCAAGGTATAATTGCCATATAATTAGCAATTCTAGTACTGGGCACACAGCCAAGAAAGGAAATCATAAGACCAAACAGGTATTGCTAGTCCCATATCTTTCAGCACTCTCCACAATAGTTTAAATATGAAATCAATCTACTTGTTTACTACTTGAGTAATAATAAAGAAGATGTGGTATCTACACACAATCGAGCATTATTCAGTCCTAGAAAGAATGAAATTTCAACATTTACAACACGCATGTTGGAAGCAGCACCAAGTGAACAAGAAACACAGGTTCTCATTCACTTGTGGTAGCTAATAAGTCAATCTTATACAATGTACTAAGAGAATGATCACTGGAGACTATAAAAGATAAGAAAGTAGGGACAGGGGAGAAGTTGAGAAACATAATTCTCATGAAGGCATTACTTCTGCTTTTCCTTTGTTAAAATGATTTATGCTATATCCCAAAGTCACTAAAATAATATAAAATTGCTGACACAGAAATAACTACTTTAGGAAGAGATAGAAATACTTATTAATCTGATTTTGATACATGTATTGAAGTGTCACAAAGTACCCATAACATGTGTGTAATATTCTCTTTACAAAAAATAGCAGAGACATGAGGTTGAATGGGTGTGTGTCTTCACATTCATTGCATGCATATTCTTTCCTCCCACTACTGGTTGCCTTTGCATTTAATTTACTATTTCTTCTTCTGCTAATGAATTTGATCTTGATCTATATAGTGCCATTAGTTTATTTTTGCTTTCGTTACCTATATTTTTCGCTTAAGATTTATTTAGTGCATGTATTTAAATATTTTGCCTTCATGTATGTAAGTGTACCACATGGGTGCAATACCTATGGAGGCCAGAAAAAGGTGTCAGGTCCCCTGGAACTAGAGCTTTAGGCAATTGTGAGCTATAATGTGAGTGCTACTGTGCTTAATTCCTGAGCCATCATAGACCTGTTTTTCTTTGTTTTCCTGTGTTACTAATGCTGCTGAATATTTGCTTGTTTTTGTTACAGGATATCTCTATGTAGCCCTGGCTATCCTAGAACTTGCTATGCAGACCTGGCTAGTTGTGAACTCTCAGTGATATGCCTGCCTCTGCAACCGAAGTGCTGAGATTAAAGTTCTGTATGTGTGACCACGCCTGCATAAATCCAGTCCAACTTGAAACTTTGGGGACCTCCTGCATTTGCTTCTTCGGCATGTCCTGCCAGCATGCACTACCACAGCTTACTATCACAGACATGGAATCACGGTCACAGCCATGTTTATGGTGCTCTTTGCCGCTTTCTTCTAGGGGTTTTATGATCTGAATCTTCGAGTTCAACATTTTAATCTGTTGTGTTATTTATGTATACTTCAAAATAAAAATTCACTTATTTTTGTATGTGGTTATATGATTTACAATTTTCACTGAAGAGGATATCTTTCATCAAATATCCTTGGTACCTTTCTTGATCACTATTTAATATATGTGAAGTTTTGCTTCTATAGATTTACAGTTTTCTGTGTATGGTTTTACCCATGTAGCTTATTGTTTTTATTATAATAACTTGATAATATCAATTGTGCTGTGGGACAAAGCTCTTGTACACTATAAAGATTTGTCACTCATATTAGTTTAATAAAACACTGATTGGCCAGTAGTCAGGCAAGAAGTATAGGCAGGGTGACCGGACTAAGAGAATTCTGGGAAGACAAAAGGCAAAGATGCAGTCATCAATCAGACGCAGAGGAAGCAAGATGAGAAAACCTCACTGATAAAAAAAAAAGGAACCAAGCCACATGGCTAAACACAGAGAAGAATTATGGATTAATTTAAGTTGTAAGAGCTAGTTAATAATAAGTCTAAGCTAATAAGCCAAAGTTTATAATTAATAGAAGTCTCTGTGTGTTTCTTTGGAACTGAATGAATGAGGGATGGGGCAGGACAGAAACTTCTGTCTACACATTTGAAATTAGAAAATGTGATACTTCCACCTCTGTTCAGTGTACACAAACTTGCTTTAGGTTTGGTGTGTTACCATTTTAGCAATGTATTCTCCTATCTCTTTGAAATAATCACTGGGGTGTTAGAGACTTACTGAAATTGAAAATCATAGCATGTGGATATTTTGCTGCTGTATTTTCAACATAAACAGGTTATTTTTTCATTTATTTTTTCCTTTGGTAATTTCTGCCATCATGTTTTTATTTTTGAGTCTTTGTTGTAGTTAAAATGATTCCCATGTAATTTATTATGTCTGGTAGTACTGAAAATGAGAGCCTCCCCAGCTTCTGTTTCAGACACTTCAATGTTAGCATGGAGAAATTCTCTTCACTTTTGTATGATACTTTTATCTTTTAAGTTTGCTGAAATTCTGTAATTTTTCTGACTTTTTTTCAGTATTCTTCAGGCTTGTATGTATGTTATGTCATTTCTCTCTATAAAACTAATACTCATCATGTTTTCACTTGTCATTAATGATGTTTTTTCTATTTTATTATTTTTATTGTGACTACATATTTTCTCCTTCCTCTCTCTTCCTTCCCTTTCCCCTTCTATTCTCTCTCGTGACCCCAACGCTCCCAATTTACTCAGGAGATCTTGTCTTTTTCTTCTTCCTATGTATATCTATGTATATCTCTTAGGGTTCTCTTTGTTGTCTAGATTCTCTGGAGTTGTAGACTGCAGGCTGTTTTTTCTTTGCTTTAGATCTAAAAGCCAGTTATGAATGAGTACATATTATATTTGTCTTTCTGGGTATGGGTTACCACTCCTGTCTCTCCTCCCACACATTTAAGTTTTTAGCCTCTTTTTATTTTATTGGTTGTTATGTATGTGCATATATATGAATATATAAATGCGACATGCTGAGTACATTTATATATATGCATAAATGCTTTCAGGGCTGATTACTCTGCATTGGACAATCAAAAAGAGGGCTCATCCCTGGGAGAGGCTAATTCTCCTCCTAGCAGTCATTAGTTGCCTGTAGTTTTTCATCTATGAACCCCAAAATTTTTCCTTTTCTCTGTTAGCATGTCCATTGATATTGTCATAGTTCCAATCTTGTTTATGCCACCATTTCTAGCCGTGATTATTTTACAAAAGACTCCCAAGTATTTCGAGTCTTGGGAGCTTTTTGTCACCTTCTTCCACAATGTTACCACAATGTTTGTAAAGGAACTGGGATGCATATGTATCCATTGGGGACTGGGTTCCCTAAAACCTATTGGTCTCTGCTTTGTGTTCTGTGGGAGCCTTCTGAACCTCAGCTTGCTGTAAAGAGAGGCTTCTTTTGTGATAAGTGATTAAATAACAAAAGATTTATGTATAATTTCATCAACATGTTGGTGGTGTTTTTAAATGTAATCTTTTTACCACAATTTTAGAAGAGTTACTGAAGCTGAACAATATCGAATTTAATCATTTCTCTTCAAAGGGAAGTTTCTGTCATTTTCCCTTGTAGAACAGAAGTTTTAGGATGAGTTTTCTTTGGAGAGACAATACATGATTTCAGTAAATTTGCTTGCAAAAAACATTCTGTATCTCTGTAAATAATTGTGTCCCCCCCAAAAGATCTATATGTCCTGTGTTCACATTGTTATGAGGATTTTCAGCCTGCACTTACTTATTTCTTTCTGGGAGAGCAGGGGTTTACAGATTCCAGTAGCTTTCTTTGAAAGTACACAGTAGTAGATTGGGTTTTCAGAAAGAACCTAGACCCTGCACAAATACAGCATCTACTCTCTGGCTCTAAGGACTAGTTATCATTTGGGAATGGAGGGCAAAGGATATAATGTCCTAAGTCTGAGTAGCCAACACCACCATATGTAAATTTTGGCTTAGCTAATTTTGAAGTCATGCTGTAGTATTTAAATCACTTCATTCTCATTCTCAAACCACATTTGAACACATGTGACAATCTAGCATCATTTCATTAAAAATATTTCTGAATCATGTTTGACTAATTCTTGTATTTAGCTATTATTTTGGAATGAGTAAGATATGGATACACAAGGCATTCCCTAGCTATTAGGTGTGTTTTTTAGTAAGTGTTCCTGATTGGATTTTCCTGCAGTGTGATTTTTCTTATTTGAGACAAACCTTGAGTTATGTCAACATTGACTTCTCTCTGCGTTTTCATCTTCTGCCTTCTTGCCGCGCAACGCGGCCCCGGTCTGTGCTCTATGCGCTAGACCCCCCAGTTCGCGAGCTTCTGGCAAGGGGCTGGAGGTTGAGAACACAGACTTAGAGACAGACCGACACACAGACCTTTAAACACTGATACCAAAGCCCCTCTTTATTAGCACCATGTAGGCTTAAATACACTTCAGTCAATGGTCAACAGGTGAAAATCCCATCCTCTGATCCTCTAAGCTAGGCAAAGCTTCTAGTAACTTTAATTAGAAGGTTCTAGGAGGGAAGAGAAGCTGAAGGCCAGGACTCATTAATCCCAACATCCAGCTGAAGGCCAGGACTCATTAGTCCCAACATCTTCTGTGTCTTCTGTTCACATTTTACGTTTATCAACAACATCCTGGAGTCAATTTTCTGCCATTCCAGATCTGTTCACCAATCACTGTTAAAAGTTTTAATTCAACTTTATTTATTTTTCCAATCTTTATTTTGCATAACACCTTTCTTAACTTGTTTTGTTACTTAATAGAAATCCATACTAAGCAATTAAATAAAATGTAAATTTAAAAGTGCCTTTGGAAATATGCAGGAAAAAAACTCCTCTCAATGTGTTGTAAAGCTCCCTTAAAGGTCCTAAGCTGGTTTATTTAGCATTTTGTCAATTAAAATTCTTCACTATTATTTGAATGAACTAAATTTCCCTTTAACTTTACTTACTACTTGCAATTAGACAAGGAGAAACCATCTTTATATTCTGATTCAGGTGAAGAACTTCTCTGAGACCTCAGTAGTAGGGTGGGTTCTAGACAGGGTTCCCAGTCTAATGTTCACTTATTAATATGAGTTCTCTGTCTGTGTTCACTGGAAACAGGGAGAGCAGTGGAAGGAATAAATATGGGACCTGGAGCTTAGATTGCTCCCGCAGTTATTTCAGGTTTCAATCTGCAAGTCTTTCTTTTGTTCCTTACATTAATGAACACTATATTCCAGATGACAGAACGTGCCGCTAAGGCCTCCTGTCCATACCATTCCACATACTCCACTTCCCATCCTGGTCATTTACTCTGAGGAGAACCTGAAAGGCCCCATAATAATATGTCTGATTTGTCTTCTGACTGCCACAAACAATCTCCTTCCTACTAATCCTTAACAGCCCATCTGAATAATAAGATTTGATTTCAGTTAGCCTTTTGTTTCTGAGCAGTTCTACTTATAAGAATTAGGATGAAATGATTTTTCTAAATATGTGTCAAAATTTCCAGAATGTGTAAGATGTAATTAATCCTCTTTAGTTTTTTTATATATATATATATGCATGCCACACACATTATGAACTTTAATGACCTTATTTTTTACCATATTTTGATATACTTGTTATTAACCTAGAGACCAATTTATGATTAATATCTTTGACTCATTGATTGTTACTAATGATATTAAAAATAGCTGATAAAATGAAATATATTTTAATATATGTGATTGAATCCTGAAGGAATAGTTTAGGTAAATGTTATATTCTTTCCTAATTTTTTTAGTTACTTGCAAAAGGACTTTTACCATATTTCAAAAGGGCAATAAAATAGGCATAACCTTTAAATTATTATTGCTTTTTTGTTTTTAATAAAGATTGTTGGGAGCCCAGAAATTTTCTGGATCGTCTAAAATAGAAAAACTGCAGAATAATGACAGGGGGTGATGGTTGACAAGTCAGAGCACATCTTAGTCAATAAAATAGGGGTAAAATTATTCATACAAAATTTATTCTTGTCAAACTGTGACTAATGACTGAGGAATTCACTTCTAAGAACAAAAAGAAAATCCATATTGCTTTCCAGTTTGTCAAAAACACAAAGGGTCTAACCAAGCAATATTTACAAGAAAACATGCATCATCTCACTTCGCTAATTGTGCAGGTGACAGTAACTTTATTTATTATGTTTTTCTATCATGGTATTCTTGATTTAAGAAGTGTTTATGTATATCGACTATTCTTCAAATTTCAGGTATTTCATTCCTTCTTTCTTCTTATCATTTCTGTATTTTTGACTCTATAGTCATCTATGAAGGGATGATTTGATCCAAATGATACATACATCCCTTACTTCCCGAAGACTCAACAATCACTCTAGGTGAATAGGTCATAGCCTCTGATTGTGGTTGATATGAGTTTGACTGTCATCAACATGTAGGTGTTCAAGCCATGGGCAGAAAACTTCAGTGATTTTGACTACTTGCTGTCCCTGTAATACTTATGGCAGTAGTCCATTAATCTTAGGCATAGAGATAAATATTACTTATCTCTAAGCACTAATGTACAGGCATATGAAAGATGGAAAATGCTACTGTGTTACTTTAAGTCAATTTTATGCATGTGTTTTCTTAAAATGGGAAGATTAGAAAAAAATCTGCACAATGGGAAAAAACACAAAAATTGTATAGAAAAAAAACAATAAAAGAAAGAAAGTATCCTTGATTAAAAAAAATATTGAATGTAATCTCCTGAGTTTAGAGAGAATGAAAATTCCCATTAAATATTATATTACTGATGTATTTATCACTCGCATATTTTCACAGGAGCAAAATATGCCATGAACTATGTTAGGATATCAAACACTAACCAAACTGATCTTCCAACAATTCACTATTGTTGTGACCCTTTTAATCTTTTACAATGAATCTCCAACTCCCCAAGGGACTTTCTAAACTGGCATAGGGTAGAGTTATATCACTTCTCAAGAAAATACCATATTTCCCTTTTTAAAAAAAATAGAAATACACAGAACAAACATTTTATAATTATAGTAATCGTAAAATATAATAGTAATTAGCCGGGCGGTGGTGGCGCACGCCTTTAATCCCAGCACTTGGGAGGCAGAGGCAGGCGGATCTCTGTGAGTTCGAGACTACAAGAGCTAGTTCCAGGACAGGCTCCAAAACCACAGAGAAATCTTGTCTCGAAAAACCAAAAAAAAAAAAATGCTAGTAATTGTATAATGATAAGTTTTATTTCTATAATATACTTAAATTTTTGTAACTAATTTTTTTCAATTTACAAATTCTAGAAAATTTAATTACACCATATATCATTATAGAAACACAATCAGAGGGGAGAGGAATCATGCTTGCTTGAAGTCTTAAGGGAGTTAGTAAAACATTTTCTTTTATGAGTTGATAAAAGCATTAAAATTTTATGGAATAGTCCACCATGATATCAAGACATCCTAGACATACTAGAGAGAAAAACATACACTTATGGGAAGATAACATAATTCTGTTTTAACAAGCAGGGTGTTCGCATTCCTCAAATATCAGTTTTATTATTTACAAAACAAAGGTACAAGAAAACTTTTTCTATAACTCATCTTACAATGTTCTAAATTCATTAATGCTTATGGCAAAGAAGTTGAGAATATTAGATAGGTAAACTAAATGTAAACTATGAAGATAGCTTTAATTCCTTCTGGTTTAACATAAACATTTTTACAATGTTACTTCAGTAACTTGAAAGCTCAAATTAAAAATAAAACACTCATCTATTTTTTCAAAGTATTTTCTGTTCCTTTGTCCATTCTCAAAATGTTTGTCATACAAATAAAAGGAATCATCATCTTCATAAAAATCTAGACAGAGGGATCTCTCCTCATGGATCTCCTTTTGAAGACTAATAAGGCTACTGGTTTCTAAAGTTCTGATGTCAAGATAATGTAGTAATTAAAAGCCTTTAAGAAATGTAGACTGTATTTCTACATATGTATACATTACACGTATATGTATGTATTAAAAGTAAAACAAACACATTAATCGCATATTTCAAATAATACAATCTTATATCAGTTTCTTTTATCAATTTTGTTTTTTGAAAATTTCATACATGTTCATAAACATAATATATTATGATTAACTTTTCCTCTCTCACTTACCTTTACTTCAGTCTCAACCAGAATTAATCTTCTCTTACATCCTTACCCACAGTAGTTTGCTTTCTTTCCCAGATTCATGAATCTTGGTCTTAATTGTTACCTATTTAGTTTAATAAGGGACATCTGTGGAAACACTGAGTTGGAACCAATCATGGAGCCTGGTGGTGTCACCAGTGAGTATACAAACAAAAGTAAAGACTCTTCCTCCTCCCGAACCTTTAAGAGGAAGTCAGTGAGCCCCTGATATCTTCCTCCATCTATGGTTGACTGTGACAGAATCATTCTTATGAAGTCCTGTGCAGCCATCTTTAGCTGCTTTAAATTTGTAATTGCAAAGGTCCTAAAAATAGCATCTCAGCCCTTCTCCCAGTCTTTCTTTCAGACTCCACTCCATCAATGTTCCCTGAGATGTAGAGAGCATTAGAGAACATATGCAAATAAAGATCTTTTAACGATGAACACTCTTCCATAATTCATTCTCAGCATCTTGCACAGCATGACTGAACTTACTACATTCACTAGGAAGAGTGGCTTTCTCTGGTTAAAGAAGAGTATGATATTTGTCTAGGCTTATAATCTTTGATACTTAGAAAGTAGTTTGACACACCAATATGGTCAAACAATAGCATCCAGTACCCCATTAAAACATATACTCCTTTATTTTGTTTGTTTGTTTTGTTCAAGCATTAACACTTGAATCAAATCAGAGAGCCATTGTTTCCTCCATAACTGTAGTGCCACTATTGTGCCAGTGGGTACCACCTGCTTGGCAGGTTGGTCTTTAAACTCAAAGTTCAAGATGGCTTAAATTATTGATGTCTTTTCTTTTCCAGCAGCCTCCAAAGCACCCCTGAAAAATATAAAACCTAGCCAGTGGAGGTGAAGCTTCCAATACAATTTATAGCTTGATTTCTTTATATCAGGCAACCAACATGTGTGGTTTCTTCAGCAATAGGATCTTATCTATTATTGGTGAGCCACAGATAGGAATGACAGGAGCTGACACTGTGGGAGAGGGGGAGGGGCGGTGTTTCTAGGGTTTGCCAGACCGATCAGTTGTTAGGAAGTTTCTCACACTAACACATGTTTTCATGGAAAACGATTTCTGAATATAGATCTTCCGTATGCACATGCAGTTCAGACATATTAATATCATCTCTGGTCTCATGAAAACATCTGTCAAGTTTAAAGTAGCAAATTTATTTTGTCAAATGTATTCATTTGCTACTGTTACCATAGCAATTTAATTAAGTCTCTCAAACTTCACAGATACATCTTGTAGTTGTATACTTTATAAGTCTACCTGGACTTAGTATGTTCTGTTCAGAGACTCATGAAGTTAAAATCAGGCTGATAGCCAGGGTAGACTTCTATCTGATAGCTTCAGGAGAGAATTTGTTTAATTATATTTGTGAAAGCCCAAACTAACATACTTATGATTTTGGAAATGCATCTTCTTAGAAAAGGTAAGAGTATTATTTTGCTTATAAAACAAATTGCTTGATTTTTTTTCTTAATATTGGGAAGAGATGCTTTACCTAACCTAACTTCCTTACCTTTTCAGTCTGGTTTCATTTTGTTACTAAAATGTTTGCTATCTCCTACATCCTATTGATGTCCATAATAGCATTGGAATCAACTAGATTATCAATATAATCTTTGTATTATAAGGGTAGCCCATTAGTAATCTCATATTCCACTCAGAGCTCTAATTCTCCTTTATTATGTAATCTATTCACTGTATTCTGATATAAAGATACAAATATCTTTAGGAGATATTGTTTTCCTATCACATTGTCCCACTTAAAATTGTTACCTGTTTCCTAATAATTTCATAATAACAACCAAGAGTCCCTATTATTTTGAATCCTGACTTTAATCAGTTATTGGATTACAGGGTTACTTTTAAGTGTCTTCCACTAAGTAAAAATATTTATAAGCTGACTTCAAATTTAAAGGTATATTTTTCTAACTTTACAAAGGAATAGGTAGTATTTGTTTTCAAGGAGCTGAAATACACTTAGTCAATGTACTTTGCTATTCATTTTCCTGTTTTTATTATTATTCTTGAATCTGAATTTAAAATAATTTTCAGCTTCTCTTAACTATCACATTTCCTATTTATTTTATGCAGTTTGAGGCACCTGGTTTTATTTCTGAATATTTATCAGGTTATCATTATTTTAAGCAATACCACCTCTACTAACACAGAGTGCCCTACAAAGGTTATGGTTATCATGTGTACCATTAAAGAACTTTCTGATTCACCAATTAATTACACCTGTCCAACTAATGTGTTTTTCTTTATTTGAATGTGCATATGGGCCACACATATTTTATATATATTGAGGGTTTCCTGTGTTTGGATACTGTCCCAATAAGTTGTTCTTTACAGGCGGCTAAAAGAGTTGGGACAATACTTCTTGTCCCAATTCTTTGTTCAAAGGTTCTTAGCAATTTTATTTCAAGCATTCAAACGTACCCAATTCTGTGGTGGATTGAATGAGGATGGCACCAATAGGATTATATGTTTGAAAACTTAGCTCTCAACTGGTGGTTCTGTTTAGAAAGGTTTAAGAGACATGGCGTTGTTAGAATTTTGTCCCTGGGGGTTTTGAGGTTTCAAAGCCCACACCATTCCCAGCTGTCTCTCTCTGCCTCAGGCTTTCAGATCAGCTCTCAGCTCTTCCTGCTACCATACCTTTGCTCTGCCACCATGGATTATGGCTCTCTGAAATCAGTAGCTCAAATTAAACCTCCCCCCTCTTTTTTTTTTTAAAAAAAATTGTGTCTTTTTTTCATTGTGTTTTAACCAAAAACAGGAAAATAATAGAGACCTGTTCCTAATCTACTTTTCTATTTATGTCCTACACCTACATGAAATCTTAAATTTTACGTGTTAGGTCAGTAATAAATAATTGACAGCAAAACATTGAACTGAGTAAAAGGACATTGAATTTTGGCATTAAGAGTTTAAAATCTTTAACACATGGTGATGAAATAACATTTTCTAAGTTAATGTAAAATTCATGCTTCTGCCAAATCATAACCAAACAATATTTATGTCCCTAAGCAAATTTTACTGATGAGCCAAATCCCAGCCACAATTAATTTGCATCCTAATGTACTTCTTCCTGATGAGATAATTAAAAACTCTAATATAATTTTGTCACCTTAAAACTAAACGAGGCACCGATAAATAGTCAACAAATTGAATGAACATAGCAAATGCCTCCTTCAACAATCTGACAAGCGAAATGGACAGAAAGAAGCATCAACTTGACCAACTAGTTAGCATATACCAACTGAGGAACTTTAATAATTCTTCTTGACAAGGATAAGCCCCATTGCTACCACATGTGTTGGGTTTAGTTTCTTCAGAAGAGTCGAACAATATCACATGCTTAAAGGTAAGACTCAAATAACTTGAAAACCATCCTGCCTCTGAGATTGCAGATCACTGACGATCTTTCTCAACTTTGCCCTTAAAGAAGAACCACTTAAAAGAGAAAGAAGAGAAGGAGTTCCATTGAGAAATGTTCTCTGTTTTCTTTCGTTTCTTCTGAGTACTAACATGGTAGAAGTTAAAAACCACTGGTAGCTTGGTCTGGAATAACCCACTCTATAGAATACATAATTTCATGTTCCAGCACATGACCTGAGAGAAGCATACCACAGTGTCTGATACTATAGAGGTGGTAAGTCATTGAAACTTGAAGTGACCTTGCTCCTAACAGCTTCTACAGCCTGATACAGAAACCACAAAATAAATATGCAATGGGAATGAGCAAAGGAAGGAGTTATGCTTAGAAATAGTTTTCTTGTGTGAAGAGCATGCACAGGAGGCACATAGGTAAGAAAAGACAGCAAGTGGGTCTTCTCTCTATGTGTAAGAACTGTTTCTGCACATTACAAAAGTACCAAGAATGTAAGAATGTGTGCACATATGTCGTATGTTAAACAAAACAGGAACATATACATGTGTTATGTAATTGTAGTTATTTTGAGGATATAAGTATATACCATAAATTATGCTATTTGAGACAAAGAAATATAAAATTAAAAGAATGTTAAGTAAAGTATTTCCAGATGTGTGGTAGCTTGCATGTATAATAACAACAGTTGGGATGCTAGGGCAGGAGGATGAATGAAGTAAATTTATAATAAGCCTGAGCTACTAGATGGATTCCAGACACAGTTGGCGACAGAGTGAGATCGTATCTTAAAAAGAATAGTAAGTAAATGAAGTTTCTTGCATAGCATCTTTGATAAAGTATGGGAACTATTCATAAAGCACCTAGTCCTTTGGAAATACTTTCATTTTCTACATATGATCAACCCAGAAAGAGATACCACAATTTTTCAAACTGTAGTCAAATTATGAAGCAGACAATTTAAATGGAGTACTTTCCCAGCACTATCACTTCATTTCTTTCCATGGGAAAACCATAAAATCACAAAGAATGGTCTGAGACGATAAAAGGAATGAAGACAGCTTTGAGGCAATGTTTATAAAATTGGAAGTTTTACTGACTCAGAATCATAACTTGAAACACATCAAATTGTGATCAATTAGACTTCCTCAAAAACTCTTTGTGTATAAAACTTGATCTCTGTGAAAATCATTTTTAGAGTTAGCATAATTAGGTTGTTGAGAATCCCATATCTCATTAGAAAAACAAAACATGAGATTAGGCGCTGGGTATTGAGCAAAAAGGCGGGGGAAATTAAAACATACATGTAGGGATATCCTCAAACAAATTAGTGCAAGGGTCATGAGCCCCATGAGTATGCGGAGATTGATCCTCTACTACATGGCAGTTATGACAGTTTGGATATGACCCCTGAATCTGAGAACAGTAAAAATAATATGAGACAAGGTATAAAATAGAATGATACAAAAACTTCTACTTTGATCTCCTTTTAAAACAAACTACTTGCTTCTTTTATTTAAATTACATGTTCATATTGTCATACTGACTTCCCCACCTAAATAAAACATGATAAAATAAATATAATGAGTATGAAAAACAGAATTTAAGAGGATCCTGCCATAGGGTATAATTGAAGAATATATCCTCTATATACAACACAGACACACATGTGCAGGAAATAGATTTGGCTCTAGTTCTCAAGAGAAATGAAAATAAAGGAAATGCATGGACCACATTTCAAAGAAGGAGTACTTTAAGCTTTCAATCTTGTATAGACACTGTTTAATTATTTTCTTCCTCACTTGTTACTATTAGAAAAAAGAAAAAGGAAACGAAGTCTAGACCATTGGTTCCCCACCATCCTAATTCTGTGATCCCTTAATACAGTACCGCATGTCATGGTGACTCCCAGCCATAAATTTATTTTGTTGCTACTTTGTTTTTATTATTGTGCTGCTCCTATAAATCCCAATGTACATATCTGACATGCAGGATATCTAATATATGACCCCTGAGGAAGGGTCGTTCAATCCCCAAAAGGGTTGCGACCCACAGGTTGAGAACCACTGCCCTAGACTTTGTTTATTTCATCCAGGCACTTCTGGGAAATAAGATTTGCCATCATAGGCTTTAGCTCCTACAAGGGAAGGATAGATCTGCTGTTCCTCTAAAGAACAAGGTTAGAGGAGATGGATCCATCCACGTAGAAGAAGACAGAGAAATCTTCAGGAAGAAAGCACTCAAGTAATAGTAGACATGTATCATCAATACAACAATGCAGTGAGCAGCAGAAGGAAGCTAACGGAATGATCACTAATTGCTGTGCCATCAGCAAATCACAGTGATCATTAATAGGCAACGCAGTGAATTAACATCCCAGGGCAGACATGTAACAATCACTACTTTGGTGACCAGCTTAGAAACCTCTATTTATTAAAACAATTCTTTTATTTATTTATTTATTTATTTATTTATTTATTTAGTAAAGATTTCTGTCTCCTCCCTGTCACCGCCTCCTATTTCCCTCCTCCTCCCCCAATCAACTCCCCCTCCCTCATCAGCCCGAAAAGCAGTCAGGGTTCCCTGCCCTGTGGGGAGTCCAAGGACCTCCCACCTCCTTCCAGGTCTAGTAAGGTGAACATCCAAACAACCGAGGCTCCCACAAAGCCAGTAAGTGAAGTGGGATCAAAACCCATTGTCATTGTTCTTGAGTTCTCAGTAGTCCTCATTGTCCGCTATGTTCAGCGAGTCCAGTTTTATCCCATGCTTTTTCAGACCCAGACTAGCTGGCCTTTGTGAGTTCCCGATAGAACATTCCCATTGTCTCAGTGTGTGGGTGCACCCCTCGCGGTCCTGAGTTCCTTGCTTGTGCTCTCTCTCCTTCTGCTCCTGACTTGGACCTTGGGGTTTCAGTCCGGTGCTCCAATGTGGGACTCTGTCTCTGTCTCCTTTCATCGCCTGATGAAGGTTAATATCCAGGAGGATGACTATATGTTTTTCTTTGGGTTCACCTTCTTATTTAGCTTCTCTAGGATCACGAATTATAGGCTCAGTGCCCTTTATTTATGGCTAGAAACTAAAGCAAAGGACACTGTCACTAAGACAAAAAGGCAACCTACTGACTGGGAGAAGATCTTCACCAACCCCGCAACTGACAAAGGTCTGATCTCCAAAATATATAAAGAACTCAAGAAACTAGACTGTAAAAGGCTAATCAACCCAATTATAAAATGGGGCACTGAGCTGAACAGATAATTCTCAACAGAAGAAGTTCAAATGGCCAAAAGACACTTAAGGTCATGCTCAACTTCCTTAGCGATCAGGGAAATGCAAATCAAGACAACTCTAAGATACCATCTTACACCTGTCAGAATGGCTAAAATCAAAAACATCAATGATAGCCTTTGCTGGAGAGGTTGTGGAGTAAGGGGTACACTTATCCATTGCTGGTGGGAATGCAAACTTGTGCAACCACTTTGGAAAGCAGTGTGGCAGTTTCTCAGGAAATTCTGGATCAACCTACCCCTGGACCCAGCAATACCACTCTTGGGAATATACCCAAGAGATGCCCTATCATACAACAAAAGTATATGCTCAACTATGTTCATAATAGCATTGTTTGTAATAGCCAGAACCTGGAAACAACCTAGATGCCCTTCAATGGAAGAATGGATGAAGAAAGTATGAAATATATACATATTAGAGTACTTACTCAGCAGTAAAAAACAATGACTTCTTGTTTTGCATGCAAATGGATGGAAATAGAAAACACTATCCTGAGTGAGGTAAGCCAGACCCAAAAAGAGGAACATGGGATGTACTCACTCATAATTAAAACAATTCTTAAGTATCTAGACTAATATGTCTGTTTCTTGCCTCTTCCTCTGAGTTTTTAGAGAGCCCAAATGTCCTAGGGTTCATAGTTAATGCATTAAATCACAAAAATCTGGTGTAGCCCACAGGCATATAAGTTTCACATACACTTGCCCGCTTTAATGATTCTTACCTTTTTTTTACTCTTCCCCAACTCAAACTTCAGATTCCCTTAAAAATATTGTTGTTAATTTCTAAATTTCATACATATTAAACTTGGTTCTGTATCTAAATTCTCATGAAAAAATAAAATTTTCTTTAACAAGAGATTTTCACCTATAAAGAAAAAGCAAAACATAACTTAAAAAAAATACCTCAGGTGATTTAATCTAGGTGTGAGAACACAACAATGAGACACAAGGAGAAGAAAGGAGGGGTGGAGAGAAGGGAATAAAGGAAGAAAGGGAGGCCAAAAAAATACAGAGAGAGAGAGGGAGAAAATGGTACCTATGTGTGTGGAATTCTGAGGAATTCAGCTCAAGTGCAAATACCAGAGCCAAATGTTTATAAGAGGATGTCTCATGGTCAAAGAAATATACTAATCCTATTAAGCTGAATTGTATATTTGTATGCATCACTATGTATCATTCAAAATTACTATGTACAATGTACTATGTATATCCTAAAATATGAAATTATAGCATATAAGTGATTTAATATATGCTTGAGAATCAAGAAGTGAAAAAACTTAAAGAAGTGTTGTATTCAAAATCTTTTCCTGGGAAGACACAACTCATACATCTATTAACCCCAGACAGGGACCCACAACAGATCCAAGTACAGATAGCATCAAAGTCCACCTTGGTGAAACAATAAGTTTTATTGTAGTTACTTACAAGAATATAGGTGAGGGGTTACTTAAATGATCAGAAATGGCTCAAAGATGGCTGCGTTACTGAGGTACTAAGGTTCACACCTGCATATTTGACAACTCACAAAGTTGGTAATGTGGAGCACAGTGCATAGCTTACAGACAGCTCAATGGGTTGTTGAATGTTCTTTCTAGGTGCTTCAGTTTATCCAACTCTCTTTCCTGGGAGTTTGGAAGTTTTCTGCTTCTTCCAAGAAGCTGGCTTTGTCTCAGAGTCTTCTTTACAATTTTTCTTCCTCAGAAAGTCTTCTTTGAATCACAACTTTCTTTTTCCTAAGAAGAACGATTTTATTGCTTAGTCTGGAACATAGGGGCAGAGTGAATCTGGTCAGTTTCAGGGACTTCATGAAGCTACTTGAGTTGTTAGTTTCCTGCCTCTTAAAGAGCTTCCATGCAGAATAAAATATTTAAATCTCCTAGGAAATTGTAACAGATGAGTTTACAATAAATATTATAATATTTTGTTTGGAAAAGTGAAAGTGTTTTTAGTTGGATGTCTGTGAAGATTCTTCTAGACTTGATAAAGTCTTATAAATTCCCGAGGAAATAATTAGACACTCAAAGACTCATTTAGCCTGTAAACCTTGGCGAATGACTGCACAATCTGTGCCTGCCTTGTTCACTGACTAAGATACTCTTAATACTTTGCTGGCTGGCTAAAATTTTAGATATGTTTCTTCCTACATGTAATAGCCTAATTTAGGTGTGTGTGTATGTGTGTGTACTTTTTTTTTACTTCCTGGTCCATCTTTTGGAAAAAGATGACATCTTTTTGAAACACAGTCATCAAGACAGATGGTCATCAAGACAGAAAGTGCCTCTGACCCTAGAGTCCATGGGAGAACAAAAGCTCAACTTTCCTAACTATCAATTAGTACACACTGGTGGTCTAGCAGATTCAACAAGTGTCTTCAGCTTCCTCCCGTACTTTTCACTCTGCCCCCTGCTCCACCATTTTAAAGTCACCAGCTCCAGCTTTTAGAGGCATTGAAATCATTCTCTTTCAATGACAATAATCCTAACAAAACCAGTGCAGTCTAGAATAAAATACTCCTTGTCCATTTAAATCCACCATGTTTAAATGATGCTTTGCGTTTTATACCATTTCTTTTGGGTTTTTAGAAAACCTTAAATGGTTTTAACATACAACATTATGGAAAAAATTTAAACACTGAGAACTATGTTCCCAAAATACAGGTCCCTAAAGCTATCGTTTGTTGGAGAATATTATCTTCAGGTGTGTCACATTTGTTTACGCTGCATTTGTTTACCTCTGAGAAGCTGTGTTACTTACTGTGCCTGTCTAAAACACCTGATGGTCCTAATAAAGAGATGAATGGCCAGTAGGGAGACAGGAGCAAGTATAGGCAGGGCTGGCAGGCAGAGAGTGTAAACAGAGGAATTACCTAAAGAAAGGAACAACAAGGGAACAAAGAGAGGAGGATGTCAGGGGCCAGCCACCCAGCTACACAGCAAGCCATAAAGAAAGAAGTAAAGAAAGGTATTCAGATACAGAGAAAGATAAAAGTCCAGAGGCAAAAGGTAGTCAGGATAACATAAGAAAAGCTGGCATGAAACAAGCCAAGCTAAGGCTGGGCATTTATAACTAAGAATAAGCCTCTGTGTGTGTGATTTATGTGATTTATTTGGGAGCTGGGTGGTGGGCTTCCAAAAAAAAAAAAAAAGTAAAACATCACTCAACATTGATTTTTCCCTTGACATCGTCCATCTAATATTCTCTATTAACTTACATGCAAAATGACATGAGCTCAGTTCCTCATATAGGCAAACAAGTGGAATGGGATGAAGGGGAGCTGAATGGCATGTGGGTTTGCCTTTTGGCCCAACATTCTTTTATGAGGAAAAAAAGGAATAGAGATTCCCTTGATTTTCTTTTCAGGTTTGAACAACACAAATGTCCAGCAATGCTGATGAATTCAGAGACCAAAAACCCCTCTGCCTACCATCACTTCTTCCTCTGAATTCTCTCTTCCACAATAATAATAAGCTATTACAGCCAGGACCAACCGAACGAATTATCAAAACAAACCATGTAAAATTAATGCAGTAAATAAAAGATATTCTGAAATATATAATGATGACATTAATAAGCAGAATAGTACCGAGCAAAAGCTAATATCCTTTAGTAATTAAGAAATGCTGGGCTATAGAATTTTATTTCTATGGTTAAATTTTATGTCCTTAAATACAAACAGCTCTGAACCTAAATCTGTTTACACAATGCATTTCCTTAAAAATTACCTTCCTCTTCTCTCTCATAAAAAAGTGGAGATAGTTGTTCTGTTTATTCTCCGTATGTTCTTTATTTAATAAATTCTGTGATTCAAACATTTTATTCAAGTTTTGTACCATTTAAATTTCACAGTTGTGTACATATGCTAAATTTGATGTAGCCATATCTTTTTCCTGTATAAAAGCACTCTTTGATCAGTGAAAAGCCCTGTCCAAAAAAGAATAGTTGACAAGTTTGAAACCCTTGGCATATCGATTTCAGAACAGTGTTTACTTTGGAAAACTAACACTCAGTTTTTCATACTGATACGTTCGTGAGAGTCTTTCTTGTTCTGCACTGGAGAGAGCATCTGATATAAACTCATGCCAACACTCTAGGAGGGAAGTAAAACACACCCCCCAAAGTCAACTCTAATCTAATACCACTCTTGCATACTCCCAAACAGAAAGGCAATTACAAGTGTATGGTGTCTGTGTCTCATTTTTCAAGGAAATATGTAGTGTGTTTTCCAGGGCTAGGCAGAAGAACAGCAACACTGTTAGGGTTTTAAAAAACAAACAAACAAACAAACAAACAAACAAATAAATAAATAAATAAAACTAAATATGGTGAGCATCCAAACTGCCTAGGCTCCCACAAAGCCAATAGGTGCAGTAGGATCAAAAACCCATTGCCATTGTTTTTGAGATCTCAATAGTCCTCATTGTCCACTATGTTCAGCGAGACCGGTTTTATCCCAGGCTTTTTCAGACCCAGGCCAGCTGGCCTTGGTGAGTTCCCGATAGAACATCATAGAACATCCCCATTGTCTCAGTGTGTGGGTGCACCCCTCGCGGTCCTGAGTTCCTTGCTCGTGTTCTCTCTCCTGCTCCTGATTTGGACCTTGAGATTTCAGTCCGGTGCTCCAATGTGAGTCTCTGTCTCTGTCTCTGTCTCTGTCTCTGTCTCTGTCTCCTTTCATCGTCTGATGAAGGTTAATATTCAGGAGGATGCCTATATGTTTTTCTTTGGGTTCTCCTTCTTATTTAGCTTCTCTAGGATCACGAATCATAGGCTCAATGCCCTTTATTTATGGCTAGAAACCAAATATGAGTGAGTACATCCCATGTTCCTCTTTTGGGGTCTGGCTTACCTCGCTCAGGATAGCTCACCTTACTAGACCTGGATGGAGGTGGGTGGTCCTTGGACTTCCCACAGGGCAGGGAACCCTGATTGCTCTTTGGGCTGATGAGGGAGGGAGACTTGATTGGGGGAGGGGGAGGGAAATGGGAGGCGGCGGTGGGGAAGAGACAGAAATCTTTAATAAATAAATAAAAAACAAACAAAAAAAAACTAAATATGCAGATCTCTGAGGATATCATCCTTGCCTTAAGGAAGTATAGGTGGTATTAAACAAACTTTACAAACGGAATTACAAACCCTGAAAGGCACTATGGGGCTAATTCTAAGTGAAAAGAAAACCCCAGGAACCCAACTTTCCACTACCGTTCTGACAGCAGAACTGCACACTTTCCTGCTTGCTTCTCAAAGCTACATATTCAGTTTATCTCCTTTTGACAAATGTGCTAAATGTTGCATACCTAATAGGGGTCAAGCTCTAATTAAAATTGCAGACACATTTCCAGAAAGTCCACTTCCAAGTGCAATGGATTCTACCGCTCTAATTAGCAGGTTCTCAGGCACAACCAAGACAGAGAGTTTGGATGGCCTGTATTCCTAGACCTGATCAAGTTAGTTACATTCTTTTAATCATTCAGAAATAGCTTATCAATGCCTTCTTTGGATCTCATGGCTGCATTGGCAACACAACAAACAGGAAGAGTCTCTGCCTTGGCAGGCCTAGAAGTTAGCATTGAAGGTAGATGTTAGGCTAATACATAACACCGTGAGAAGCTTGGGAAGCAAAGGACAAGGCAATGCATTGGTGGAACTCTCTAAATTGAGGCAATAGAGGCTTTGTCAAAAGGAAAAATTATAGATATTTTACCAGAGTTCTGCACATGACAGATTCTTGGAGTTCTCATCAATGATTATCCCCACCTGCTGTTCTGCTACAATCAAGGTGATTTTATGATTTTCCAAAAATTCAGTTGTTCTCCCAAGCTCCTCAGTACATAGCCTATTGGACATAAGAGTAATTTTTATCTTCTTTTCTGTCTTAGACTGATTTGAATTCATTTCTAGAAACCTTATTGTCCTTCTGATTTCCTTTCCTTTCTATTCTATCTCTAATTTTCTGCACACTATTGTGTTGATTCAAGTTTCTTATTATTATTGTTTTGCACTCTACTGATTGAAAGGTTATGTACTGTATCATATCTGCAGTCATCTTTAAACTATAACATGTAAAACTGACTTAGACATAAAGTCAAGCCAATATTTCAACTCTTGTTCCAAGGCAAGGAGTACAAAATTTTAGTCTACAATAACACTGACTACATATAGTCTCCCCCACACCTGTATGTGTTTGTGTTTGTGTGTGTGTGTGTGTGTGTGTGTTACTGTCTGTCTGTAAGGTATTTAATTTTAAAAACTGTTAAACTGTATTTTTTTTACTTATGAAGAAATAAATACGTTGCTAAATAAGAGGATAAAATAATTTCTATGAAATAGAATTTACTACTTTGTATATATGAATAAAACTGTTCAGGGGTTCTAAGAGATACCAAAATACTTATTATATTATTATAAGTTGGGTACAAATAAAGAAAAGAGTCACACAGAATAATGATAAAATGTTGGCCCCGACATTTAAAATTATGTGACATTTTGTTAGCAACTACACTTCTTTGATTTTGAGTTGCTGTTTCTAAAACCATATCAATCTTACAGTTTATTTATGAAAAATGAAGAAGTGAAAGTGACAAAGTTTATGAATAAAACCCTTGGCCAATATCTGGCATAAAGCAGAGAAAAATCAGTTAATCATAGTTCATTGTCTTTTAATGAAAAACAAAACTATGTAAAACCATAGTGTTTTTTTTTTTTTGCTGGTTCTCAGGAGATATCATGCAAACAGAGTTACTGAGCAAGGCTATATGAATGGTAATGGTTCACTTATTCAAAAACTAAAATAATTTCTGATGAAGCACATTATAATATGCGTCACTTGAGAACTGCAATACTTCTACTATTATGGCTTGAAAACTACAAAATCACTACTATTATAGCTACCACATCTGTCATATAAGCATACACTTAAGTACACCCAGAAGCTAAGATTTAGCTTGACATATCTAAAACATAACTGAGTCCTGTAAAATCTACAACAAATTATTGATTTTTCATGCAAATAAACTTATGAATTATACATTGTCATTTTAATTAAGAATTATTTTATGATGAATAGCACTAACTAAATAAGTTTTAAATAGAACCAATAAACATTTCAACACATCAGCTCTATATTTAGTTATTATATGAGAACATATATGTCCAAATAATATGGATGGTAAGAGAATAAAATGATAGTTTCCATTTAATTGAATTTAAAATGGAGGTGAAAGAAGACAAATTAGCACAGAAAGAGTGATGAAATATGCCATTTAAGATGCTTTAACTTTTTTGAGGAAAATCTTACTTCTTGATTCCTTCAATGGATGAATTAGGTTTAATCATTGACAATATTTACCAAGGTTTTATTTTTTAAAAAAGCAAATTTAAGTCTAAGATAACCATCAAAGATACAGAAAGCTTATATGCCAAAGTTATTTATAAGAAATCATTAGATTTAAATGTGTAGATGTTTAGCAAGAGGGAATTGCATTCTCTATGATAGATCACACTCTTTGGTATTAGATGACTTTATGGTCATCTAATATATTTGTCTAATCACTCCACAGATATTTATTGGTTCCTATTTTCTCCCAAACTATATAATAAAATGGCAGATGATACTATATAAAGTGAACACTTTATCCTTAATATGTGACAAGTATATAAAAATTTAAAATTTTCTTAAGTTTTGGTATTTTTTATTTTCTGTAAAAGGAGAAATGAATGAGATTTTAATATATATAGCCTACCTAATATCGTCATCCATAACTACCATATGATGACTTTGAAATGGTACAGCCAAGCCACACCCTGTGCTTTGTTTACAAGATCAGATACTAAACAGAAAATTGACATGCCAGCCAAGTCCTTTAGAGATTCTCCTTGGGCTTTATTATTTCACTGTAGTGTAACTTGAATTGCTTCCAACATTGATATAAAATCCCCAATTTTAGAAATAAACAAAAATCAGTCATCAAGATATAATGCAGTTTGCTACCACATGAAATGATCTGGAACTATATAAATATGCAAATACAAACACAAATTTGTATTCCAAATATCAGATGACACCTAACATATGGGCACTGTCTGGAGATACTCATTACAAATGAGAAGCTATTCATTCTGACCTATATCAAGGAGGAAAAATGAAAAGACAGATTCAGATCATTGCAGGAGCTTCATGGGCTTATGGACATACAAGTAATCTCCAGGAACAACCTGTCTGGGTTTAGGTCAGAAAACTAAGCAGAGAAAAATTTAACACGACACCTGCTGCTATGGTTTAGCAAACTGTAGTCAGGGGCCTAGCCCATACAGAATAAAAGAAGGCTACTGTTTCAAAAGAGATATTCAATATTCAATCAAAATAAATGGTCCAGAAATATCCTCAAGATATATTTGTCAGAGTTCAAATGATTTGAGTCTGATTTTCACTGTGGTGCAGCTTGAGTTTGGCCCAGCATGTGACCAAAAAAAAAACCAAACAAACAAACAAAAAAAAACAGCCTAAGAAGAACGACAGTCTATCCCAGTGCCATTTGTCACAGCAACTATTATTGTGAGCTGGTGTTCAGTGGTGGTTGGAAAGGGAATTAAAATGGCACCTTTTAAAGTAGAGGCCACAGCCACAGAAAGGGAGCTCCAGAGAGGGGTTCTGGAGACAGAAATGTGAAAGAATGTGTCCAAACACAGCACAGAGGTACAAGAGTTTTTTTTCCCTCCCATGGTAAGATGGCCTGTTTAGATGAGTATTTTAAACAGATTAAAGAAAAATAAAGTAGTGGTGGACAAGGGTAGGAAATAGTTATGACTGCTTAAACTTTAAGGCAGAACAGTTGCACGAGGTAGACAGACCAGGAATGTGGTCTAGCCCTGGGAAGATTTCTTTTCCCTTGAGTATCAAGAGTGGGTGACAGAGACAGGAAAGACGAGATGAAAAAGAAGAGGGTCTTGATGTATCAGGTACAAAGATGGAGGGACACAAGAGGAAGGAATTGCTACTGAGGCTCGGGGTATGGTCTTTTAAAATAAAAAGTATGGTTATCAATAACTATCACCTGCATGGAATATGTCTCTAATGTCCTGCCAAGAGCAAGAGTTTTGCTTTGTGAAATAATGACTGAACTAAGGGACACAACTCAGATGTATACTACTAATTCATATATATATATATATATATATATATATATATGGGTATACTTCCTATGAAAAGATCATTTAATCCCTTGTATTGAAACAAGCCAAGGCTTCCAGACCATCAAGGAAGGAAGGCACAGCTAACAGTGATTTTTTTTCCCTAAGGAGAATTTCAGCAAACTACACAAAAGGAAGTACAAATGAACAACGACAACTGGACCGGAGCCCTAACGAGCTCAGGGTCACGTTATACATATAGATTTCAGTCGACAAATTAAGGGCATAGGCTGAGAGAAAATAGTATCTGTGTGTTTTATTGAGGGAAATTTGTTTTCAAGTCTAGAAAGAATAGACTTCATGAAGACACTATCTCAGGGCTGGTGTGTTTTCTCCCTTACTGATGAGTCTTTGAGTTATTTGCTATTGCTCTCACAGGCGACCCTGAAAATTAGTGGCTTTGTAATAACTGCTGTCTGTTTTGGAGATCTAAAATACATAGGGTAGGCAGGACAGCTCACCTCTGTTTCATAAAGGATCTATTGGGGAAGCTCAACTAGAACAGAAGAATAAGCACTAGGTTAGAGATATAAATTCAGGGGGAATTGAGTGTTGGTGATTACCTGCAATCTCCTTAGTAACTGTCACCCTGTGTCCCCATTGTTATGTGATCTATATTGTCTATGTAGGAGCTGTGGGTTTTCTCAAGTCCAGTTTACAAATTCACTTGGTCAGAGAGCAGGGATTGGGGAACACTTGAAATTAGCTGCATCTGTGGTCTGGAAATAGATGCATCATGCATCAGTATTTTATTGTCCAGTGTAGCTATACAATTAGCCTAAATATGCGGAACAAGAAAATGCAGCTTTGTGATGGGATGTGTGCTGAAGCATCATCATCATTTTCAACCTACGACTATTTGGTTTGAGTGTATTTCCACATTCCTCTAACAATAAGATACAAGCTTATTCTTTTGTATCGATACTTTTCATAAAGCTATCATTCTTTGGAACAATAATTTGTGGAATGATAATACTGATTTCTTTGACCTGCTACCACCACCACACCTGTACCCCAACTCTATTTTGTGTGTGTGTGTGTGTGTGTGTGTGTTCATGTGTGTTCCCTTCAGATGAAGTAGGGGTGAATTCTAGAAGAAAATCTACCAAAAGATATTGAATAAGTGTAAATTTCTGAAGTGTTCTACCAGTTGCACAGTCTAATCAGTATTCCCCCAGGAAGTCCTGATGGGCTGCAGACACCCTCGGCTGTACATCTGGCTTCATTTGCAGCATTGTGGTCCCATCTCCAGCATAATTGCTAACTTTAGTGATGCTGCCCAAGGAGCTGATGTCTGCTAGAGTCATCCAATCACATTACTTTGGTAATTGTATTAGAATATTTAACCAAGCAGGGCCTCTTGGTGTTTTGATAGATTGAACTGCATAAATAAGTGTTTATTCAAAGTGGCAAATTTGTTTCCCGATTTTCCTTGGAGACGGCAGTTAGCATATGACCTTCTGCTATTATATATTAGGATCCACTTTCTACATTTTCTAAATGTATTCTGAGTCTCAAGGCAGGAAACAATAAATTCTTTGCCAAGTATTTCTTTAGCAGAATCAGCAAATCCACCTCTTCCAAATAGCAGGAGGAAGCATCTCCTGGTCGTGTTTTATTATTCTACTCTAATGAACTGAATCCAAATTTGCAAAATGTGAGTACTGTGTTTTCAGCTATAGACGCTGAGATTTGTAACTCTAGACTGGTGGCACGGATTTTGTTTTGCTATCAGCAAACACGAGCAGACACATTTGCAAATTCTTCAAGTTTTCCCAAGCCAATCTGTTAGAAGAATGAGAATCATCATTATGACAGGACTTAGCCTGCAATTTATGTGTTGTGCTACAGTAATCTCCTTATTTATTCTGATTGAAGGCAATCATGATTCTGTTTAATACTTAGAGTTGGTGGAAGTAAGCCAAACCTAGTCTAAATGTGGAGGCCAGAAAGTCAGACACCAAGGAGGCTTCAGGGCAAATGTCTGTGTATGCTGAGTTAAGCAAATCTTGCACAAGTATTCAGAACCTAAGACTTCATCCTCCCCAGATGAGTGAGCTTATCTTAATCCACTCTAGTAAGCACAGTTTATTCGACACTTTCAAAATAATAGTTTGGCCAGATTATAAAATTGTAGTGGGGCAAGATATACTTTCTATATTTTCCCCCTTGGTTTTCAAATGCATAGGCCTTATCCCCAGGAACTAGAGATAATCTGCTCAGCTCTGAATTAAGTTTGAAAACTTTGATAAAATTATATTAGTGATAGTTTTAAATTTTTCTAACAGTGGGTTGATTAAACATGAAAATGTCTCTATAGACAGTCTTCTGGACCCTGTTTCAAAACACATTTGCTCTGTAAATGTGCAAAGGTACTGATTTACCAATAAAATTTTGGGAAGCCTGCTGAAACCTATGCATGACAATATATTGTTTGTGGTCTAATGGTGGCTGTTTTAAAACAGCTAGTTGGTCCTTCATACAGATGGAAAAAAATGATTGTCACTTGCAAGATAAATAGAATCAAGCAAACATGTAATTGGAGATTGCACTTTCATTTCCTGGCCACTAAGACATGAATAATCATAAAGAAACTATATTAAATTGCAACACTGTTTGGCCAGTGGCTCAGGCATATTTCTAGATAACTTCTACATTATCAATTAACCCATTTCTATTAATCTATGCTTGCCACGTGGCCATGGCATTACCTCATTTTCTACATGTCTTGCCTTTGTGGCTGGCTAGGATCTCCTTGACTCTGCGTAGTCTCTCTGTTTGGATTTCTGCCTGGCTTTACTCTGATAAGTCATTGGCCAAAACAGCTTTTTCATCAACCAGCTTTTTCATCAAACAGCTTTTTCATCAACCAATACAAGCAACACATATACAGAAGGACATTCCATATCACCAACACAATTAGTTGACTATCTTTATACATAGAAAAGTATACAAACTTTTATTGAGTAAAGAGTTTGAAAAGAGCTATGGTTGAACTGCTTTATCCAAAATGGTTAGAAAGTGTCATGCTCCAGGATAGCGGGCAATTTCTATGGAAAGCTCTGAGATGTGTGAATGTCCTGTTCAACCTTTTTGAATATCTGAAATTAGATCATCACACTAAATAAAAGATAAGGAGAACAGATGAATGTCACAAGGGCAACACATAAACTTTCTGTACATAGTCTCAAAAGTCTAAATGGAAAGAACACATAAAAGCTTAAAGTTTCCACACTAATAAATAGACAAAAATGCCTGCTGGTGGTTGGTTTTCAAAGCAAAAAAAAAAAAAAAAATCAAAAACAAAAGAAGCAGAGCTTGAACTGAATGAAAGTCTAAAGGACTGGAAATAAAGAACAGAATCTAAAGTATGAGATACCCACTGACTATTGACTGTCTGCACTGCCCGCAAGAACACACAGCCAAGGCAGAACACTTCACAAAGATCACTTCATCAGTGTTGAAAATAAGTAACAGACTTTTTAATGAATGCTTGCTAATGGAACCAAGACCTGTTAAGCTCCCATGTAATACCCATTAGAGTAAATTCTTTAATGTTAAGAATGGGAATTGATGAGTAAACTTCTCTTGTGGGTAGTGAAATTTATGCTCAAAAATGATTCTAAAGCATGTCGTGAAAGTCCACGTATACCTCTTCCATTAGCTGACCTGAGATTCTTTTATTATGAGGTTTTGCTCTGTATCTTTACCCTCACATAGCATAATGGCAAAGGTAGCATTGTAGAGGAAAATACTAGAAAAGACAGTCTAAGCTGCTATGACTGTAGTACAAGTTTGCATGTACATAGGTGACATAATATTTTGTGAGTTTTACAAAATCCCTAAGTAAAGTTTTATTTCCTTAGATTATACACATTTTTTAAATTTTGTGATAGTCTTTGGAGGATTGGAGAAACCTTCTATTGATTCTAGTTGGAAAAGCCATTATCATTATGGAAACGATTTCCTATTGTCAAAGTGGTGAGGATAAATATTGTGGAAATGTTCAACGTATTTTGAAACAAGTGTCCCTCCTACTCTCTGCCATCAGCTTAAAGAAAAATGGCCTTTAAATGAATTGCTTAAGACATGCTATCTATTTCTGAAATTAGTAGAAAAGGGCTGTTTCAGGATTCATTTAAATCATCTGTTTAGCTGCCACAGACAATACAGAACAATGTATTATGGCTTTTGCTTTCTAAACAAATAAAGTCTTTGGAGAAGACTGTTCTATTTGGTCATGCAAAGCCTTGCTATCAGATCTTTATAATGCAGCATGCAAATAGCAAGCTTACAGAAGATCTTCATTTGCAATCTAATATTTTTGTTTAAAATGAGCAATCAGAAGTGCTCAGGATTCATTATCCCTATGTCTTTATTCTCATTCAAATTACTGTGTTAACATTATCCTATTTATTAGAATAAAAGTCCACTAAGAATATTAAAGATCGCTGATACATAAAAACCAAATCTCCCCTTGAAGAAATTGGCACAGGCTAACGTGGAATGCTATGTGAGGAAGACAAAAAACAATGTAGACGCTAAGCTCCCAGTCTCCAGATCAAACAGCACAAAGGTTTCATCCTCTTTTCAACAGCTTAACTCTGCAAAGGAAAGATCCAAGGGGCCAAATAGCACTATCTATTCAAAGGAAGTGTTTGCAAGACTAAAGCTTAAAGTAACAACAACAAAAAAAATAGCCTAAAACTGCAAACCTCATGGTAAAGGCAACTGTCAATAGCATCCATTAAATGAATTCAGCTAATGGAGTGGCCACACAGATGTGTGCTGTTCAGGCAGTGAAACATGAAACAAAATGAAGACTCCTAAGAGTATTGCCTGTGATTTTTCTATCCTCAGTAGTAAGGAATTATGAACAAGGTAGTGCATCTCGACTTCACAGATCCATGCCATTCATGATTATTCTGGTATGGTGTGCTTGGTGTGCATTTAACATTGAAAAAATACATACATCAGATGGTGGCATCTAATAACTTACAATTATTTTCTTCAATTGAATTTAGCAAATGCATTCAATATACCTTCCAGCTTTGATAACAGAAAATCAACCAATATCTGGATATGGTAAATGTACTATAATACCTTAATATTTGAAATGTTCTGCACTGCCTGAAAATATTTGGAAAATGTATGTTCACAATCATGACACTTAATTACATTTATTAATATGTACTTTCATATTTTAAATTGTAGAACATCATAATAGCATGGTCTTAGTGATTAAGGAAAATGCCTATGGAGATCTCTCTCTCTCTCTCTCTCATACACACACGCACACACACACACATACACACACACACACACACTATGGCGTGCTAAGTAAAGATGCAAGGATACATAATACATACATATATATATATAATATAAAAATACAAGAATATGTTGCATATATGAGTGTGTTTCTCTCCTTGGTTTTTGAAGAACAAAGGAGTCTAATGTCATAGAAAGAAGTCTGTAAAATCACATGAGGGTGATTGTTAATGCTGTTCTTCAAAATACTATGTTCTTGTTCCTCTGTGGTTTTGTGGCAATCTAAAAATAGGCAATGAAGCTGCCTTCCATTGACAGATTTAACTCATTTAAGATTTGAGAAAGGAGAAAAGTATTTATAAAGAACCCTATTGGATCCATCAACAACCAGGATAGCAATGATTGTTCCCATGAGCTTTATTTATAAAGTGGGAGTTATTAACTTAAACTACTGAAGTCTCCAAAGGCCAGCATAAGAGTAGAACCAGTGAGGAATCTCAAAGCAAAGTATTCATAAAAACTGAGAGTAACAGATTCTCTCTCTATTATTGCCCTGGTTCTAAAAGATTTTACTAATTCTCTTTCTTTGCTTTCTGTCTCAGCTTCTAACTATTCTTATGCAACATCCTTCGTGAACAATGATTGATTGCAATCTAACCAAGCATGTCTTGCTCTGACATTTATAAACACACAGCTGCAGGAATAGATAAATTTGTCACAATGTCTATTTTCTATGTATGTGAAAGGAATGGATGCTTCTGCTTAATAAGTCTCATATACCACTGCAAATTTTAAACAGTATGATGGAATTCTCCCTGAGAGGAAAAGAAAGTAACAGGATAATCAAATAATGTCAAATGGCCACTGTATCATCTCACTTTAGGGCTTTATTTATGCAACATGATATATAGTGGCTGAGAATCAGGTGGCACTGTCTCATATTTTCTTCTATGAATATATGTTGTGGAATATTAATTAAAGATGTGTTGCATTCTTTTATACTATGGAATATTTATTTAATGATGCAAAGACATGTTTATTCTTTTAAGTTGCATTTGTTTAACTCTGAGAAGCTGTGTTACTTTGCCTGCCTAAAACACCCAATTATTCTAATGAAAAGCTGAAAGACCAATAGATAGGCAGAAGAGAGAAATAGGTGGGGCTGGCATACAGAATAAATAGAGAGAGCAATGAGATGAAAAAAAGGAAGAAGGGAAAAGGTGAGAGACGCCGTGTTCCAGCCACACAGCCAGCAATGGAGGAAAAAGGAAAGAACGAGATATAGAACAGAGAAAGGTAAAAGCCCCGAGGCAAAAGGTAGATGGAATAATTTAAGAAAAACTGGCTAGATATAGTCAAGCTAAGACTGGGCATTCATAAGTAAAAAATAAGTCTCTGTATATTTATTTGGAAGATGGATGGTGGGGCCCCTACAGAATAAACAAATAAACAAACAAACAAAAAACAAAAAATCCTGCTAGTGCATGAGTGACACTGAAAATTTATCTTAAAAATCCAGATTAAGAGGAGATAATTGGGCTCTTTTCAAATGATCCAGGAAACTTTTGGTCATTGGTCATTAGAATGCCCTATAAAAACTAAAACTAAAAATGATTTCCAATTAAGACTTCTAAACCTTCTTTGGAACATTTTAAAACAGCAAAGAATTACATTAAGCTGCTAAATACCTCCATCATAGTTACCAATTTTTCTAGACCTAATTTCAGTTTCAACCAATCACAATTTGCTTTCCTGGAGATGCCTTGCCTGGACTTTGAGAAGGATAAATGCTACGTGAGAAAGATGCTGATTGAGGGAACGTGGGACACCAGTGCCTTCGAAACAAAGACAGAGTTTTCTGTTTCCTGAACAGGAAACAAAGAAATTCTTCCAATCAGCTCTCTCTGGGAGTGCTTCCCTCATAGACCATATTTTCAAGACTACAGTCACAATTAGGAGGCTGGGAAGATGGCAGCAATTTGGACCTTGAATGAACATCTGACAATTTATACACAGTTGTTATTATTCAAGGGCAGAGCTTGCTCTTGACATCTTACAAGCATAATCTAGGGAACAAGATAAAACATCCTCCAGGATTATGAGAAGCCTCTCCCTAAAAGAATCAGCTAGCACAAAGTCAGAGTGGGGCTTAAGAAGACTTGCCACCCACTAACATCTCCACACTACATGATCCCCAGCCAGTTTCTGCTCATCTTTCCTCCCTGTAGATTTCACTACTTGCAATGAAGATTTTCTTCTGGGGCACTGGTTGCCCATGTTTGTATCAATGGTGTCCGTCATTCATTACTGTAAGTCACCATTACTCTCACAATCTGCCCTTATCACCTCCGGTGTAGGTTGTTTGAAGTCACTGACCTAAATCTGACATGGATATCCATTTGCTGAACACATGTCTAGGTGTAGTGGCCAGGTTGGGATGCGGCAACAAAACAACAAGATGGTCTTTCCTCTTACAGGACAGGAATTCAGGGTTAGGGTACTAGACAACTCATCTTCTAGAACGAACACTATTCCTGGCTTGTAAGCAACCTTCCTTCTAAGAGTCTTTAATGTGCTCTAAAAGAAGGAAAGAAAGCACCCTGATATCTCCTGTCACCTCTTCAAAGGTCTGGTCCCCATGGGCAGTCACCTTCTAAGTTCAGTCTTCAATGCAGGACTTTTCCAGAGAAGCACAATTTAGTTTCTGACATTGTCCTTTGTGGGCTGCAGCAGCTGACCTCTTATGAGAATTTTTCTTTAACAAGACTTAGATAAAGTTATGTGGGCTTTGATTGTCACTGTCCGGACCTGCTTTCCTCTATTGCTTGAGTATTTGAAAGTTCCTAGCACATCGACTGTTTAGAGTCTCGGCCAAAATGCACGATATCTGTGTAGAAGGAAATTGCCTTTTCTGGACTAAGGTGGTTCACCAATGCTTATCTAGAGGGTGAAGTGCAACAACTGACTATTTGAATCTGTTCATTCTAAATGCTTATCTAGATGCTATAGCCACTTATCTGATGGACTGAGTACTGTGCTATATAACCCAACCCCTCTCAGGACTCTGTGTTCTCAGCTCAGACTTCAATACTGAATCCCACGGTTAAAGACTTACACCTATAAGCATGTCAGTGCCCCTCCTTTGAGCAACCTGTAGACCAGGACATACCTAGGGCATAGGGGTCTCCCTGCCACCTGCGGTTTTACTTGGAGGATCCACGTAGGCACCAAGGTTTTGCGAGGACCTTGGCATTAATGCTTCAAAACCCAGCACTGTTTTTCATGTGATGCAGGATTGCTTCCTCCCTAAAGCAATCCGTAAGACACATTCTGCATGCAAATCTTTATGTCAGGGCCTCAATGTCTGCGAGCTAACCTGCAGCTTTAGATTTGTTAGATAACCACATACTTATATTGCAAAGAGCATGTACTTTATACGACAATGATACCTATTATATATAAAAATAGGTAGTTCTCATGACAGTGAAGATGAAATTGGGATTTAGACTTTCATTGTTAAATGAAATGTGTTCAACCCAAATGAGTGCTTTCTCTTCCTTGTATGTGCAAAGGGTTTTAATCGCAGGCTATATTTACTCCCCTTCCTCTCACAGACTCTGGGCACAGATGATTATTTGCTTGCTGGATACAAACGTACAAGGGTGTAATTTTGCTAACAGCTTTCTGTTTCTGCAGTTTTTTTTAACTTTCTCTCATTTTTTTTTTGACGAAAACCTAGATTGATGGGCTCTAAAGCTAACTCATAGGCCCTGTAATGTGAGACAGGCCTCAGTTTGATTATCAGCACTGTATCAAGTAGAAGAAGCAAAATCACCAGACATTCAATTAGTTATTGATTCTTGATACAGCAGGTTCAGGGGTCACTCCAGAGAGTGGTTGCTTTTGAGTAAGAAACCACATTCAAAAGAGGTTAAAAGACACTTGGCACTGTTAAGACACTCTGTGATAGATCACCTGAAATGGTCCATGTCCTACATTAGAACTCGCCTGCTTTGACAGAAGGTGAGGTAAATCAATGCATTTGGCAGTGCTATAAACAAATCAATTTTTTAAAGGAAGGGAAAAATGAGCTTTCAAGAAAGTTTTAGACATACTCTGTTGATTTAGATAACAGAGACTCTGTGTTTTTATCCCTGGGGTCTTCCAGATTAAGCAATAGAATAAACCAGTTGAAAATAGCACCCAACACCCCCCGACATTACCCATGCCTTATCATTGATTTTATCTGCTCCTTAGTAATTAGTGGAACTGTGCACTATACAGAAGAACCCCAAACACTTTATGATTCCAGCTCTTACTAGAATCAAAATGTAAACCACAAATGGTAGAGAATGATAAAAATGGGAGGGGAAATGCCATTCTGTTGTCTTTGTCACTTATTCCTAGGCCTAAGAAACACTATTAGGTACCAAAGAGACAAACGACAATAAAATCTCACCCAAAGTCCAGCTCCGTCTATTTCAAATCCACATACGATAGCACCCCCACACTCCTGCCCTGTGCCTAAGATAGGAAAATTCAACTCATCATCTGACGGTTCTGTTAACTTCTTGGAAATTCATAGACCACAGCTGATTAAAAGCACAGCTTTCTCTTATGTGGTTGCCCTTGCTCAGCACTTCTTAAGAAAGTAGAAAAGTGCAAGAAGGAAGGGTACCTCCAGCTGCTGCCAATCCCCACCCCGGGGCTTTGAGCTTCTTGAAAACATGTGAGCCTTAGGAAAGTCACTTGTTGATACCAGTGACCATTGTATTCTTTACAAAAAAAACTTAGCTGCAACTCTGCATGCCTGCTTGTCAAAGCAGCTCAATCAACCCCGCAATGGGATTTGAAGGCCTCCTCCCAGGAGCCACTCATTTTGGAGGTCTTGCTCTGATGATTGCAAAGCCATTGAGCATATTCTAAGCGACTGATCTCAACTTTTTCCTTGCTATGTCAAAGAAGAGAAATTGTGTTTCAGATATTTTTTTCAAAAGTCACGAATGTCCCTTGAGAAAAACCTTCATATCATGTCCACACAGACCATGTTTTCATGAAAACATGGTATGGCTTCCTTCTTTTGGTGGAATCGTACAAGCCTCCTTTTTTAATTATCAAGGGGATGGAGGTTGTGAGACATCACTGAAGGCTTGTTTACAACAGTTTATACTGGCACACAATGGTGTCACACATTTCCCCATGCTTACAGAGCCCAGTACTGCACCTCTTACATAAATAGAGAGACTACACCAAATAAAACCAGAGTCGAGATGAAACTTTATCGGTGAATACACCCACTCTCCGTTGCTTTGTTTTCAAGAGCTCCATGTCCCACTTTGGGGAATCCTTATTGAAGTACAGGGTAGTTCAGTAGAGATGACCACTCACACCGATTGTATAGTCAGTTTGAACGTCTTTGTTTCAGCCAGTTGAGACCACACCCAAGTGTTCAGGGAACAAGCTGTGGGCCCAAGTGTCCAGAACACGGAGTTTTTGAGGAGAGAGACCTCATTCAGTCATCTTGGTCAACAGCTCCAGTTGGGGATTCTCACAGTAAGCTGTTTGAAACAAGCAGTTTTAACAGAAGCTAAGATAGATGGTTATCTGAAGGTTTCTTCGGCACAAACAAACGTTTTAACAAAAGCTAAGATAAGCGAGCTAGAACATCCCAACCTTTTTTTAAAAAGTCAATATTTAATAAAGCTCATAGAAGGGGCTACTGTTACTGTATACAATTAAAAATTTAAATAATAATAAATGTGTGACACAGAATTCTAGCTAAAAACCAAGAAACATGAAGTTTGGATCAAATGTGGTTTTAGAAGATGAATACTGAAAACTTCATAGCCTGGGAAAGCCTGAGCTTAGAGAAACATCAGTCCTCGGCTTTGCTAACCCTTTACCAGAAGCACTTATTACATCCCCAACAATTCATCCTACTGGTAATCACCTCCACATCAATAGGAGAAAATCACCAATATGGAAAAACACTTCATGAAACACAAAACACACAAGACCAACATTAATAAAACATGCTGTACAGTTCGATTGTTCAAAAACGTCTATCATGTCTAAGGTAGAAACATGTGATTTTGTAAGGTCTTTTGGGTGGTTTTAGCTTCAGTCAACAGCATGTATATTATTCATATATGGTAGGAAGAAAGAATTCTTTAAAAATCAAAAATTCAAGTCATGCTATATATTTAAACAGTCATGAGAAGACAAAAGAACTATGGCATTTGTGTCAGCGCTGAAGTGAGCATCAGTTCTTAAATGGAAACAGTTTCGTCATGTGCATGCTAAGTGCATGTTAAGCCCACATTACATCTTAGAAATGAAACACCTTGGACATTTCTGAAGCTAACATTATTACTGTAGCCATAGTCTGGGGTTTGTTCAGCATTGTGAGAATGAAAATACTCCTTTAAATAAAGGATATAAAATCATGCCAGACATATAGTAGGTCATCCAGGATGTAGGAGGTAGAAACAATGGAATACATAACTTAGAGAGGGTAAGGAGGAAAGTTAGGCCACTTTCCAATAATAGTTTTGGGAGAATGTCAGCAGAAAGCTACTCATAATTTATGTGGAGTTCACATAAAGACTTGTCAGTGGAGATGTGCTCTTGTTACTTGGTGACATTGTCCAACAGTCCTAATGGCTCCCTTGAGTGTCCTGATCACTCTCACACAGAATGTTTTGCGGGTTTTCCAGTTTTCTGTAATTTCTGAATAGTGTCAGCCATCTTACTTACCAGACAAATTGAATTTGTAATTCAGAAAATATGGCAATGATGATGGATTCTATATATTTGCCACACAATTTACAATGTTTTCTATATCCACTTGTATGGTTCACCATCTTTTATAACAAAGGACTTCTTGCTCTTTTCAAGCCAGACCACTGAAAAATATGGGGAGCCATCACCTCTTCACCTCTGGGGAAACTCAAACTCTCCACACATTTTTGCCTCCTTTGGTTAGTGTCTTATCTTTCTTAAGTTAGCCTCTTTTACTTAAAAAGTCAAAAAGGAAAAACTTCAACGCATATATGTTCTTCTTAATTAACCTAGACTAAAGGTGCATACATACTCAAACGTTCTTGACCTCAAAACATTTTCTTTATTCTTATAATTTGGAAATCAATGAGAAAAAGTAAAGGAATAACATATACCTGAAAATTTGGAAGTAATATACAAATACACATACACACACACACATACACAGCGAGAGCTTAACAAACACTAGAAAAACTTCTCTTTTTGATTCTCATTTTAGATCATTTTCTGTTTAGAATAGACCTTCTTCCATTTCCTTCCAAAGCTTTACACTACGAGTAATTGTCCTGACAAAATGTCAATAGTGTCAAAGTTAAAAAAAATCTGCTCTGTGGCCTCTACCCAAAATATCACATGGGCTAGCTGCTAATGAATTCTCTTCTTCAATTTACAGCTTTACCCTCAACTTTACTTCAATACATATATAGTCAATCATCCTACATAAAATTGAAATAATGATATTTCCATATTTACATTATCAAATTATGTGATCAATATATTCTCAAATAAAGGATAAAACTATTTTTTTCAGTATCCCAAATGGATGCCTTGGTATCATTTGTGTCAAATCCAGGTATTTTCCAAATCTTATTATATGTTCCTTCCTGAGGTTCCATGTGAAGACTGATTGGATTCTTCTCAATGGCATTAGGGGACGTGTTTCTTTATGAAACTATATTATAGAAGATTTACAATCACTAGAGAAAACAAATATATTATTTGGTAAGATTCATGTTTCCTTTACTGCCTATATTGTACCTATTTAAGAGAAAGCCTATGTATGTCTCTCTTAGTGTCCTCATTGTTGTCTAAATTCTCTGAGATTGTGGTTTGTAGGCTGGTTTTCTTTGCTTTATGTTCAAAAAACACCTATGAGTGAGTACATGTGACAACTGTCTTTCTGTGTCTGGGTTACCTTACTCAAAATAATGTTTTCTATCTCCATCTCTTTTCCTGCAAAATTCAAGATGTCATTTTTTCCTGCTGTATTGTACTCCATTGTGTAAATATACCACATTTTCCTTATTCATTCTTTGGTTGAGAGGCATTTCGGTTGTTTCCAGGTTCAAGCTTACATAAATCTAATCTACATGGGAAGTAGAAAGTAGAAAAAGACAAGATATTTTGAGTAAATTGGGACCTTGGGGGAGGCTTGAAGCAGGGAGGGGAGAGGCAGGGAGGGGAGCAGAAAAAAATGTAGAGCTCAATAAAAATCAATAAAAAATAATAAACTTATTTTCAAAAAAGAAGAAGAAGCCATGATGATACAGACTGGTACTTTGCTAGCTGAGTGTTAAGGTATATCCAACAGCCTTAAATATCCATCTTACACTTCTGATGAGCTTCTTAATCATCTGTATGAATATTTCTTCTATATTTCCACTTATTTTAAATGAATCTTTCTCCTATAAAAATATCCTCATATTTCTTAAATCAAAAGAAAGGCTGTAGTGTCCAGTGCCCTGGTTCCTCCTTATCCTTTTTAGAGAGAAGAAGCTACTGTAACCGTTTCAGCAGCAGGAAGTAAAAATTACAAAAGTGCTTGAAATATGGTCCCTTTTTCATGGGTAGTTTGATTATATTTCTGGAAATTATCCTTGTAAAACCACCCAATAAGTATTGGAAAACAGGAATTCAGAAACTGTGATGATGTTAAACTTGTATCTTTCTTAATTTGCCTCACTCTGTTCAGTTGCAGATACAGTGATACTGAGTCATTCTTTCATTCATGCCAAGAACCTTAATTTCCCACAGCATAATGGTCTACTATACTTGTGTATTAAATTCAGTTTACAGATACAGGCATTCCTTGTTATCTCAATCTAGCCCAATAATGAAGCCAGGTGGAAAATCAATTTTTGAATAACTGAACACTTTGTTTTATTATTTTATATGTGAAAAGGGATGCATTCCCAGTTCATTTCAAATTCCTAATTTTGCCCAAATACTGCTAGACACCCTCAATCAAGCACATGGCTCAGTCAGAATCCTTTCATCTTATTCAGTACATCAATTATCCAATTACTCAATATTTAAGCACATGAAAGAGGGCATTTGTGTCTGATATGAATCAAAGTTCTGTGTAAGAGTGCAATGATAGGACATTATATACAAATTACATTTTGAGTTGATAAGGAAAAATAAGGACTTTGAGACCTCTGGAAGGTCACCTGAGTTTACTGCCTGGCAAAGAGAGACACATCATCTATGAGGTTATGACATATGAGATGAAATTTTCATGAAAAGGAATTTGTATGGGAATTTTTTCAAGCCAAAACCTAACCAAGCTTAAACCAAAACAGTACCAGTTAACAGGTACATCATTTGATTGATGGACTTCAGATATCCCAGTTACACTATTCTGCAATCAGTGACAATGTTAATCTTCTATCGTTGTGTCCTGTGCATCTCTTTCTCCTGCTAAGGTCTGGCCTACTTCTTGTCTCGTGGTTTCAGAGAACCCCAGTCTCTGGTTTCTAGGCAGCACTAATCTCAGGCAGATTTTATGCTTGATAATTATTGAAACAATCCCTAATGACAGAACCATAGGCATATATACTTCAGAGATATTTCCACAGATCAATCCATATATCCTCTTTCAGAAAAATATTTAATTTGCTTTGACAATTTAAAATGTATATAGATAGCACCCTGGCTCCCTAAGCTTTCCTATCCCACCTAAACCCTGAAGATTCTAACAAGGCAATTAGGGAATCAGGACTTTTACTGCCTTCCACTGACAAGCCTAATCTCATTGTCAGGCTGGTATAGAGGCCAACAGAATCTGATATTGACTGAGCCTGGAACTGCATCCTCAGAGGCTGAGAAGTCACAGGTAAAAACAATTCTGAATTCTTCTCTAATGCTAAGTTGATTATTTTTGTAAATTAAATTAGGTTCAGTGTGTTAATCACTCTAGATCTATTATTCTAAAATATGTGGAGGCAGAAAAAACAGACTAATACTCAGAAATTTCAAAGACGCATAAAAATTTTAATTTGCTTACAAATAAATATATTCAAAGTACAGGAAATAAAACAGTGGCTAGCTGCATATTCTTCATAAAGGAACTTCAAGTCAGGGACAATTCAGTCAAGAGTTATAGCACTACAGACGTCACAGTAATGGCTGCAAATGTGGCCTGGTGTTGGTTTACACAACGCAGTAAATGTAATACGGCTGTCAAACCTGAGTAGCTGGGTTTGATCCCCAAGATCAACATGGTGGAAAGGGAGAACCAACCCTGCAAGTTGTCCTCTGACCTCCAGAGGTCATATGATCATGAGTTAGTATATGTGCACACACAAAACTATGCACATAATACTAAATAAAAATGTTTTACTTTTAAATAAATAGCATGTATTTAATACTCGGGAAAAGAAAACAGAAATGTAATTAAATAATTCAACTCAAAAAACTGTTTTATATTATGACCTTCATATCCTCTGTGAGCAATCATGAAAAAAGATTATCTTTTATACTATTTTATTTCATTTGTATTATAATTCATTGGTATTGTTTTATTTCATTTACACCATTTGGTAGTATATGACTCACACTATGAATTACATTTACACAAATTTTCTCTATATGAGAGTTTAGTATATAATGATCATTCAATATCTGGCTTCCTAAATTCAAGGCTGTTTCAGAGTGCAGACTTCAGCTACAGTGTGCTGTGAGCCTTCTTGCCTGTATGTCGGTTCAAGTTGCTTGACATTCCCAGGAAGGAAAAAGTCAAAGAATGCCCAGGGTGTGAACTTTGTGGGGCTTGCACTGAGATCAATCTCTTTGCTTTTCTTATTAAATTTTCAGAAGGAAAAGAAAATGCTCGTTGCCATGACTTTGTTCTTCATCGTGTCTTTGTGCAGTTTTTATATACTCCAGACTCACATGGAAAATTAGTCTCCGTAACTGTAACAATGCCTACATTTCACTAGGCACTGTGTCTTCATTAGGTGTTTTAAACTCAAAATTTCAGTTTCTTATAGTAGCTGGAGCTAATACAAAAATATTTCCGATTAAATAATTTGCCTAGATATTTTTAATCAGTCAAGGTTATGTGAATTAAAAATAAAATCACACTAGGTATGTGGACCTCAATATAAATGTCTACCTTTATGTTAAACTATATCTTCCATATCAATTATGGTTTGTTTCCTACTTTCAAGTGAAAATCATATACATTTAGGTGGATAGTGATAATCAGGCTAATTTTATCATCAAAACCCATAGAATACAACAAAGGGAAAAGGAATTAGTTTCAAAAAGCACAATGTTACTGTCATTATTATTGGTGATTATAAAATATTGATTGAACTTTGGCATTATATTAATAAAATATCTTGAGTGATTTTAGTAATACTTCTACATTTTGAGTTCACATAGAGTTCGCCAGTTATCCGAACAATAAGTCAGGTGTTTTAGTCATACTTCTACTACTGTGACTTATTTTGCTCAAAGTTTCAGCAGATTTAGTCCATGGTGGCATGACCCTTCATAGGCACCAGAGGAGAGGCTGTGCATAATGTTACAGGGAAGTGGAGTTCTTTATCTCATGCCAACCAGGAAGCAGCAAGGGACAGAAGGAATGTGCTTCCAGTGACTCACTTCCTACAACTAGGACACCATCTGCTAACAATACCATCACTGTGAATTCAGCAAAAGATCAGCCTCATGGGTTAGGATAGAATCTTTGCTACTCAGTAATCTTTTAGGTTGTTGGATTGTCCCTCACCATTGAGGGTGATGGTGATAACTAAACATTCAGTACATGAGACTTTGGGAAGATACTTTTACGCAAGCCCTACGACCAGGTGACCAACAATCCACCACCATGCAAAGAAGTTCAACAGCAGTTACCAGTTTATAGATGCATGTACCATATTGCTTCAAAAACATAGCAACTATTCACCAATTGAAGTCCACTTGTTTTACTGTTCTTTCATAAAATGGGCTAATCAAACTCCAAGCAATATCAAGGATTTAATGTTTGAGTGTGGGATTTAGGTCCAATAATAAATGTTCTTTTTTTTATTTGTTTTTGTTTTTGGATTTTCGAGACAGGGTTTCTCCGTAGCTTTTGGTTCCTGTCCTGGAACTAGCTCTTGTAGACCAGGCTGGCCTCGAACTCACAGAGATCCGCCTGCCTCTGCCTCCTGAGTGCTGGGATTAAAGGCGTGTGCCACCACCGCCCAGCAATAATAAATGTTCTTACTTTGCATCTTCTGCCTTATAATTGAAAAAAAACAGTAGAAAATCTTTTAATTTTCTGAAATTGTTCCTATTTGTGTAATCTGAAAGTTTATGACAACTATAAAATAGTGCTGATAGCACAAATTGCAGGAAGATTTTATTGTCATTGTTGGAGAAAGATATACAAAATTTCAGATCCTAATTTTTACAAGAAAACAGCTTTTGGCAAGAAGCAAATAAAATCTATATTTTATGGTAATATTAGTGTATTATCCAAAAATTAAAAAATGTTTTATTTCAATGCATCAGTTTTTTAAATCTTATAATCGTCTCACTAATGCATCTATTCTTAATACTCTGACTTGTTTCCACCAATTTAGCTCAGTTGTATTCATTTCTATATTAGTCGTCACAGCATGCTGTTTTGATGCCCGTACTCTTTAGGTTTTAACAAGTCACAGCCTGGGATTTAGAACACAAAATCCCCACTTGTTAGATGGTTCTCACAGTCAACATCAACAGATGCACATTTACTCTGTTGTGCTGACAAGGGTGGAAAGCAGATTTTAATCAAGGAGTTTAATAGATATGGCAATGAGGTCGCACGGGAAGTAGATTTATACAGTGTCTGAAGGTTATTTAATCTCACTTTCTGACATGCCAACTAGCAAGAAGAGGGCCACAGCCCCCGATTACCCAGACTTTCCTTCTAGGATTTTCACTAATCTTTGTCCCAAATCCAGTTTATCATGGCATGCTCAGGAAGCAACGTTCTGACATGTCACTTTTCTGTGTCAGAAGCTCCAGGGTTTCTCCATTTCCAGTAGAAGAAAAACTGTTCCTAATGCTAACACAGTTCCCTGTGATCTGATTCTAAGATGTTCTCCTTATCCATCATTACAGAATATACATCCTATACTAAGGCCAAACTTGAATACTGCTCGTGCCAGTGTTTGTCTTGAATCTACTTCAAACCACCCCTTATTTGCCTACTAAAATCTCTTCTGGTCTTCACGCAGATCTTAAGTGGAACTATCTTCAAGCAGGAGCATTTGATAGGAGTTCTTCCCTTGTGACCCCAGCAAAACTCACTTTGTAATATTGATCTCAGTGCACACTGGACTTCAGTGACATGCAACGAGCCTTACAGTCTGTTCTAGATTATACAATCCATTGTAGCTAAAACATTGCTTTATGGCCATATCTTCCTCAATGCCAAATGTGATTTCCCATTCCTAATAGTTGTATAGATAGCCATCTCATTATCAACTTTTCTCTCCTATGAAACTGAAAAACACTTTAGTTTAACAGCTAGTTATGACTGCCATCTTCAGAAAAACAAACTTGATTTTACTATGTAGAGAAAAGAAACCATAAGACAAAGGAGAGAGGACTCAGAGATTAAAAGTGCTTGATGCTTTTGCAGAGGACCTGAGTTTGGTCCCCAAACCCAAAAGTAGCATACATCTGTCTCTCACTGTTTTCTGGCATCTACAGGCACCACACATGCACATGGTATGCAACAACTCTTATTCAGGCATACTCATGTACACAGAAAATAAAAATAAATAAATACTATGGATAATTTTAAGAAAAACAAAAACAAAACGCAAGAAAACATAAGCCATAACCTTTGTTCTTTATAGTACTAATATTTATTTAGACATGAGTATTTCTTACAACAGGAAGGTGATATACCATGTGTGACATCCCGGACTATGAGGTATGTCCTGCTTTCCCAACCTGCTTGTTCTGTTTTCCTGCGCATGCTTCTTATTTGTTTAACAGCATACATGTCACCAAACACCACTGACACTGCCGCTACTAGAGGGTAGAGGTGGATCTTATCCATGCCTTGTGTTTTCAGAACTCTAACTTATTCAAAATCACTTGGGTGGAAATGAAGATGCTGTTTATACTTTTAGGGCTCGGGTTTGTCACTGTGTAACATATTCTGAAGGCATGGCAAAATCATTGTTGTTCTCTTTGCAAGAAATGGTGCCATGCAGAATGTTTCTTTTTACACTTCTGTATGGTAATAACCTTAAAATGTAAAGCTTTTCAAACATTTGTAATTTGAAGATCGGTTTCAGGACCAATCAGGCAGCAAAGGGAATTATAAAGTACACCTGGAGACCAAAAATTCTTTTCTCCTCCTTTCTAACCAACTTGAACTTTTGGACTCTAGACAAAAGCCTCTCATAGGGTCCTCTCTAAAGTCTAAACACTTTAGTAAAATGAGTTATCTGGGGTATAAAACTACAATAATAATTTCAAACATTTTACTCTGTTGTGAGTTTTTCCAGGTTATCATCATACCTACCCTATGATGTAACTTCATCATTGTCCTATTTTAAATGTTAGGAAGTTACAGGAGATAATCAATTGCCCCGGTTCACACTGACAGGTATCAGGGTGTACACGCTGACTCCAGAGCCCAGTACTCCATAGCATTTCTCCTTGGAGCTTTGTCTACAAACCAACACCGTCAGAATTGCTAGAGACTTACTGCAGTTAAGCTTCTCAGCCATGCTCCTCAGAAGCACTCCAAGTAGGTGATTCCTGAACGAGGCAAAGTTGCAAAAGTACTGTGAGGTAGCAGGTGCTGCCGCCTGACTCTCCAAGTGGATCTGGTTCTAGCTGATAATATACAAAAAATCAGCACCAGGAGTAATGTCTTATGGTCAAAAGATACATTGAGATTATGTATTGTCCCAAGTTCAACGTCCAGTCTTTACTTTGAATTTACTAAAGGAGACAAAAGATGATGGAAGTAAACTACTGACTCCCTAACTCTCCTGACAGGTAGTTGTTGAGTAGCTTTTCCCAGACTAGTCCTAACTAGAACTATCCTCAGTCACTTACATTAAAAATCAAGAGTCCACTGAAGTCTCACCGTACAATCTGTTCTTTTTTTTTGTATGAGTCAACTCAAAGACAAGTTTTGTTTTTAATAAAATAAAATGCCTTTCAAAGTATGAGTTTTTATAGGGAAAACTTGTTTCCTTCATTTTTTCATTATTAAAGTATGTTGCCTCTACTCAATGAAATATTGAAAAGAAAATGGGCAACCCAACCTGCTGCTATGCAACATTTTTCTCAAATTTTTATCTATTATGTAATCTAAGTTCTTAAGGAAAAAAAGCTACGGGTTAATCTCGTTAAAACACCGATAGTTTATAGAGTGAATGTAGACCTTTGAAATTATTGTTTTTAGCAGTAAGTTAAAAGAAACTTATCCATAATAGAGTAGAAGCATTTCCATTTACAAGGAGAGCCATAAATCATTTTTATTTAATTTATTCTAAGAACTTAAAATCACTGTGTACAAGCAGTATCTTACAAGAAAAAGAGGTAGATTAATCAGTGAGAAATATCTCTAACACCACTGCTCTGCAAATCATCTAAGTCAGGCTGCATTTCTCTCAAGAGGTTTTAACCTCTAACTATATTTTATATAAGTTATTTTCTAATCAAGGCAACTCTTACTGAAGTTCTCATTCTAAATTGGTCTCTGCCAAATACACAATTATTCACAACTTAAAAGCTTTTTATATAATGCTTTTATTCGATGGTTTATCACTCTGGATAATATTTATAGACACATTCTTTCATTGCCTTGGAAATAATTTATACTGCTCGATATTTTCCAGGGGAAATGTGTGTAATGCCTCGTTTAAAGCAAGCATAATGGTTTTTACTGAAAGTTGCTAATAGCTTTGGATTACCTACTTTAAAAAAACCTGAAGAAAGTGGAAAATTACTTTGGAGGACAGCTACCTAAGAATGATTCAAGTAAGTGTGATATATTCAAATACCCAGAGGTCACAAGTCCAAGCACTGTCTTTAAACAGTTTTTCTGATCTTGTGTATTTATCAGGGAAACTGAACATATGGATGAAAAGAATAAAAGTACAAAAAATAAATAAATATTCACTCCTTGTAAAACACATCCTACTGAGCTATAGAACAGAAGTAAATCCAACTTCGATATCTTCCAAAAATCTACTAGTTGAATGAGGTATAAATTTCTTGGTGTAAGCAAACAAACATTCACTGGTAAATCTTCTTTAGCCATCGATTTGCTTGTCTGTCTCTCTGGTTCTTATCTTTTCCCTAGGACCCTATCTTAAAAACAGTATTAGTCTACCTAAACTCCATATTTTCAAGCAGCTATAGACTTTAATAACCCCAGGCTACTGAAATGGGTGACTATATATGGATAAAAGAAGAATGAAATTAAGAAAAATCATAACTCAAATTTTAAACTCAGGAATAGCAAAAGACAACAATAATAACATATATGTGCGTGCACACACAAAACCACACACACACACACACACTATACTTTGAAACATTACAACTTTGAAAAATAACCTAATTTATAACAGTTGAACAAATATACACTAAATATCCTGATGCCATTTTTTTAAATCTTTGTTCAAGAATGTTCAAAAGGCTGGTGTAGCCAGTGCTGGTAATTATGAGTGAATATGAATGAATATGAAAATCTTCAAACATTTTGGAAGTTCATAGTATCTTTGTGCAAAAGACTTTGGTGTTATCTAATATACCATTAAATTTACATACCTATTAAGTCAATAATTTTAATTTTATTATTATTTAAAATAAATTTAAAATATGCTACTTAAAATAAAATTTAAAACTATATTATTATGTAAAAGGCTGAAAACAAATAGCATCATTTGCTAAGATTACTGATCTTTATTACTAATATAAAACAATCTGGACTCAATGAAGTATGTCTAAGTATAAAGATGTATGAACAATTTTCCAAGAGAGTTCATTAAACAAGAGACGATGTACATAAGAAAGATTATAATGTTACTAAATATTACTATTCAGCTTTATATAAATGTGTGTGTAAGTGTGTGTGTGTGTATTGATATGTTGATATAGACAGGTAGGAATAGTTAGTATCAGATGTGTGTATCTATCAAATTATTGAAACAAACACAACCGCTGAAAGTGTTTGCACTATAGTTAAGACTGCTGAGACTGCACATCACAACACATTTTCCTTTTTTCATTTGGGTTTCTAGTCTCATTGCTATTTTGAGATAGGGTCTTACCATATAAGCTATGTTGACTTTTAACTCATGATATTGCTCAGCCTGGCCTTGAATTTTCAATCATCCTGCCTCTGCTTCTCAAATACTGACTTTAGAGGCATGTTTAATGCCACCTAAAGGAGAATTTATTTCTTATTCATTATTTCTCCATAATTTATTTTGAATTTTTCATTAAGATATATTTACTTTTTCTGCCGGGTAGTGAGAGTGCACACTCTTAATCCCAGCACTCAGGCAGGCATATCTCTGTGAGTTTGAGACCAGCCTGGTCTATAGGATCTATTTCCAGGACAGTCTCCAAAGTTACAGAAAAACCCTATCTCATAAAAAAACAAAAAGATATATTTATTTTTAATTTGTATGTAGAACATGGGGCTTTCATGTATGTTTATATAACACATGTATTCCTGGTACCTATGGAGTCCAGAAGTGGGCAGAGGATTCTTCGAAACTAGAGTTAAAGATGTTATGAGCTGCCATATTATATCTCAGAATTGAAGTCAGGTCTTCTTTAAGATCATTAAATGCTCTCAACCACTGAGCTATCTCTTCAGCCTCTGGTTTTATTTTGAAGCATGCATTTTTGTATATAAAGAAAACATGGCAGAATGATGACCTAAAAAACAAAGGATGCCAGCACATACATTTTGATATATCCTCTTCATTAAAATTCTTTAGTAATTTTGCAGAAGAATCAAGATATAGTACTTCTACAACTCAATTGAAAATGAAGGGGACAAAGCAATGGACGATAGTCTTTGAAGTTAAAACTTAGAAGGATAATAGAACCAAATGTTCTTTCATTAGCTCTTCAACCAAATTCAAATGGAAAGCAGCAGTAACTATCCGCATAGCCTGTAGGGCCCAAGCCCCATCCAGTTGCTTTGTGTCTATCACCAGTGCATCAAACTCATCTAGCTGTTCATTTTTCTTTGGCTCTAGACACTGAAGAGTAATTAAACTCATAGTGCAGTTTTTGTTTTGTTTAGCTGTGGCATCTGCATTAAATATGCAAGAGCATGGCATGTAATACATTACCTCTGAGTCATGAGCTCACAGCAGCTGTGGTTCCTACATAGGACCTATATAATATCAAACAAGTCAGCATTCCTCCTGAAGGAGCTCACAAAGCCCCTATCTTTATCTGAAAGTGAGAGAAAGTTGCTGGCTTTCAAGAGAGGAAGAATTATGGTTTTTAAGTTTGTGGACTCTGGTTAGTCAACCATTCTCCAGTGGGTGTTCCTACACCCAGTAGTCCACTGGCAGCAAGTTTAGACTCCGTGGGTTAATAAGAGAGAGGTTATAGTTTGTGGGTGCATAGATGAGAAGTAGAGAAGAGTGAGGGGTAAATATGACTAAAATACATTGTATACATTTCTCAAAGAGTTGATGAACATCTTATATTGAAATTAAGCTAAAATAATATACATGAGAACTTTTGAAAAGCTAGATAATATCCAACAAGACACAACAAAGAGTCTATAATTCCTTGTGGTGAGAACAAAGTTCAGAATTTTGTTTCCTGTCCTTTAAGTGATTCCAGCATTCTGTTTGCTAAATCTACTGGGATCTGTTTCAGAAGTACAAGGGGATTTTATCTCCTTTTGTTTATTTTGTTGCTCATTGTACACTCCAAATTCCTATAATAACACTTAGAAAATCAATAAATATTTGCTGAAAACATGTTGTATTTAATAAATATATTCGTTATTTTCAAAATCATCCTAATATCACAAATTCATATTTTGAAGAACACAAATATACATAGAAAACACGGGATCATTTAAGTAGTACAAATGGATTCTGTGATACTTTTCATTTGCTCAGAATGTATGTTCAATTTTTAGACAGAAATGGGACATTGTATTAAGGCAAAAAAAAAGAGTAGACAATAAGTCTTGATTCATATTTATCCCTGACTTCAAAAAAAAATAAAATTCCCTCATAAAATCATGAGAACAAAGCCTGATACTCAGCCATTGTAAGCGGGCACAACAATCCAATAGACCTTACTTGTCCTCTTCTGCCTCCTTTTTATGCCTCGCATTATTTACTTCTCAGCTCTGTTGATGTGCTGTGATTTTCAGAGGCTTCCACAGCATCTCGGATTCATTTTGGAGCATGGTAAAGTCTTTATAAACAAATTTTTAAAACCAATACACTGAAGAGTTCCTTAAATTTGAAAGATTGTTTTAGGAAAACACTGAACTTTGGCCTACATTACACTTCATATTCAACCCAAGCTCAGTGAGAATAGTTAATTTTCCGGTAAATATTCATGTTTTCTAGTTTCACACTAAGGAGTTGTGCTTTTCTAAATTGCTTGTATTTTGGCTATAGCCAAGGCTAAGGGAAATCAGGGAAACAGAAGGGAGGCCATGAGAGCAGCCCTTTGCTCAGGGAGGTTTCAGAAGGAATGCTAACACAGCAGAATCCTCACTCCTTCCTTACATCTCCTTTAAGGCTAAGATGTTTTCCCAAGACCCCTGGTCCTTTCTCTGGCTTTCATCTGGCTTCTATGGTGGCAGAAAAAATTCTCTGACAGACTTCAGTTCACACACCTGGGCAAAACCTAGTCATCCCAAGAAGTTGTAAAGGAATATGTTTCCATCTGTATGTGAGACAATTGAGAGGAGAGAAGAAAAATCACTTAAAAATTCAGCTAAAGTTTAATGCTATTCCAATTTAAATGTACAGCCTTAAGGAGCCCAATGTCATATTAACTGCAATAGTGCTGTTTCAGAAATGCAAAGCCTGTGCATTCAGATGGCAAGCCATGACCACCTGCCCTGTTCTCGCCACTGCACCCAGTTGAGAGGAACACTCCTACCAGCTGGCCAACATCTGACTTGGGCTTCAGGATGGTTTCTCTTCCTATGGAGCAGAACTCAACACAGTAGCTTAAGAGTAGTATGACTACTGTCCATACTAGCTCTAAACCCAAAGTCACAGCCAAGAGCATCCTTCAAATCAAGAGCAAGTATTTCTTTAGGCTGTAGTCCTCTTCTCCTCCCTCCCCCAGCTACAATTTCTAAGTAAGTTTCCCTTAACAAAGGAATATTAGTTTGTCATGATGTTGGGGGTCTTCTACACCTGAAATCCCTCCTCTGGAATGACAACTGCCTCCCCAAACTTAGTCACCTAACTGAACTGTGATCCCCAGATTCACCTAAAAAAAAGGACTTTCAAATACATCATTTACAATTTTACAAATATCCAATTCAAGTTTGCCAATGTTATTAAATTGCAGCTTCCTTTATTTCCATTTTCACATTCTATTGTGCCATAAAGCAACTGACTACGTTTGATAAATTTGGTTAAACGTTCAAATTTAATCAGTTTTAGATCCTCTTCCCCTTTTTTCACCTTCCCTCTAGCGTGATACTTAAATTCCAGTGTCTTAGTCAAAGTCCTGGACTATATGGTAGGGAGAATCTGGGGCAAGCAGTGAACTCTATTGCTTTACACTTTTGGAAAGTGGTTGATAAGATTAAATGAGATGTATGCATGTAAAACCCTAGTGTCACTTCTGATGCCTGATACTTTATAAAGATAGACATTTTTTTTTAACTTTAGTTTTTACTAATTCTCATTTAAATGGCATCCCATCACCACCACCTTTTAAATCCCTTTCTTCTAATCCTAATTTGCTACATGAATGGTTAGCTTTCCTCTCTGCAATGGCTCAGAAATGAATCTGTCCACAGTTCTCTTTTTAATGTCTACTTTCTGAGAGGGAGGCCTCCCTTCCCTGATGGAGGAGACCTTGTTGCCTTGCTTTTGAGTGGGAGTAGAAAACTGGTGCATGGGGGGGGGGGGGACTGTCTGGTGCTTTTCTGCCACATCATCTCTGGATTGCCTTAAAAATAAGAGACAATCTTTGATTCCTGACACCTACTTATAATTGGATGGGTTCTCCATACCTCAGAGGGAATTGTGTCTGTTGTAGTTAGTTAATATTGCTATGATGAACACCCCCTTAGCAAGGAAATGTATAGAATGAAGCCATTCTTGGGGGCTTACAGTGTCAGTGGATTGGAGTCAGAGACCATCATGGTAGGAAGTTCAGCAGCAGGCAGGCAGGTACAGTGCTAGAACCATAGCTGAGAGAGTTCGCATGTTGAGACACAAATCTGTGACAGAGAGAGCTAATTTGGACTGTTGTGGACTTTAGAAATCTCAAACTCCACACCGAGTGATACACCTCTCTGCCAAACCCACAATCCCAATTCTTTCCAAATATTTCTTCTATATGGGGTCCAAGCATTTAAGTATAGAAGCCAATGGGGCCATTCTCATTCAAACCCCCACAGCATCTTCTCAAGAGAGCAAGATCATTTCCAGATACTTAAACTATACTTTCAAACAGTTGTAATTTTTTACTAGACTCCTAAATAAATACTTCGTACTTTTTATGAGGTAGTAGGACCTTCAAAAGATGTGGCCTAAAGGATATTTTCTAGTTCCTGAGAACATGGGTTTGAAGTGAATATTTGGACACCAGACCCTTCTTAATCTCCTTTACTTCAAGACAGGAGCTGAGGGCTTCCCTGAAAGCCATTCTCACCTCAGTGGACTTCCTTAGTACAAGACCCCAAATGACTATGGATTAAAGCTTCCATACTGTGAGCCAATACAGATATTTCTACTGCTGAATTGATTAGCTCATATATTTAGTTGCATTGACAGAAAGATGACTCATACAAAAATTTATCTGAATATCAGTAACTAAGGTATATTTCAACCCTAAATTTTAATTAGTTCTAATGCTTTTATATGTAAGTGTGAAGTATCACCCCAAATCCTTTTTATTACTATGGATTTATTGCTCCTATATTTACTAATAACCTCATAATGATATAAGAAGTGAATTACCCATTAAAAAGGCAAAAGAAAAGAATATAATGCTATCATTGAATTTTTTTTTTTTGCTAAAGATGCCGCAGGCTGCCCCTGTGGAAAGATGAAGTGTATTTGTAATTCCATGAAGTAGCAAAGTTCTAAAATAAGACGGGGTGTTTCTGTACAAAATTCCAATACGGGAAATTCATAGTCCAGCTAGTTTAGATGAGAACAGATTTCAGATAAACTCTCATGAACTGAGACAACAGAAAATAAAATAATGGTAGTTGGAAAATGGATGTTAGAGGCACAGAGACAGGAATGGAAGACTTAGGTAGATGGAAAATGGTAGCCATAGGAGACTGTAGAATTCAGGGTGGTTCTAGTGTGGATAACAAAAGAATCATAATCCCAAGACATGACCCTGGAAAACAGAGAAGGACTGACATTGTGCTAAGTGAATTTAGGAGTAGAGAGAGCAAATGAAAGGTCACTGAAGTCATCAAAGACAAAATTAGCAAAGTCGAATTAGAAAGATTGGACTAAGAATTCAGGGACCTAAGACTCAAACTTTCTTTTGATGCTCATGAGTTCCATCTGTGTGTAAGTCATGATTTCTTCATCCTTGCTGTTTAATAATACTGGGTCAAATATGTTTCCATTTATATTTTCCAACCTTTTCATTTTACAATCATGGAATTGATAATTTTCAACCTAAGTTATTACTTTGGCAACCGGATAAAAAAAATCTTCAAATCTCAATCAACTATCTTTGTGAAACAGAAAGAACTAAACATACTTTAATGTGACTTCCAAAATCCTTTCTCGTTATGTGAGACAATGGCTGTGATCCTAGACCATGCCTATGATTTGGAACATAATAAAATGGAATGAATAGAAGTTATTCTACTTTCGAAATGTAGAAAAAAAGTAGTGCATGTCAAAAATAGTTTATAAAATAATAAACATATACCATCAGAACAAAATGTTTTTGAAGAAAAGTATTATAGACTTTCTACATGGAGAACATGAAAAGGAAGAAGGGAGAGGAGGAAGAGGAGAAAGCACTATGGTGCTCAACAGATGCAAAATTGCTCATAAAGTTCTGTATGAGGCCGGTCAGTGGTGGCACACACCTTTAATCCCAGCACTCAGGAGGCAGAGGCAGGTGGATCTCTCTGAGTTCTAGGCCAGCCTGGTCTACAAGGGCTAGTTCCAGAACAGCTAGGACTGTTACACAGAGAAACCTTGTCTTGAAAAACCAAAAAAAAGTATGAGTATTGAAAGTGACTATGAAAAGTGCGAAAGAGCTGAATTACTGAGATAATTTAGGTTTGTAAAAAATAATTCATCCTTCAGACATCTCACAGTCTATTAAATTTTTCACCATATCACACTATGCTACCAACACTCTTTAACTCAAGCATCTCCCAGATTAGCAAAGATATGCAGATATCTCTACGCTTTTATTTTTTAACTTTCTGTAGAATGACAGATCACTTCAGTGAACATATTCACAAATGTATACACGGGCGTTCTTCTAGTAATGTTTAGACCAAGCGGTTTTTCCATAAAGAGTAAAAATAAACAAAATATTTTTATTTATTAAATTTGTTCCTTGATAATTCCTTACATATATAATGTATAACACATTCTGATTACACTTATTCTCCACCCTCTTTGATCTCATTGCCACCTCATCCTTCCTATAAGCCTCTATCCCAAATTGAAGTCTTTGTTGTTTGACCCATTGATTTTAACAAAGACCATCTGTGTCCACAGGTTTGGAACTATCCATTACAGCCTGGTAGGCTCACTCTTGGGTACATAACTATAGAAAGTAACTGCCTTCCAATCCACCAGTAGCAATCAGTTTAGCAAGGAGGTATGCAAGGATCCATGAGATCTTGCCCTCAATATATGACTGACTGTTGACAAACCCAGGGGTATGTTGATTCAGTTCAAACAACCATAGTTCTATGATCCTATTTGTAATTGCTGTGCCATGCTCCAGAGAAAACACTTTATATCCTTCCTTATCTTCTAGCTTAAATTCTTTCCACTTCCTTTTCCTTAGAGGAGGTGATACTGATGTCTTGTTTATGGATGAGCACTGAACCATCACTTATTCTTACACATTATGGCCATTACAAAGAGAAGCTTCTCTGATTAAAGTTGAAAGCAGCATGTCTTTGGATATAAGTATAAATATCTAGTAAGCTCTTTGACATTGTATCAACTTAGCTAAATGATAACAGTAAGTTCCTTTTAGGGCCTTTGAACTTCACCTTTGATCAGGTTCTTAATACCAAGTTTGGTGAATTCCCTTCTACGAAGCAGAGTCCAACCTGAGCATAGTTGGTTACAACTGCCATCCCATGACAGTTGTGCCACTATTGAATAAGTAGTCAAGCAAAGGCAACTCAGTTGAGTAGAGAGGCAGCCTACAAAAGAGAAGTAAATTTTGTCAGCTACATGACTAACAGAAGATTAATATGTAGAATATACAAAGAACTAAAAAAAATCTAAATATTAAGAAAACAATCAGCCCAGTTTAAAAAATGGGCTTTGGAAATAAACAGTGAGTTTTCAAAATAAGAGCAGAAGGAGGGAGAAGATAAGCAAGGAAGTCAGGACCGTGAGGGGTAAGTCCACCCACTGAGACAGTGTGCCTGATCTAATGGGAGCTCACCAAAGCCAGCTGGACAGGGACTGAACAAGAATGGGATCAAACCGGACTCTCTGAATGTGGCTGAAAATGGGGACTGACTGACAAGCCAATGATAATGACACTGGGATTTGTTTCTACTGCGTGTACTGGCTTTTTGGGATCCTAGTCTGTTTGGATGCACACCTTCTTAGGCGTGGATGGAGGGGGGCGGGCCTTGGACTTCCCACAGGACAGGGTACCTGGCCCTCTCCATGGACTGGAAGGGGAGGGAGGAGGGGGAATGGGGGAGCAGGAAGGAAATGGGAGGAGGAAAGGAAGTGGAAATTTTGAATGGTATTATTTATAAAGCAATAAACATTTAAAAAGAATTATTAATGTCTAATAAACACTTATAAAAAATGCTAACATCATTAGCCATCACAGAAATTTAAACTACATTAAGGTTCTATCTCTCCCTAATGAAAGTGGCTTTAGTCAAAAAAGTTAGGTGACAACAGATAAAGGTGAGCTTGTGGGAAGGAGAAGCCTCACACTTTGTTGGTGAAACTGTTGGCTAGATTGGTGAAACTGCTATGGAAATAATTATGAAGAGTCCTTAAAATCTAGAGAAAAAATACTGATTATATCCAGCTATACTACTCTTGGGCATACACCTTAAAAATGTTTTCTTAATTCTCCTTCAAGAAAAGCAAAAGGAAAGTATTTAAAATGTGGCAATGTGCCTGCTTTAAGCAAATGTTTATGCTTGTCATCAGAACTCAGTTACTGGGTATTTAAAATTAAAAAGTCCTGCTTTTAGTAGGTTGGGGCTTTTGCTCTTGTTTAAGAGAGTTAATGACACACAAATATCATATGTATCCTTTAATGAAGTGAAAATTTTTATTTTGTATCTCTCTCTGCCTAAAACAAACTATTTTATGCCAAGAAAAGTGGGGGGTTAGTAAGTTTTAAAAAGTGTTTAACTTTGCTTCCTTTCTGGGCATGAGATTCTACATTTCTATGGTTACAAAAACTTCAGCTACTACCTTTATGCATGAATTAAAAACTACCCTTGGTGATTTCTTGCAAATTTAGTTACAGGGTCAGAAAAATATAATCAGCATGGAGGAGGTACTCCATACATTTGTAAAAGTCCATCCTGTCTAGCCACTGTGCCGGTCAAGGAGGATGAAGGTTGATACTGACCTGCCCCTTCGAGTGCATTCCTCGCTCTGAAATACCTTTCTAAAAATTTGTATTAAAAACAGACTGTCATATTTAACTTGATTAAGGGTAGATTATTTTATGATCACTATTTCGGAGACCATTTCCAACTTGAACAAACACACTAATTTACAAGAGATAATTATGTGTGATTTTCTCCTTTAATAAAAGATAAATAATTTGGCAGTCTTGCTTCAAGTATCTTTCTATTTCAATGCAGTTCATTGTTTGATAGGGTGTCCTTTATTCTCGTATGAGTTGGTGTGCTGAATGGAAGAGCTTTCTTTAGATCAATTGTGCTGCTTTTCTGTATAGCCCTGCTATTCACACTGCAGTCTAAGAAAAGAGCATTAACAGCAGATATTACATTAGTTTCTGCTCACAGAGATGTAGTCCTTTGTTTATGACTTACATAACTTGCTGTAGTAGCACAGCTTCATCAAATTGGTACAAAAGAAATACAAAGTACATTTTTTGAGAATCTAAGCATCATGGACAAGCTTTGACTAGATCAACTTTTCAGTACACTTCTTTTGAATTAATGCAAAAGTCAGATTCTCAGGTTACATGGTAGAAGGAGCACTGACTCGTTTCATTATGTGAGGCAGGCCATAACACACTGAATTGTAAAAACCTAAATGCCACATAGAAGAAATGCAATGGCATCTGGCTCCAATTATCTGAATTGTTTCTACCACAATCTTTCCCTCTAAATGCAGATTTAGATTGGATTCTTCACAGTAAATAATACTTGCCTTTTGTCTCAATAGAGACTGAACCAAAAGACAAAAATATATCGACTTTAAGTCTGCCTCTTTATATACTAGAACTGTCCAAAAGAACTTCCTGTTGCATTACAAAGTAAATATATATCTTGTTCAAATATGCAGGTAGTGCTTGAAGTACAACAGGCGTGAATGAATTGAAAAATTTAATCTCATTTAATTTTGACACATAAATTTTAATAGCCACGTGTTTAGCATCTGTCATACTGGACAATGTGGCTTTATGCTATTCTGCAGTAGGTTGGCCAAGAAGGTCGACAGTAGGAAGCAGCAGTCAGCTCATAGTGTGTACGTCACTCTGAGGATCAAGCTACATTGGCTTCCAACTTGTGTTCTGCTCTGTAGAGGAATTGTGGAACTAGATGGAACCAGGATATTCCCCCTCTCTTCTTCCATCAGAATCAGTTTGATTTGGCAGACAAACAACATCCTGGGAAATATTTAATCCTCCACTCTACAGCACTACGAAGCCCAAGTTATATTTATAATTTGGGCTGTCACTCATCATTTCTTCTTACCATCTTTTATACATTTAAATCACACTTGACTGTAGTCTCATTTCCAAGAGAACAGAGTAGAAATAAGAGTTCCTCCCGAATAGACTTTTCTTTATCAAATGCAAGAAGAACTTTCTGATATGTGAACTATACTCTACCCAACTGCACAACTATACCTTTACTTGGATGTCTATAAGGCACACCAGAATGTACATCTTAAGACTGTAGATGTCCTAGATACAATAGAAAAGAATCTGTAACTTTTCCTTATGCCTGCTTTTCTCTCCAGCTAAGAATAAGACAGAACTAAACCTAGAATGTCAATAACAAAACAAGGTTAGTTTTCTTCTCCATCTTCTTTCCAAAGTGCTTCTACTTATGTCATAAGTTTGAAGGCTTGGTTCTACCTTCAAATGTTTCTGGAATCTTGTCTCCCCTCACAAATTTGTATTGATCTATTACAACAGTTTTTTAACGCTGTATTTCACCTTATGGCTTCCACTCTACTCCTTAAGTTCTTAACCATATTTTATTGTGGAAACACACTTGTACCCATGACAACTAAGATATCCAGGCTTACTTTAACCTAGCTAATGGCATTTCATGAGACTTTGGCATAGCCACATTGCTGTCTTTTGGAAACAATGTCTATATGTGCCAAACACCTGTTATAAATTTTAGACTAGAATCTTAACACAATTCATTCTCTTCACTTTGGTTTTCCAAGATTACTTTTATTACCTCATTCTATCTTCATAGTTCATGTTATTATGTAAAATTACAATATTTTACTATTCGAGTTAGGGTCTTTTTTGGTGTTTGTATGTTTTCCTGTAAGAATATCCTATGAGACTGTGAGTCTTATGCATTTCAAACTCAATCTACCTCTGCATCAATTCAACTTTTAATAAGTGGGCAAATATTTGCTGAGTAGATCCGTACAATATGATGATATCACTCATATACACACATACATGCACATAACAACACAGATGTAAAGACACAGATACAGTTAAGATTATATGGACATTCAAACACTTCTCAATAATTCCACACATATGCTAGACACTTAAACCCATCATTTTTTTCTAGTTTAGTTTAACAAACAAAGTGTTAACATGGGTAACATTAATTTAGGCATATATAGTTTTAACTTGTCTCCCCAAGATTATTCACGACTACATCCTGTTCTCAGCCTCACCCTATTTCCCTTCTTTGTTTTTCTTTTTTTTTTTTTTTTTTGGTTTTTTTCGAGACAGAGTTTCTCTGTGGCTTTGGAGCCTGTCCTGGAACTAGCTCTGTAGACCAGGCTGGTCTCGAACTCACAGAGATCCGCCTGCCTCTGCCTCCCGAGTGCTGGGATTAAAGGCGTGCGCCACCATCGCCCGGCTCTTTGTTTTTCTTGTATTCAGAAGACATCTTTATGTTAAAAAGCTTTTATTATTTTCTCCTCTGAGAGATCTATTTATTTTGTAAAGCGTAGTATCTAGTAACCATTCCTGTACCATCGCAAAAGTCCTTTCCCAACAGGCTTCTGTGACCTCTCTAAACAGGTCAAACTTCCCATTTAAGCGTGATGCCCCTATACTGAACAAATGGATAGATGGATGGATGCTGACAGTCTTGCTAATGATTATTGGGCCTCTGGGAGCATCTGTGTACTGAAACTTTATCTTTTCTTGTGGCCATGGCATTTTAGAGTAATTAAAACTCATATCTAGTTACACATTAGTCACATTCTCCAACTGCTAGTGATGCAGCCCTAGAGTTGGAATGGGCCAGCAGACGCTGCTTGCTTTCCATCATCATAATGGTGACAGAGATGAAGTTGACATTGCAGAAGTCACCAGTGCTTCCATTTACCTACTGATATTCACTGTGTTCCCCTAGGACAGCAAGTAACATCATTTACTTCGGATAACAGAAGTTTGACAAAGCACTGAACATTAAAAGGAAAAGTGCCTGGATAGAATGAAAACGCACTGTGTTCTGGCAAAGGGAAGAGATAGATAAGCAATATATAAACCTGAGTTCACCAAGCAACTAGAATGATGAATGCAAGACATCGGACTATACTATTTCATGTTCATTGTCATATCTTCTAAATATCATTTATAAAGAAAGGAAGTAAAACGTTATTGGGAAAATGGTATAATGAAAATTAGGAATACAAATTTCTCCTGGTAACAACTAGTTAAACAAGTGAATGGTCTATAATACAAAGGGAAAAACATTCACGTGGATTTGAGAAATTATGAACAGGTGATTAAGAAACTATTAACGTGCCATTAACAAACTCTCCAGGCTCCATCTAGGTATCCTGTGTATGAGACAGATACAGAAGTCACAGAGACAGGAAGGCATGGGGGAGACCATTGAGATATCAAAGTTATTAATGGGATGAGCCTGGACTTGGGTTTTACTGCTTATTAATTATCCAGGACCTTGTACACACAAATGAAAATGCTAAGTACCCTCAAATAAAAGGGAGCCGACAGTCAAGAGTATCTTTTACATAGCTTAGATCACTTCTGTTCTCCTTGATTGATGGAGATTGGTTTTACCTCAGAGACAAGAGGATTCATCTTTACTTCTGTCATCATCTCTACTTGCAAATTCTCCCGCAGTGACAGCCCTGCTGCCCATTATCTGGCCAGATGGCCACCAGTCCACTCAGCCATGCCTTTCCCTCAAGCCTGTCTTCACTGATAGGTGCCAGTGCTTGGTGACATGTCAGAACAGTGGCCCTGACATTCCCTGAACATCTCCTAAATTAGGCACTGTGGTGAAGCTCCAGCCAAAAACAAACCAAACAGTGCTGAAGATTCCCAGCATGAAAAGGCACCATCCGCATGTCCGAAGCAATTCAAGAAAATAATATGAATTGGATTTGAATAAGCTAGCAGACATCTTGCATTCTGAATAATAAAATGCCAATTCCAAGCATAGTTTGGAAGCATTCAGCTGTATTTCCATGTTGATTTTAATAAAAATATTTCTAAGTGAATTTCATAGTTAGAAAATTCAAGTTAAGGAAAGTTTTTATTTTTCTAAATATTAGATTATGTTTTTCAGTTTTATTCAAAAAGAAAAAAATAACAGCTCCAATTAACTTAGTGGGATAAACTACAGAAAATCTGGTTATTTCAAAACTTCAAGAGTTTTTTTAGTCCTAATATGTAGCAAGTTATATAGAATATGATGGCCAGTCTTCAAAAGTACTGTAAAAATTATTCTGTAAAATAATAAACTGGCTATGACCAATAATAATATTTTAGAATAATGGATCTCACTTCTAATAAGGAAATGTGTTAATTATTTGGTGAATATTTGTTGCACAGTCACATATTTCAGTACACTGATTTGTGAGCTAAAAGAGAAAGCCGATTTCTGAGCTCAGCATTAAATACAGCACTGTAGATATACCTTATTACAGAGGAATGGAGCTCATGGGGAGAAGGGAAGATGGGGTGGGGCTTCTGGAAGTAAGTAAAAGTCAATGGAACCTGATGCAGATAAACTTCAAAACCATTAAAAAGAATGTGGAGGACCTTCATGTGAGATAGGCAACTAGAGAGCCTGTATAAACACAGAGAATAGATTGGAAAACATGTAGACCGAGAGAACAATGTATCATCCTGAATGGGATTATCAATATTAAAGGATGCTCTAAAATCTTAAGAATCGATCTGGTCAAAAGTAGGTGGAAGGTGGCTGACATTTTCACATGGAACTAAGATAAATGTTTACTTGATGTTTGTTCCTCATGCCTTTTTGTGTCGATGAGATTTGTAGCAAGCTAAGGTCTTGTGACATACCATGGTATATTTAGACTGTACCTTGAGATAATGTCAACAGAAGGAGTTTTAATATAAATACATTTTGTAGGTAGACTTTGGATCCCACCCTTTAGGAAGGGCATAAAATCTCAGCATACTTATCAAAGGCAGTAAAATGATTATTCTCCAGACTCAAATAATTTGGCAGGCAATATAGGGACTCCATCAAAAACAATCGAGGCAAATGAGAGTAAGTAGGTCAGTTCGTTCTACCCTTTTTTCCCTACTGCCTATAAATACTTATTTTTAAAATCAACATTTATTTCCCACAAGACACTTGGATGGGCACAAATACACTTTTAAGGGAGCAAAATGAAGTCATTTCCTAAGAGAAGAACAGATGAGAAAAACAATAATTTTAAAGCCATGTAACAACTTTTGCAATAAAACGGGGCATACAGAATATATGAGAATTCTAAAGTGATACATCCACTTAATAAAGAACTGGAAACTTCTGAACAAAGCCCACACTTCATTGCACAATGCTTGGGAATTACTATGATGCAGCAAGTGATTCTACCCTGGTCAAGGGCATGAGAACACAAAGCTTTTAGAATCCCTCAAGTGCCCTAGAAGGATGCAGACATGATTATGTAGACACCAAAGGAAATGCAAATTCAGACCAGTAATGTTCTGCCCTAGGTTAGTTTCACACTCTTTGTAAGCCAATGATAAATTGTCATGAAAAAAGCCAACATGAATACACGTGCTGTTTAAAAGAATTAAAACAAGCTGTTGAAAAGAGCAATGATGTGAATAAACCGTCCCTTACCACTTAAAGTTTACTCACAATCACAAGTACAGTATATTCTATAGGAAACTAAAACAATCCATTTAAAATATCCAATAAATAATTATTATAAAATTACTGTGGACTTTAATGATCGATCATTAATAATATAGCAACTTCTCCTTGAGGAACTAGGAAATGATGAAAAAAAACCACACATGCACACACACACTGAGAGAGACAGAAACAGAGATAGTGAGAGAGAGCAAGATGAAGGTTAAAGAATTGCTCAGGGATGTATAGGGATGCACAAAGAATCTACCCATATAATACTTAATAAACCATCTAAAATTAGTAACTTACAGTAATGTTCTAAAAAATAAAACAAATGCAGATACAGAAAACTGATTAAAATAGGTGAGAGTTCACCCAACACTCTCTGCCTAGTAATTTCTGATCAAAGTTATAAAGAGGTGTAATCATAAATGCAAGTAGCTTAGCATTTCTGCCAGGAAAAAAAAAAAGAAAGAATTCAGCAAGCAACAGTGACAGATTCATAGTTAAATAAACAAGGCTTAAATGAAAGTTAAATAAAAAAAAAGCAAGGGTTTTTCATATAGCTGAAGCAGGCTGGGTGGCTCAGAGTAGGAGAGAGAAATGCTAAATATGAGACAACCTGGGGCCTCACTGAACCAAATAATAGTTATTTCAGAGTAAGTCAAGCAAGAGTCAATAAAAATGAAAGCAGGAGTAGCTATTGGGTTCATAGCAGGCTAACAATGCCCTTCTGGGACAAACTTGGGTTTTGAATGGAGAGAATCAAATACTTAACTATCAAATATGTTTTTGTAGACTACTAGTTCAAGAAACATCACTTGAATAGATGGAAAACTGATCACATCTACAAGCCAACATTATCCTTAATCTGTAGACCAGTGTTTTCCAATACTGGTTGGAGGACTCATTAATAGCAAACAACTTTTGGAAACAGAATGGAATAGAAAACAAGGATGCTTAGTAAATATATATCCCTGGGCACTACCTCTGGCCAACCAAGTTATGCGTATGTGTGTATAAATATAGAGAAATTCACATATACATGGATAAGTCAGAGTGGGGGTAGGGGAGAAATAGAGGAGAGGAAAGGAGAGGAGGGAATGAAAACATACAACAGAGTGATTTTAGGGCAACCTTTTCTTTGGCAGGACATAAGGCTTCTAGTTATGCCTCATGAATAGCATCATCTCCTTATAAAGCAGGCTATGAGGAATGGAACAGCATGGGCACAGGTGTAGTAATTAGAAAACCTGAAATGTAGCTTACCATCTGAAGAAGGACGCTACAAAGAAATCCCACACTAGCTCAGAAGTGAATATAATAAAGGGTTATTTATTTAGGGGTAGACTCATAAATCACAGTCCTCTGTATGAATGGGAAACAGGAACCAAATCGAGCAGCCAGGAGAGAGAGCAGTGTGCGCTTTATATGGGCATTTATAGTATAAGAGGCCATGCCCAAGTGGGCTGGCAACTTAGCATCCTTCTTCAACCATCCAGTGCATTCTTCTTTTCAAAAATAAATATATTTATTTATTTTGCATCCTGTCTACAATTTCCTCTCTCTCCTCTCCTCCCAGTCCCTCCCCACAAACTCCACTCTGTTCCTCCTGCCACACCCCCATCCACTCCTCCTCCATTTCTGTTTAGAAAAGGGCAGGTCTATGACTATCAGCAAAACATGGCATATCAAGTTGCAGTAAAACTAAGCACCTCCCCATATATTAAGCCTGGAAAAGGAACCCAATATGAGTAGGGTCCCAAAAGTCAGTAAAAAAGTCAAAGACAGATCCTGTTTCCACTGTTAGGAGTCTTACAAGAGGACAAAGCTGCACAACTGTAATGGACACTCTGAGTGTGTAGATTAGTCCCATGGAGGATCCCTGGATGTCAGTTCAGTCCCTGTGAGCCCCTATGAGCCCAGGCCAGTTGAATCTATGAGTCTTCTTGTGGTGTTCCCTACGGCTCCTACAATCCTTCCCCATTCCTCTTCTACAGGATTCCCTAAATTCCCCTTAAGGTTTGGCCATGGGTCTGCATCTGCTTCCATCAGTTGCTGAATGAAGCCTCTCTGATGGCAACTGGGCTAAACACAAATCTATCTAGGTGTATTGCAGAATTTAGTTAGGCATCGTTACACTGACTTTTTCCCCTCCAGTCCTGTTTGTTTCTATGCTAGGTCTCTGGGTCATCCAGCCTGTGGATCCTGATTTTCCAGGTGGTGACAAGGGTGGGCTCGCTTTCCTGGCATTGGGTTTAGGCTAGACTGGTCATTGCTTGGCAATGGGAATCATAGTGTAGGCTTCCCCTTGAGTTTTCCTACTGGTCAGCCAGCACAGGTCGCTTTAAGAGGTTAATAGTTCTATAATATAGATGTAAATGAATCATAATTTAGTAAAACCTCTAATAATTATAAAGTAAAATATTGGTTGAAAAATACCATAATTTGTTTTGAAACAATGAAGTATTGCCTGGTGGAAACAAAACAAGGTAACATTACACACTCTTAGTAGAATATGCGAACAACCCATTTTCAGGGATAAACAATTTGTTTTTGTAAGACAATTATGTCTTTTGAGAGAAAAGTGGGACATGTCCCCCAGCACACACATTGGTTTCAGGCTTTTCCATGAAGTTTCTGCTAAGGAACCCAGATGGATGAAGATAGATATATAGAGTGAGGTCAGTTGCTGATAAGTAGAGAATTTCATAAGCCTATACATATATGTGGATGTACAAACCCTGAAAACATGACATACACTTGCCTACTTATTGTAAAATCAAACTCTGTAGACCACATATCCAGAGTGGAATTGAACCTGCATTCTTAACAAAACAAAACACCAACCAACAATCAAACAAAACCTTTAAAGTAAATTGGTAAAGATATATAAATTATTTACTAGAGTATTTTCATTTAGAACAGTAAATCCTTTCCTCCTGATGGGTAATACAGAGGGTAAAGGGAATGAAATGGTTTTTCTTCCATAAGGTGCCATAAGCTAGGGCACATCAATGAATGGCAAGTTTTGTTCTATAATTATCAATGTTGATTTAGCTTTGGATTTAGATTATCATGAAGTATTATTTAAACAATGACAAATTATGAATTTTAATTTAAAATAACCTTAAAGAAAATAAAACATCAAACTCATCTGTAAACATTATAGTTGCTTCTAGCTTTCCAATCCTCACTGACGAGTCAATTCCATTCCTAGCAGGTGGGCACAGAGGGTGGCGAGACAAAGATTCATCGTGCTGCCTTACAGTCACCTACTAAGAAAGCGTTCAGCTTGGCACCTGACTGATATAACAAGTGTCAGCTGTGCCTGCTACAAACCTGAGGTAAACAAATTTTTCCACCACAGCTCACTAGCACCTTCCAACACAGGAGCAGCCTACCTTAGGGAAGAGCTACGGATGTGGTCCTAAGAGAGCAAGCACTCTCCAGGTTGGGTCCAGGGTCCAATGCTTCTGTGAGAACTTTCTTATAGAAGTATAAACAATTCATGTGAATTTTTTAATTAAAAATACTTTTTAAGTGTGAGGGGTGTGTGTGTGTTTGTGTGTGTGTGTGTGTGTGTGTGTGTGTTTGCATTTACACATAAGTAGGCTGGTGGCTAAAGAGTCCACAAGAGGGTGTTCTGGAGACAAAGTAACAAAACAGTTTTGAGCCATCCAGTGTGGTCCTTTGCAAAAGCACTGACTGCACACTGAACCATTGACACATCTGTCCCTCCCAAAGAACACTACCCTTTGAATGAACAGGCAGTCTTCAGATTGGACAAAAAGTCTTTAACACCTATTCAACACAGCTGACAGAAATTCAGTTTCTAGAATACACAAAAACAGAAACAAAAGCAAAAAAAAAACAAAAAGCTAAAAATCAAGAAAGCAAATAACCCAATTAAAAACTCTGGCAAGGAACTAAACATAGAACTCTTAAAAGACAGTATGTAAAGAGTTAAGAAATATTTCTTAAATCTTTAGTATCCTTAGCCATCAAAGGTATAAGAATAAAAAATTCTTTGATATTTCATTTTGCCCTAATCATAATGATTTAAACAAAACAAAACAAAGAAAAAACAAAAATCTAATAACAGCAAATGCTGGAGTGGACATAGGAAAAATTGAATATTAACTTTTAACTGCTGGTGGGCTACAAACAGGTATAGCCCACTACAGAAGTCAGTGTGGAGGTTCCTCAAAAAGCTAGAAATATATGTACTTCATTATTCACCTATACCACTATTGGGCATATTCTCAAATGACTCAACAATCCTACTTCAAAGATACATGCTCAACAATGTTCAGGGAAGCTCTAATTACAATACCCAGGATACAGAAGTGACATAAATGTTCATCAACTGAGCAATGAATAATAAAATGTAGTTCATTTTTTTCAGTGGAATTTTAATCAGATATTTAAAAAGGTACACTCAAGCATGACAAATCACAAAAGCTAGAAACCTAGAACACAAGTCTTATGTTTGGCTGAACTCTGCTTTTACCAGACTGCTAGACTGGTCTCTGAATCTTCCAGTCTGGTTGATTCATCTCTGATTTTCCCAGAATGCTCCATCTCTATCTCTTTCAAACATTTCAACTGGTCTGAGAGTGTCTCTCAATAATTTTTTTTTTGCTTACATACTCTTAGTGATGGATGAGTCTAGTGAATCCTGTCAGCTTCAGGGGCTTCCTGAACCATTTTGAGTTGTTTACTTCTTGTCTTAATAAGCTTCTAAGCAAGGTGGATTTTTCATGCCCATTGTATAGCCTTCCTGTAAATATCCTGTGTCATAGCTTCCTTTCAATATGGAATGTTTTAATATCCAAAGGAACTGCTAGACAATAGTTGAGCCTATCCTGATTTGTCTCCTTCCTCTCCCCTTTATTTCCCTCTCCGTTCCTATTAATCCCACTTATGGTCGAACCAGTTGTACTTTTATTCTCATGCCTTATAAACATATATGATTTTATGTATCTATATTAAATACAAATCCGCAAATAAGAGAGCACATACTATATGTTGTTATTTATTTTTCTGAGGTAAGCTTAATTCACTTAATACAACTTTCTCCATATGCCTCCAATTTTCTGAAAAATTACAAACCTCTGTGTATGTACAGGCAGGAGCGGGGGTTGCATATATGAAGGAGTATGTGTGGAGGCCAGAGCACAATGTGTAAGAACTTGTTGTCTCCTTCTACCTTGTGAATTTCAGAGATTGATTTTACATCAGGTTTGGGGCAAGCACCTTTAACAGCTGAGCCATTTTGCAGGCTCCAAGTTATCATATGAGACTGCTTTTGATTTCTGCAATTGTTCTTTCTTTTATTTATTTTTTTTTGTTTGTTTCCTTCCTCCCTTCAGTTTTCTCACAGAACACAGTCCATTTACAGAATGGCATGCAGACCAGAACAAGCTGAAGTAAACAACCTTTGTTCTTTCTACATGGTGACAGGGAAGCATTATTAACAAACTTGTCAACTGGCAACCTTGGGTACCTAAGCAGATTTTCAGCTCTCTGCTGGTTTCCCTGCTGCAACCTTGGTAAGTGTTCGGCCTAGCTGATACCTGAAGATTTCAAAGACATTTTCCCAGTAAATTCTGAGTCTGTATGGTTTGTTGTAGAGTATTGCCTTTCAACTTACAAAGCCTGGACCCATCAGTAGTTATGGTGTTTTGCTCATTCATATTCCATATTTTTAAATATTAATGAAGATTTCGAGCATTCAGATATAGTTCTTGTCAAGACCATGCAAATTTGAGGCAGGTGTTAGATTCACACCTGCTTTAGAATGTGAGCCAAAATAGAGGCACCTTATACATATTTATGAAAGCCATTTGATCACCTGGTTTTGTATCTAAGAAATCGTATGACATTGTAACAATCAGTTATTTCTTTTTATTTGTGTGTTTGAAGCATCATAGTCCCCCAGCTATTTAAGATAATCAAATATATGCTTATACATGCTTATTTTATCTAGTCAATTATTAAATAAGCGTTACTATGCACTCTCAAGAATTTCACATGAAATCTCTGCTAAAATCTGCCCATAATTTCACTGAGTAACTTTGAAAAGGTAAATGGTGTGGGCATGTGTGTGTGAATATGTGTGTGTCGTGTATGTGTATGTGTCTTTATATCTGTGTGTTTTGAACCAAAATTTTACTCTATAGCCCAAGATAATCTGGAACTCACTATACAGTTCCGGATGGCCTCAAACTCATGGCTAATCTCCTGCTTTAGCCACCGAAGTATTAGAGTTGTATATATGGGTCACCATATTTAGTGGCAACTAGATTTTTGCTAATAAATTTGTAAATGAAGTCATTAATAAAATTAATAAACTGCTACTTTATTAACTTTAAAAATAAATTTTCAAATTTTTATTTGTAAAACTAATAAGAAAAATGAAGCTGTTTATATATACATAACACACACACACACATATATATACATACATATGTATAATAGCTACAGTTCCAATTTTTTTAATATATAGTGTTTATTTCAACTATATATTTTAGGAATATATTTATTTATGAAGCATTTATGAAAAATTAGAAGTAATGTAGTAATTTTTCTGCCAGTTGAGGATGCTTTTTATCTTAAAAGAGATGAAAACAAAATCTTTATTCAAACGTATACAGAAATAATCTGGTTAAGTATGTGTCATAGAGAATTTCATACAACATAGCTTGATTGATTCTCAACTCCTCTCAGCGTGCCCCCTGTGACGTGCCCTCTTGTAGAAGCTGTCCTGGTTCTCCAGTTTTCTGTATCTTACAATCTTTCTTTCTCCCCATCTCCGTAATGTTTTCTGAGCCTTAACTATAGGGATTGTTTTCTAAATGCATTTATTTGTGGCAGGCATCACACAGTCAGCTCTCCATTCATTTTGACTATTTGTAGTCTTTTGTGGTGTTCCATATTTCAAATATGTAACACATTTAATCATATACTACTATTTAACAGCATTTATTTTGAAATAATTATTGACATAATGTTGTAAAACTAGTACAATTTCTGCTCTATGAAGCCCTTTTCTTATTTTCAAGACCCAACCTAAGACTCTGATATATGCAGTTGTTTATGATGATGTCACTTCCTTTGTTATGTTTTATAGTTTTCACAGCTTTGACAATTTCAGGACAATTATTTTCTCACAGCTATCTCAGTTTGAGTTTGTTTGATTCTTTTCATCTTTTGCACAAGGTTACAAAATGAATATGTTCTTGGCCTCAATTACAGTGGCATCCCTTTCAGCTCTGTTTGTGACACATTTTTCATCACTTTGTGAGAGATCGTGGTACATATGTCCCCAGATGTGCCCTATGCTCTGCACCATGCAGCCCCCCACTGGTCCATGTCCACTATCCTAGACATTCTACACTGTTCTAGATATCTATGTGTTTTTCTGTAGTTCTAGTTATATTTTACTTGCCGATGTTTTGAACTACTATCCATTTACCTCTATAGCATGTCTGTGTGTTTTAAACCAGCTCTCATTACAAAGCCCAGGCTGTACCCACGCATTTGCTCCTTCTGCCTCAGTTCCTCCAATGCCATTGTCACCCTAAAATTTTACTCCTGCCTATAGATTTAATGAGTTATTCTAGGAGGGGTTAAGTCTTACACTTTTTAAAAGTATAAAACTGGATAGATTGCAGTTCAAGTTTCTGTATTATGATCTATGGATGATCATACTAATCATAGCTACTAGGTGCATGTATCTTATAACTTCAACATGTGTATTAGAGCGTGGCTCTATCTCTACTATATAAAAGTATTTGGCTTTGGGTTGATTCTGACTCCAGATTTCTCATAGCCTTTCCTATGCTGTTATATAATGTATGAAAGCCCTAGATACTAAAGAAGTTTTGAAGTCCAGTGCTAGTATATTTTTCTATGGTGAATTAACTTTCTATTGGATGGTGAGAACCATGTAGGAAGATCAATTCCATGAAGCTCAGACTTTCACAACATATAACAACTGATCTGTTTAGGCTTATGCTTTTCTCCAACTGCAGTGAACCATCAGGAATTTCAACTGAAAGTTCAAATGTTTACCACATCTCCACCTTTTTTAAAGCATGCTCTCTGTCTCTATAGTGACATGAATCTAAGGCTACTGTTTTAATACTTGTAGTGGATAATTGTTTGTTTGTTTTTAGTTCTTTGTGTCTGTCATTCATACTCATGTATTTGGTACACAATACTCTTCTGCTAGCTGCTGCCTTCTTTTCTAGCTTGAAAATTGTTTGTTTTGTTTTCCTTTTCCCCAGCCCTATGACACTGATGATGTTCCAAGTTTCTCCCTATTTCTTGTAGAACTCGAGCTAGAAACTTAGTTGGGTGCAACTCAGCTTGGCGCATTCTGTTTCTGTCCTGGTCACATGCTATTCTTGTTGTATTGTACTCAAGTGGTGTGTGTGTATGTGTGTGTGCGTGTGACTCTGTGTAGTGAAGCCTGTTTGTATTAGATCATGTGAGACTCTGTGTGTGTGTGTGTGTGTGTGTGTGTGTGTGTGACTCTGTGTATGTGAAGCCTGTTTGTATTAGGTCATGTGATACTGTGTGTGTGTGTGTGTGTGTGTGTGTGTGTGTGTGTGTGTGTTTGTATGAAGCCTGGTGACAATCACTCTCTCACAGTAGGAAGATGAAGCCCTGCTATAGTGATTTTCCTATATTGATTTCTCATGTCTGATGATAGTCCAGTAGTACAAGGCCTTGATTTATCAAGGATACCTTGAGTCCTTGAGTGCCCATTTGCCTTCCTTGAGCTGAAGGACAAGTCTCTTCTTCAGAGTTACCCCAGCATTCTAAAAAGGTTCTGCACCCAAAATCTCTTCCTCTGAGTTAAGCCTCATGAGGTCTTTATTTTAGGTCTATTCAACCAAAGATATTTACTTTCAAATTGAATGTAACATCATTTATGTGTCAAAACTGGAAACAAATGAACCTTACATATCGTGAGCAGTGCCCCTGTTTTGGTCAACTCTTCTTGTGTTCTCTTTAAGCTTTCACTTTCGCCTCCAAGATTCTACTTTCTGGGGTTGGCCTCCATTGTATAT
>JABTXL010012544.1:9263699-9279789 GCA_025134845.1 Neodon shergylaensis | reverse complement strand
ATATGTATTAACTTTGGCCTCCATTGTATATATGTATTAACTTTGGCGTACATTGTATATATTTAACTTTCTTCCCCCATTACTTTTACCTTCCCTGCTTAAACCTAAATTAAATATTCCCTCATTTCTTTGACCGATCTGAGGTAAACCCGAGTTGACATGTTCTTGGATGCACTTTGGATTCTTTCATTGCATGCATATTTCCTTCTTCTCTGAAGTGTTTTATTAAGAAAGTTATTTTATGGACTTTCCACAGGGCAGGGAACCCTGACTGCTCTTTGGACTGGAGAGGGAGGGGGAGAGGAGTGGGGGGAGGGGGAGAAGGGTGGGAGGAGGGGGAGGGAAATGGGAGGCTGGGAGGAGGCGGAAACTTTTTTTCCCTTTTCTCAATAAAAAAAAAAGAAAGTTATTTTAAAGTCTACAGTTCCCTATCTGTTAAAAAGTTTCCTCCTCCCAAATCCTATGGTACATGGTAATACTGGTACATTTCCTCAAATGTGTAAATCCTAAATTCCTTTACATCATCTAGTACTAAGGGATGTCAAGCAAGAACTAAAATAATTATATCCTTTTGCAGTGTTCTTTGTTTATACTTTATCAATGACTTTTTTAGCTTCATAATATATTTGATGTATCACTTAATATATTGAAATAAATGTTATTGGGGATTAAAAATGATGCTGTATTCAATATTAATTATATTAAATATTTATCTGTGGTGTAGAACTAAATTGCAATTCATGTTAATCTTCACAATTTCAGAAGAAAACATTTTGTGGACATTTATATAAGGACCAAACACAAGTGAGATTTTAAGAGTTTCCAAAGTAATGTTCACTTTTAGTGCACATTCTTTACAGATTATTCCTTATTATAATTTAACTTTAAATTATGCAGGTAATTAAATTAATATTGTTAAAAATTAATTTATCCTTAAGTACCTTTGTGAGCCTCAGATATGAGATTCACTAGGTAAGACTTTTTGTGGTAAATCTTCATTTTCCTCATATATGAAATCACTGATTGGTTTAGTTAGCACATGTAACAGATTCACTCTATACATCGTACAGAGCCAACTAGTGTGTCTATTTCCAGTTCCTCATGTGGCTGTAGCCACTGTAGGTCATGTTCCCACAAATGTCCCAACGTGAACATCCCACACTGCAAGTATATTCACATAATCACACATTTCACAAATCAAACTAATGGTTTGAAGAGAGCTTAAACCATTAAACATATTTTTTAATATGAGGATTGATTTATTTTTGGTATCTTCAGAAAATTTCAGTAACTTTTCATAATGCCAAGAAACTGAAGCTAGCCAAGAAATAATGTCTGTTAGCTTTGAATGCTTAACAACAAAAGTCTAAAGGGAGAAATGAGACAGATGCCTCAGAGCTCAGAGAGATATATGGAAAATTTCATCTTCTCTGGGATCCCAATGGGAATACTGGTGTGAGACTTGAAGGGCCATAGACAAACACTTCCCAGTAAATAATCCTATTCAAATAATAGTCTTCTGCATAGTCCATTCCCCAAAGCATACTAAATAAAAATGACTGCTGAACTCATAGTTCCCAACAAGCTACAGTATCTAACTGGACATCTAAATACATAGCTATGAAACATAAATATAACTAAGACTGATGTCCATGGTAATCTCACAACCTTTAGTGAGCTGTGTGATTTATTCTACCACAGAAACTATACTTTAAGAACTCAATAGACAATTTACATGACATTTATTTTCTTTCATTTTAATCTATTTATTGTATATATAATAGTTTCATTATAACATATCTCAAAAGAAAGAAAATTAATATTAAAGTCAGATACTTGAGAAAAATAATCATCACTGGTAGATAATGAAATATATATATGTATATATATATACGTATATATATATATATATGTATAATTGGTAGAGTTACAGTATTAAACAGTATTAAACCACATTTCACAGTGCTCCTTAGACAAAAACAGGACTAATAAGCTAACACCATGGTAAATCAAAACTCTATTAACATTACTGATCCTAGCATTCATTGGCTACATCCAAATATGAAAACAATAAAGGTGGAATAGGTCTTAAAACTAATAAGCTAAACGTTAAAGAGCATAAAAAATGAAATCACTACAAAGTAAAATATTTGTTTAGTCCTTTGGGAAAAAAATACTTTTTTAAAAGGTCGCAGTGGCTTTTCCTAACTTAATCACCAATATACTGAAAATTCCGAATGAGCTTATTTTGTATTGATGTGGGATTCCCCTCTGTATGCTATGATTACCATTAACAAATGAAGAAACTGCTTGGACCTATAGCAGGGCAGAACTTAGCTAGGCAGGGAAACTAAGCTGAATCCTGGGAGGAAGAAGGCAGAGTCAGAGAGAAGCCATGTAGCCCCGCCAGAGACAGGCATGTGGAAACTTTGCTGGTAGGCCACAACTTCAAGGTAATGCACAGATTAATGGAGATGGTTTAAATTAAGATGTAAGAGTTAGCGAATAAGAAGCTAGAACTAATAGGCCAAGCGGTGATTTAATTAATGCAGTTTCTGTATGACTATTTCAGGGATGAGCAGTCAGGAACCAATAAGCAGCCTCCTTATGACATTATATGACTATCACATTATACCTCCCAGATTAACCTTAAAAGTAAGTTTTGAATGGGTATCCTGGGTATCCTGGAAGGTGTACTAGTTTTCAGAACTCTTATTTTAAATGTTTGCATCCACTGCACTATTCTGCATAACAATCTGCATGTCCTTTACTGGTTACAGCCTGTTTGTTTCTTTTTCTATGCCTAGCATCTGCATGAGCTGCTTCCTTGGGAACATAATGAAGAAATTTGGCTTCCCCATCTCGGAGTCTCATCACTTTCTCCTCTACTTTCATACATGCAATGTTGATTAGAGCTAAACTTTCTAAACATTTCAACTTTAAGCAAATATGAATTAAGTTGAGCTAGCTCAGCAGCAACAATGATACAATTCCCAGGTCAGTTAGTGTTTCCTTCAATGGTGGCTGTAATGGGCACTTCAACCTTGATATTGGTATGATGCTTCACTATAAATATTGTACAGGAGGGCTAGAGTTCACTTTGGAGAATATTTTTCTGTGATAAATCTATGCTCCTTCAAGTTACTATCAAACATACCATCTTCCTCTATTTTGCCACATGGATAGCCTCATTTTCTACCAATAAGATGTAGGAGAAAGGGAAAAATAAAATTGATTTTGTGCTGTGTACAAGAGGCCAGTAATTGCTGCTCAGCCTACCATGCTGCATTCCTGTGACAGTTCTGAAGTGTGATGACAAGTGTTTTGAGCTTGTAGACACTTACTCAGATGTCCTTCAAAGCCTGAGAGGAACACAGCCAGGAGTCACTGTCGTCTGCCATCTGATAAGCCTTGTTGACATGTTAATCACCAGAATTTTTATTTTATCTAGCTCCAAGTGCATCCTGATATATTCTCTCCATACGTTAGGAGCAATACACAGTCTACTGTGGCAATGTCACCAGGGAGATGCAGACACATCACTTTGAAAGTACCCAGAAAGTACAAGATTGAAGAGTCAACTTCCCATCACATTATCTCTCCTCTTCTACTGCTCCTCCTCTCTGACCCACCTGCTCTGTTTTTTCCATAGTAAATCCTGGTTCTCAGTGGGATGCCATTAGTCTCTAATAACAGAAATGTTAGTCAATAAGGGCTTGTCTTTCCTCTATGCTGTTACAGACATCCCAGCAAAGCAAGAATGGGCTTGACAGTTCAGAAGGATTAGGGCAGAAGCTGCTGGTTTGAAAAGCAATACCTGCCTGCTTCTTCAATGCTTCTTCAGACATGATAAATTCCAGTTGCTCTCATCAAGAAAAAATAACTAAAACACAGCCCCAAATATCTGTGTTTTCAGAAACTGTCTGTCCACTTCTGCCTGAGTTGTAGGGCATTTAGCCTAAACGTGTCGCCACCAAAGTCACAGGAGAGCCAAAGGGAATCAGTAAGACTTGGACAACAGCACAGCTCTGTATTATTCCTGGATATCTTCGAGCAGCTCTAGAGGTCTAGAATTAGACTAAATATCTGCACAACTCTGTATGTCACGTCAGACTATACCTCAATTTATTCCTCATTATGTAGAAAGTATCATTACCATAGAGATCAAATCCAATAAATTATTTCAGATAATACATTTTGCACAGAGTATTATGTAACCTCCATGCCCTTTATGTAGGGGAAGATGGGAACTCTTGATCCTTCAGCCATCGTCTCCCAGATGCTGGACTTACAGGTGTGTGCCATATTTTTTTCATTTATATATTTTGTAGGAGGAAGGGTGCATACGAAGGCACTTGTGTGCTGCTAAGAGAATAACTTGTGCCAGACTTCTCTTCTTCCAGTATTGGATTCTTGTGATTAAACTTAGGCTGTCAGCCCTGGTGGTAAGCACCATTGCCCACACACCCGTCTTATAGGAACCATAGTCATTGAACATTCTGTAATTTTACAATAAAGCCCTTAACCAATTAATTCTTCTGTGGGAATTTCTGAGACCAGAAATATTTCACAAAGGCCAAAAATACACCTTTATTTATGAGAAACACATAAATCTCCATGTAAGTATAGCTCTCACCCCTCCTCAAAAAAAATTTTTTTGAAAACAGATGGGCACTGTGACATAAAGCCCCACTGGTTAAATTCAGAGAACAACTCTCTGATACACAAAAGATACACCTACAACACAACCCTTACATGTAAGTTTCAGGGAAGACTGTGGAAGAGTGGTCAGAAAGACTACAATAACCAGAGGACAAGGACACCTGATTTGAGATAGTCTCTTCTATTAAAGAAATAACCCTTTAATAGACAGGGCAAAGTGTTGGGGAAGTGAGGCAGGAGATGGTAGATCTGGAAATAGGTCAGAGGAGTAGGGATGAATATGAATAAAACATGTTGCATGAAATTTCCAAAGAATTAATAAAACATATTTTAAAAGTAGAACAAAAATTGGTTTGAATATTCAAACACCAAAGTCCTGACCCTTAGAGCTCCAGAACAAGGGAAGCCCTAAGATATTTCCCGTAAGCAGTCAATACAGGACTACAAAATCTGACCCTATCACGTGTGGGATGATGCTTGACCCTAGAGAAACATGTATCTTTTCACAACCTTAATCTCCTTAATAAATAGGAGATGTTGAAAAATTTAAAAATGATAGTTATTGCTCACTCCTCCCACTATGAACTTAGCCGTGGCTTTTCTGATTGTAAAAATGTCTGTGCCCATTTTAGTAAATGGATTCTCATGAGGGAAGTCTTGGGAACTTCAAAAACACTATAATAATCCCCAGAGATTATACCATAATTTTGCAAACCTAAATCATCACCCGGTAAATATCATAGGAGGAATAGAGCCGTGATATTTCAAAAGTGGGAAATCAATCTAGACTTCTTTACTAGTGTTGAGCACGTTGTCAAACTTTATGAATCTCAGACATTCTACTAATCAATGATGATATTATTACTGACTTGATAGCCAGGTCCATTTAATAGCAATAAGAATATAAAAAACTAACAAAGAGTTCAGTGTATACTTAACCAATAGGTATTAGTTCAATTACATAATCCAAAATGATAATGAAAACACAGTAGTAACTGATATGCAAAACTTTACATAAATCTAGTGGAAATTCTATTCAGAATATTCATATTTCAAAACATGATAGGAAGGTAGAATTGGGGGCATGCACATACACAAGTGATTGTTCTTAAATGCTTTGGTGTATAGTTCTTCAAAGCTCTGGACAGTGCATAAGTTCCTTTTGGGTCAGAAAAGAAACCACAAGATAATTATTTTCAGAAGGATGGCCCTGGGGAAAACTGAGGCAAGTCACTGACAACTTGCAGTCCTGCTGGATCTCTCTGTATAATCTTAAAGGAGCCGTGAACCATGTGAGAACACACTTGGCCTTTTCTGTAGTAAATCTTTCTGCAATAGCCTTCTCCATTCTGATCCATGGAGCTGCTGTGCCAAAATGGCATGCTGAGATTTTGCAAGCTCTGAAGCAAAAAGGTTATTCTCGGCTAGTTGTGCTCGGGGAATCTGAGGAGAGTGTAAAGTAATAAAATCAAGACTCTGCCAACAAAATTACCCCCCTTATTCCCTGCCATTAAGATAGTTCTGCTTTACTCTGCAGGACATAAAGAGGATTGAGTTGGATAAATCCCATTATTTATTACAACTACCATTTACAACAGAAATAGTTTCTTGCCCACCTGCCTAGGAAAATGGGAAAATTATGAGATGATTGCTTATGGTCATAGAAACATCAGTTTCTTGCTGGTTATGAACCCTGAACAGCAGATTTAAAAGGTGAAGGATGATGGAGACCTAGAAGTTGACAGAACAAAATACTGCAAGTCCATATTTCCATTATTTATGTTGAAAGTCATAAAAGAATGGTCATTAGTATCATCACGGGCTACATGAATGGAAGATCTAGCTAAAGATACTTCACTAGAAATTAAACTCAAAAGGGATTTTTAGCACATTCTTTGAAAGTACAAATTTATAATTTTCAAATGTATACATGTCTGCTGATCATTAAATGCATCTGTAATTTTATTGATAAAGTAAAATTATGTTACAATGTTATAATATCTGAAGGACCAATATTTCCTACCATATTTGAAATTTTATAGCTTTCATTTTCCCTTTTTAGTGTTATGGTTGTTCTAACCCTGAATTTCAAGTAAAATATTGAATAATTACTTTTTTAAAAATGGCATAAACACTGTGATAACTTTATTTAGAGTATTGAACTTTAGTTGATTTTTAACTTCAAAATTGCTATGTGAACATGAATAACATATATATGAAACAACTACTTAGATTGCAGCAAGCCAATAAATTTATCCTTTCTGCTCAGACTCACTTTAATCATAGCTCCAAATTCTTTCTACAGTCACCCTAGTACCCAAACCATACAAAGATTTAACAAGGAAAAATAATCACAGAACAATTTTTCTCACAAACATTGGAGCAAAAATACTCAATAAAACAATGGCAAACCAAATCCAAGAACACATCAACAAGATTATCCACCATGACCAAGTAGGCTTCATCCCAAAGATGCAGGGAAGGTTCAACATACAAAAGTCTGTCAATGTAATCCACTGTATAAACAAATTGAAAGAAAAAAAACACATTATCATCTTGTTAGGAAAAGCATTTGACAAAATCTAACACCCTTCATGATAAAAGTCTTGGAGAGATCAGGGATGCAAGGGACATACCTAAACATAATAAAGGCAATATATAGCAAGTTAATTGTCAGCATCAAATTAAATGCAGAGACACTCAAAACAATTCCACTAAAATGAGGGAAAGAAAAGGTTGTTCACTATCTCCATACCTATTCAATATAGTACTTGAAGTTCTAGCTAGAGCAATAAGACAACTAAAGGAGATCAAGGGGATACAAATTTGAAAGGAAGAAGTCAAAGTATCATTCTTCACAGATGATATGGTGGTATACATAAGTGACTCCAAAAACTCTACCATGGAAATCGTACATCTGATAAATGCTTTTAGTCAAGTATCTATATACAAGATTAACTCAAAACAAAATAAAAAAGCAATGCTCCTATATACAAATGACAAACAGGCAGAAAGAAATAAGAGAATCAACACACTTTATAATACTCTCAAATACCATAACATATTTTGATGTATTTCTAACCAAGGAAGTCAAAGACCTGTATGATAAGAACTTTAAATATCTAAAGAAAGAAATTGATGAAGATATCAGAAGATGGAAAGATATCCCACACACATGGATTGGTAGGATTAATGGAATAAAAATGGACATCTTACCAAAAGCAATCTACAGATTCAATGCAATCCACATTAAGAATTCCAACAATATTCTGTAGAGACTTTGTAAAAAATCTTGAAAAACTTTGGAAGTCAATGTGGCAGTTTCTCAGAAAACTGGGAATCAATCTATCACAAAAGCCACCTATACACTCTTGGGCACCCAAAGTTTGCTCAGTTGTACCAAAAGGACACTTGTTCAATTATGTTTGCAGGAGCTTTATTTATAATAGCCAGAACCTGGAAACAACCTAGATTTCCCTCAACAGAAGAATGGACAAAGAAAATGTGGTACACTCATGCAATGAAGTATTACCCAGCTGTTAAAAACAAGGACAACAGGAAATTTGAAGGCAAATGGATATAACTAGAGAAAAATCATCCTGAGTGAGGTAACCCAAACCAAGAAAGACAAACATGCTATGTACTCACTTATAAGTAGATATTAGCTATAAAGGTTAACCACACTACAATTCACAGACCCAGAGAGAATAGGCAATAAAGAGGGTTCATGGGAGAATGCCCAGATCCCCCAGAGAAGGGGAAATAGGAGAGATTTCTTGAGCATCCTGAGGGCAGGTGGGGATTAGACCTTCCATGTTTGGGGGAGGGCAGAGGCGAAGAGTACTGAAAGAGACTACTGAAAAGGGGGGTGGCACTTCAAGGTAAGTGCAATAAAATCTTTAAAGCTGACCCCATTTAAGGCTCTTTGCAATGTCGCATACTTAGCCTGAACTGACCATGTCCTGAGACCAGACTGGTGCCTAGCCCAATTGTCATCAGAGAAGTTTCATTCAGCAACTTATAAAAACAGATACAGACTCACAGCCAAACATTAGGTAGAGTTTGGGAATCCTGCAGAAGAAGGGAGGAAAGGATTATAGGAGCCAGAGGAGTCAAGGACACCATAAGAAAATTTATAGTCAACAAACTTGTGTTCTTAGGGGTTCACAGAGACTGACCTAGGCACTCAGTATATATATTACAGTTGTGTACCTAGGTCCTCTTGTGGAACTCCTAAAAGTGGGAACAGGGGTTGTCTCTGACTCTTTTTCTGTTTCTTAGGACCCTACCCCTCAGGCTAGGTCACTTTGCCTAGCCTTCATACATCAGGTGGTGCTTAGTTTTACTGCAACTTGATATGCCACATTTTGTAGATACTCATGGGAAACCTGGCAATTGGAACTTGACTACATCTGAAATTCATTAAAAACCAAAAATGAAGGGCACACCTGTGAAGGATTTCTGCTTGATTTGAAGTGGGAAGATATACTTTTAATCTGGATCTTTGCAATAGGAAGACACACTTACAATTCAGATTTTTAATGCAGATCTAACCTGGGTCTTATCTCCTGCTGGAAGCCTATATAAGGACATGGGAAGAGGGATCTCTCTCTCTCTCTCTCTCTCTCTCTCTCTCTCTCTCTCTCTCTGCTCACTTCACTAGCAAGTCCATTTTTCACTGACATTAAAACTTACTTTTTCAGGATCTCAGGATGCATGCACTGAAGACCATCTGGGATATCCAGCATGATGGACTGAGCAAGTTCCGGATTCCTGGAACTTCCCCTTCATAGCCAGTCACTGTTGGATTAGCTGGAACATAAGGAATACTTTTGTTAAATTGTCTCTCAGAAAGAAAATTGCACTTTAATTTATAAAATTTCTCAGAGGAGAAGGTACTGTGCAGACAAGTTTAAGACAATGTGGAATATAGTACACAAAGAAATTGATTCCAAACAAATAATATTTTATTACTCCAACATTTTTAGGGTCATCATTTTGCTTCAAGATTTTGTAATTGGCAGAAATAGCATCATATTACTAAATGTAGATCTTGGCTTCAGAACCTCATGAGAGCAACATAATGCTGTCAAACTTATTAGCTCATTTGAACAAAACAAAGTGAAGATTCAGATCCTAACAGCCAAGGTCACAGTGAGCAAGAGAGCAAAGCAAAGAAGTGTCTTAAATTCAAGTAAATATTGTAGCAGCAGAGGTCATGAAGTCTCTAAGACTGGAGACAGATAAGTGGCAGAAACGTGGCAGATAAATGGGGAAAGAACTAACATATATTGATTTTTGAAGATATACCAGGCACTATGGCAACATCTTTTCGACAGCTCTTATTTCTCTTAATCCTCTCAAAAGCCTCCAACAGTCATTTACCCTGTTATTTATAGAAAAGGGACTGAGGCTCAGAGGACCTAAGTGGAGTTCCAGAGGGTTACCCACCTGCTAACAACTCAAGGTTAGAGTAACAAAGAAGATGCTCTTTAAGTCAACTCCTGCTGCAGTTCAGGGCAAAGACCCGAGCCAGAGCCATCACTCTAAAAATAGAAAGGAGCCTGCCTCTAGAGTGAGTTTCTGAAAGTCATTCTGTGAAAAGAGGGAGTGTTAGATGGTTCCCGAATGTGCATTAATTTTAGCCTTTCAATTTTTGTAACTAACATTCCAGATCTCATCCAAATATCTTGCCTGGATTTTGTTAAGCATGCAAGTCTCAAGAATCAGCTCAGTTTTGTGAAAGCCAGTGTCAGATGAACTGTAGTTTTAGCAAACAGCTCACATAACTTGTTATATGTGGTAATGCTTTAGAAATCAAGATTTAAAGTCTCAAAGTTAATAGCAGCCTCATAAACCTTGACATCTTGTTTAAAATTTATAGGATAGATATCTATTTTTTTCAGGTTCCTGGATAGAATTGAAAACAATTATGTCACAAGAAAACAGCACATCTCTTCTTTATTGACAAATTAAATAGAAATAGCTAAAAAGAAATATATAAATATCATAGAACACTTTTAGAATCATCAAATAAAATATGATAGAATTTCCTAAGCCTAACCAGAATGTAGCTTATGTGACAATAAGTTAAAAGAACTGGTGAAGTGTCTTACCCGGTAGAGATACTTGCTATCACACCAGGGAACTGAGTACAACAGTAGGGATCCAGAAAGAAGGAGAAAATTGACCAGGGTAAGTTGACTTCTGGCCTTTATATGCATGCCATGTTGTGTCTAAAAATACATACATGCAAGCATGTATAAATACAAAAATAAGTAAATAAATAATAAAAGTGTATTTTTTTTAAGAACGCAGGAGAATTGTTAATAGGACAATAGTCTTTAAGTACTCAGGATAATCTCTACTAATATAAAAAAAAGAAATGAAATTAGGTAGGACAAATAAACTAAGGATGCTAGGATGAAGAAAGGTGGAGTCAGGGATACAGCAGCTGACTGCCAAGGAAGCAGGAGGTGTAGAAAATGAGGTAACAAGCCATGAGTCACATGGTTAAGCAGAGATGAGAAATATTGATTAATTTAAGTTTAAGAGTTAGCTAGTAACAAACCTGAGCTATCAGCTGAGCACTTGTCAAGCAATATTAAACATCTGTGTCAGATATCAGGAACAGATAGTTGGAACAGCAAAACCCTGCCTACACCTTTTCATCATTCTGTTTTGAAAAAGTGGCAATGATATGTAAAATGATCGTCAGCAGATACCTGGGGAGTTACAGTTCCAAATACATAATAAATATACCATTACAAGCTGTAGAAAATGTTGCCTGAAAATGTCTGTTTGTTGAAAGCTAATTTATCCTTGCCTGTAATTCTTTGACTTCAATTAAACAGTGAACTTTAACCCCAGAGTGTTATAAAGTTTCCTGACACATTCTTCAATTGCAAAGAAAATATCTTGGATCTCCTTTCGTCTCCTAAATCAAACCTATCACTATTTTTAACTCTGACAGTATCTGACACATTATTCTGTGACTACACAAGTTAGAATGAAGTATATTTCTGTGTATTATTAAGGGGGATGATAAAGATAACAAATCATATTGTTTTATAATTTTTTAACCCATCACAGAAAACTGAATGAATAGCCACACTTAGAAAACACACACCAGGGTAAGCTACCATGAGATAGATGACGACTGTGTTCTTGCCAACCAAGAAATTCACAAAACTGAAGAATTCAAAAGACCATCTTTAATTATCACAGTAGATAAGTCAGAGGACTGAGTTTGAGAAAATTAAGTCTTATGCCAAAGTTAAGAGCTAGATGTGAGCTCAGCACTATTTCTCTCCTAGAAAATTAAGGTGATTTCTGCAGGATTACTGTGGCATTTGAATCAGAATGTCCCCCATATGCACGTATGTCTGAATGTTTTTTTTTTTCAGAGTTTGTTGCTGCTTGGGAAAGATTAGGATACAAAGCATTGTAAGAGGAAGTGTGTCACTGGAAGCAGGTTTACCAGTTAACTCTTTTTCTCTCTGTCTCATGCCTCTGGATCTCAGCTACGGTTCTAGTGCTATGCCTGCCTTCCTACTACCTTGTTCCCTGCCAAGCTAGCCATTACTTGTAAGACTTTGGAACAGTAAGCCACAAATTAAATGTTTTATTTCATGAGTTTTCCTGGCTATGGTCTTGTCACTTCTACTGAAAATCAACTAAGAGAATTACTTTGGACAATTTCTTCTAAGCTCTCATTTTACTGACTTAGGCTTCTAACTAACCAAACAGGTATAAGAGAGGCATCTAAATAGCAAAGAAAGAATGGACATGCCCTTGAACTAGCATCTTCAAGCCAGTGGCTAGAATTTAAATAAAAAATAGACCCTGTGGTGTGCAGATCATCCAGTAATCCAGTTAAAGGTATATGCTTAAGTTAATAATTCAGAATCTTGGGTACCCTCTCCCCTCCTCTATTTCCAGCACTTATGACATAATGTAGCTAGTTGACTCTTGAGTATTAAAGAAAGATATGATGACAATCCCACATCAAAAGGAAAGAGATTTAACACGAAAGTTGCTTATTTTTTTAAAATAAACTGTGTGATGCTTATTGTTATAATAAAAATGATAACTGAAAATTTTAAATCTGAGCCAACTATAAGTTTTGTTCGAAATAGCAAAAAGTTTTAAGTCTTTATCAATCCTACTCACATGTGTATATGTATGTATGCATGTATATATATATATGTGTGTGTGTGTGTATGTACAAAAAATATAAATATATGCCTTATATACCTGTTTTGTTTCTTTTCCTTTGGCTGAAATTTTAATGGAATAATTAGATATTTCAGTTTTACATTCTCACAGCCAACTGTGCAGTAATTAAAAAGATCATTTCAAGTGGTATTTACATTTAGCAACATGTACTAACTTCACCATATGTTTCCTACCTTTGTCAACTTGTTCATGTGGCATTTTATCTGCAGGCAACAGCTTTGCTCCTCATGGCTAGAGTCACATACTGTGAAAACAAACACTTTGAGAAATAGAAAGAAAATTCTCAGTGAACTCACCTGTGCTCAACGTGACATCTCCCATCAAGATTCTAGTAAATTAACTCAAGAACAACTAACAAACAGTGAGGGTCCTTTTATAATCCCCTTTCTTAGACTCTGAATCCAAGGCTTGGGAACACTAGTAAAAGCTAGCTAAAAGAAACTTCTGCATGCATGTGACATACACATGTGAATTCATACCACCATGGGTATTAACAGGGCAGGGCCCCTAGGTATGGGTCCATTCTATCTTGACTAAAGGTTAGAGAATTGGAACTTACTTCTATTCCTTCAAAGTTATTGTCAAGAGTTCAATTAACAGACCAGAGAGTTCTGATCTCTCAAGGTTATTGTCTACAGATGTGGCTAATATCCAGACCTGGTATTTCAGATATTAAGAAGTAGATCTGTTTCTACCTCAAACAAAATTCTAAGAATTCAACTAGGTTCCTACTCCCTTATGGAGATAACTATGGATTCCATCCAGGAAGTGGTTTAGCTACAGAATGTTTTGGTCTAGGGTGTGAGCATTACTTGTCTTGTTCTGCCAACAGAATGTAGCCTGTAATCCTTCAACTGGTCTGTTCATTCCTTGTATTCTGTTAATGTACTTTTTATCTTACTCCTATCTCTTTGGGGCTGGGTATTTTAAGCAAATAGAAATTAAATTAGGACAATTCCAGTAACCACTGGAAATCCTTCCCTATACTGTCCTATGCTTCTGTTTGTTATTTTCACTTGCATCTTCATTCTCTTTACTTATGTTTCTAATCCCCATGCCCCTACCTGGTAAGAGGTATCCTTGTTGAAGCTGATCTCCAACAGAGTATGCCGATGTTCTATAGATGAACCCTTCCTACCAAAATATAGTAGTAGTTGTATTTATTTAGATGTACCATAAGATACAGATAGAAATTTAGCTCTTCATTTTCTTCTCATTGGATACATTATTTTTTTATTGGTCTATGATCATTTAAGAATAAATACTAAAATAAAATAAATAAGCCAAGGTTCTTTGAATTAGTCTACCATAATTTGTAGTGCTAAGTTTTAAACTAGGTTTTCCTAAATGAGTAAGAAGAAATTTTATATGAAAAAAAGACTCCAAATTTTTATGAACCTATTTGGAGGCCCCAAAATATGAGCCTATTTCCACATTGACCAAAGGTCAGAAAGTTGGAAATTATCTCTAGTTCCTTCATGGTTATTGTGCTTCTACCTCAAACAAAGATCCCACCTAGAGGTAGAGCAGAGAGTTCTGCTCTCTCGCTCTCTTGAGGTTATTTTCTACAGGTGTGGCTAATAGCCAGATCTTGTACTCCAGGAATAGAGAAGTAGATATGTTTCCACCTCAAACAAAAGTCTAAGCATCCAACTAAGTTCCAATTCCCTTAAGGAGATAACTTTGTTTTCAACCCAGGGAGTGGTTTGCCTACAGGATGTTTGGGTATGAGCATGGCTTGTTTTGTTCTAGCAACAGAAATGTTTAACTATGACTGTAGCCTGCGACTTTCAATTGGTATGTTCATTTCCTTCTATCCTGTTAATATAGCTTTTTGTCTTACTCCTACCTTTTGGGATTAGGGGTATTTTAAGCAGTTGGGAATTAAATGCGGTCAAATTTTTAGTACTCACTGGAATTCCCTCCTGTTACTATCCTATATGTTTCTCTGCTTTATTATTTTTCATTCATGTCTTCATATTCTTTACTATATTTCTAATCCCCATGTCTCTACCCTGGCAAGAGGCATTTGTGTCGACACTGGTCCCTGCCAAACTTAAAAGCATTATTTATCTCTGGGTTGTATCTTCCAGAGGAAAGGAGAGGGGCTTATTAATTAATATAACAAGAATTTATATTTATACTACTCCAGTTTCTTATGGTGATAAAGGACTATTTTTGCCCTCCTGGTTTCCTATCTTGTCCAGTCAGTAGGAGAATTACCCTTTTATCTGGAAGTCTTCAGTGTATTCAATAAAGCAATAAAAGATTATCCAAGTTTATGTCTTATTGTCATAATCTGTCCCACAAAAATGATTATAAAATACTTCCCTTTAATGGAATCATGAAAAAATAGCTAAATGAAGATCCCATGAATGGCTGCATAACACTGCTTCTAGAAGTCATTTTTTAGCATTAAAAATCCATATTTCAGGTATGGGATACTTCTTTATGAGTTGTTGTTCCATAAAGGACCAGATAGCAATGTGGGCTTTTTTATAACTTCTGATAGCCCACCAGAATTAGGTGATAAGTCTTTATTACTGAAGATACCACAAACTACCTGTAACTTCAGCTCCTGGGATCCAGTGCCTCTGGATTCCACATAGACCATACCACTTTCTAAGTTTTGAAAAGAAACAAACTTCTTTTGCACATGTCAAAAAGGGACTTGTTAGTAACTAACCCTGTGATGGTTAATCTTCACTGTCACTTTGAAGTACATATTTAAAAATCACTGTGGTGACACACTATTAACCTATGGGAATGTTTCCTGAGAAGTTTATTTGAATAGAGAAGACCCACTCAGAATGAGGGAAACACAATCCAAAGAGCTTTGCTCCTAGTCAAGTAAAAGAAAATGAAAGATAGGAAGTAAGGAGCAGCAACATTGATCTCTTTCTGCTTCCTGACTACTGGCACAATGTGATCCACTGCTCCAGGATTCCACCAGTATATATTCCTCACCATGGCAGACTGAAGTTTCAAACCATAAGCCAAAATAAACCCTTTCTTAAGTTACTATTGTGAGGCAATCATTGAAACAACTTATTCCAATATGTTGGGAGTCCCTGGTTCCAAAGGTGTAATGGTAAAAGTAAAACGCGATAGTTCCCCAAAGGGCACAATGGCAGAAACACTGCAGGTCCCTGAGAGGCGGCAAGCAGCAGGCCCTGAGACCACGAGACCA
>JABTXL010012544.1:9176583-9255467 GCA_025134845.1 Neodon shergylaensis | reverse complement strand
ACTATGGACCTATCTCTCCAGCCTCTAAAGTTATTTTTAAACCAATAAATAAAATCATAAAGGGTTTACAGTTTTAAGGGATACCATGAGTCATTTCAATACTTGCATACATAGGCATATCTAACTCATCAATATTTATCATTACTTTCTGATGAAAACACACATGGAGATGTATTTCCTAGCTTTTTAACTCATACAATATGCTATCATTGGTCAATATTTCTCTACTCCTTCCCATTAACCTATGTGGTCTCTGGTACCCACAATTCTACTCAAATTCATACATATAAATGCCTATTTCTAGCAAGGATTTTTTTTTCCCTAACAGTCCAGACTAATTTATCCAACTACTAACTTGCATGCCAAACTGGATAGTGAACTCTTACTCATTTCAAACAAAAAAAAAGATACCTGAAAGTCCCTTGTATTTCTTTCCAAATATATTTCCTCTCTCATACCATTCTAATAATTGCTTATACCAACATTTCTTATTTATGCAAATTCATACACACACACACACACACATGGGCAGTGGTTATATATAACCACTACGTAGCATCCCTGCCATCTGAATGAGCCACGATCGTCTCATCATCTCACACTAGATTATCACAATACCACAATAGCTTCTTTCAGCACTTTTTCTTGTGTTCTCTGTTCTCAACATCACATCCTGAGCAGGGTTCTGCTTTCCCTTAAAGTGTCTCCAGTAGCTTACTTTATACTTAAAGAAAAGAACTTAGTCAAAGAAAGGTCTCCACATTTCTCTGACAACTTGTTGTGTTTTAAAATCACTTTCTCATTTTTTCCCCTTCACTAATTTCCCTTGTCTATTTTTTTTGATTCACCAAATACTCCAGGTAACCTTTTACCCCACATTACTTTATACTTTGTACTTAACTTTCCTGTATCTGTTCTTCTTTTCCCAAGAACCTCTCAAAAGATGATTCTTTATCTTCTCTGCATCTTTACTAAAAAACCATCTTGGTCAGATCTTCCCAGTCCATATCACCTAAAATTACAACCTCAAACCATTCCCACTGATCTCCATTGTTTAATTTTCTCGTTATTTCTCACTTGATAATACTTTACATATTTTATGTATGCTGGCTATTACTACTTTCTCAGCAGGAGTATTAGTAATAGAAATATACATATTTTTGTTGCAATTGTTAACAGCTGCTTCTTTTGATCATAAAAAGTAGCCTGGTAATTAAGTATTTGCTAAATAAACACTCATATTTTATTTATTGGTTTTTTCTCTTTATTTAACATAGTAATATTTGACCTAGTTAGTTAGTTCATATCCTGGTAAAGGATGGGAGGCAGTTTATGTTGCTGAAGTTTATCAATGGAACCTTATAGGGCTTGTGTAGCCATAGATGATCATTGAGAAATGACAAGAATTGATGTGTGATATATGCAAACAAAGGCCAGGTTCAGATGACAATCTTTGCTGTGGTAAAGACAGAGGTTTTACTGGAGTTATCAGAGAGACAGTGAGCGTTTTTAGGGAATATGATTGTGAGGCAACAAAATTATTCCCTTAGGAAAATTTATCTGATAGCCAATGGAGACAAGCAAGACAAGATAAAGAGAATAACTAATTCAGTGGTCCTACAAATTCATGAAATAAGAGGATACACATTGAGCTATATCATGAGAAAGAAACAATGATACTTCATAACAAATCCAAAGAGAAAATTTGAAACACAGGAATCAGTTTGGGGTAATGAATTGGGATGGCAATAGCCATGCAGTCATTCTCACTGCTATCCACTTCTGCCTTCCCTAACAATGGTATTCAACCTGAGAGGAAGTATCCTCACTTCCTAAATGATCATCAGGAGCTTGCATTATGTAACCTAAAAACTAGTTCCTTGCAGTGCTGGTACCAAAGAGGGAAACCAAGTCTCTGGTTATCAATAGGTAAATTATTTCTTCCTGCATTTTTTCTGTAGACTATTTAACATCATTGCTTCGCAGCCTAGCATGACTTGAGAAGGAATGAATGCAGAAGAAAGATGACTCGTGAAAGAGTTCCTGCTTCTTTATAGTCTGCTGTAAAAGCTGAAGCCAACAAGGGTCATATCACATAGCTTCTGCATTCCTTGATTCATATGACATTGGTCCTCTTCCTCATGGAGCTAGTCTTCCATTTCTCTGACAAAATGTTGTTATTTGAATCCTTTTCTCAGGATAAACTATATCCAGGTCACAATATACAATTCTGATGTTTTAACTTGGAGACTGGGTAAATAGTGATTCCATTCAATCCTATGTGGGAGATGAATCAGTTTTATATCCATACCATGCCGCACAAAATGCTAAGGCAGTACACAAGTAAATATTGTATAGTCTTTTGCAATTTAAGAAAGATTCTGAATGATAAATATTGACTTAGAAGTTATCAGTCTAAGAACTACTTTGCAATATTGAGTACAAGAGGAGAGAGAAAGTATCTATAGATTATAACTCTGTAGAACTAGAGTTACTTGAACTATATATCTAGTTTCAGAGAGAACTATCTGAAATATAACATAAAAATTAAAAGCGTTCAGTGAAGTTACAGAAGAGAGAATTATAACAGGGGCAGATATAACTGAAATGACAAATACAAGGACTGGACTAAAAATGACAGCTTTTGCCACTTGCCTGTTACTGCTGATAATGTGTGGATTTCTTTCTCTGAAACAGAGGTGTCAGAAAACACACTACAGTAGGTTAGGCAGTGTCAGTGAGGTTGCAAAGCAGAAAAGATTATAAATTCCTTTTATAAAAGCCATTACTCAGAAGGGAGCAAGGTCACTGGCATTTTTTACCCCAAAGAGAAATATCACTGCAGCATGCTTTTCTAAATGGCATGAAACAGCAGTGGTATTTAAAATTATGCAAAGCTTATTAGAGATACCATTCTCTATATCCATTGCTAATATTAAAACTGGCAATTTTGGTAGCTGGAAGACATCACAAATCACATATAAGCATTACACTGGAATTATTGGATATGTTCATACTCTTGCAGCAAAATAATATGGAATCAATCCTCTGCCTTTGCACTCCAAGACCACAATCATCCTAAAAGACAATCTGCCCATGATACATTTAACAGTATTCCACAGAGCTTCTGTTCTTGTTATTAAGCTAAAAGACCACTCAAGCTAACATAGTATTGATAGTTATAGAGGAAAAAGGTGCCAGAAACTCCACAAGCAGAAAGAAGTACACAAGAATAGATTTAGCTCCAAGGGTACGTATAGGCATTCTGAACAGTGAATAATTGCTGCAAGGAAAATAAGAATGACCGGATCTTCTGAAAGTGTTCTGAGTCAGGAAGGTGCTGATTCTACTCTGATGAGAAGAACAAAGTAATATAAAGATACCTAATGACCAAAAAGAAAGAAATAGTGGCAAGAATTGGGATATGGATGTATTGAGAGAAAAACATCTTTCACCTCAAGTGTTTATGGTTTTATCCACACATTAACCATTGACATCATGTCTGAACCTGTATTACTTAGAGTTTGGTAGCTGTGTAAATAGAAATGTATATGCCCAGTAGATTTGTAGATTTTTCCCCTTAGTGTCTAATTAAAAACTGTATAACCCTCACCAGACCTGAGCTCAGCAAAGTCAGCTTTATTAGAGTTGCCTCTCCACATAGCTGGGAATCCTTACAGATATTACAAAACATTCTATAAAGGAAGTGATATATATATATATATATATATATATATATATATATATATGCTCAGCCTCTTTTGTCATCAGAAACACCAATTCAGAGTTTTCATCTATTGCTCACATACTATTTATTCAGGATATAATGAGTGGAGTGAAACTGGGGATGGGTGGCAGGAATGCACAGAATTACAAATTTGTCTAACCAGAAGCTGAGGAAGTGAGTGGGTACCTCTGTGGTAGATCATATGCCTAGCATGTGCTGGGCTTACTCTTTGATGCTGAAAACAAAAGGAAAGAGAATGAAACAAAAGAAGAGTTATCATTGGAGCCCACAGGTGAAAATATTTCCTAAATATTTTACTTCTGAGCCTTTGACCTATAAGGAGCTTCTAGCCTCCGAAACTGGGAATGTGACTCTGTAAGCCTCCTATATAAACTGCTTACTTTGAGCGTCCTCCCAGAAGAAAGACACTTATTGTCCTGAAATTAAGTCTTTCAAATATACAACACAAATACCTTTCTGTAACACCATTTTCTCAAAATTGCATTTTTTGCTTCAATTTGCATACTGAAAAGGTCTGTCAAGATTTTTCCTTTTCTAAAGTAAAGGAAGTATGGCCTCAGAGGAGATCTCAATAACATTTCCAGCTTAATTATTATCAAAAGTGGAGTTAATAAAGTCAAATAGCAGTTAGACATACATAAAATTTATTTTTTTAAATACTGTCAAACAATAGGAACCAGCATATCAGACATAAAAAAGCAAGTAATGATGAGAGACGGAGGCCAGATGAAGGGTGAGGGGCTACCTCTAACTGTAGTGGCTTAATGCATGCAAAGCCTTCAAGGTTACCCCACAAAGGAAAGTAACAAGTCCTCACTGAATATCCTCACTGAATCAGAGGCAAGGGAAAACCATAATTGCTAGAGCTCCCAAGTAGACACCATGCTAGTCTAAACCCTTTCTGTTGTCAAGGAAAGTTCATTTTTTTAATCTTATCTTATCTCTAGTTTCATTTTTCTTGGAAATCTCCCACTGTTATTATTTTTAAATTATATCCAACTAATCCCTGTTCTCGGAGCATGCCTCTCTTTGCATTCTATCATGAAAATAACTTCCATCGCATGTCTTTGGAGTAGCATAATGTCCTCCTTGCCAAAACTCGATGGTCAAATTGAAACTGCCATTTTGAATGACCTGACTCTACCCATAATCACAACTGATCCTTTTATTCTCCTAATCTACACTATGTCTGTGGTGGGCTGAGTAATGCCTCAGATATGGTGATCTCAATTTTTCTTCATGTGATGAAGGTAAAGATATTCTTTATAGATTTTGGTGTAGGAAAATCATTCTTGATGGACAAGTTGATTCTGGTAGAGTGATAAAATTCTATAGTAGAGAAAGGCAAAAAAGCCACAATAAGATGCTGGAATGGAAGAAAGGGGAACAGAGTTAGAACTTAGAGGGGAGAGACTGAAAGATGTAATATTGTAGGTTTTGAAGATGGACACTCTGGCTGAGAACCAAGAAAAACAAACAAGTTCTAGAAGCTAGAAAATACAAAGAATAGGTTATTTCCTAGACTTCCAGAAAGAATCTTTCTTTCCCTTATTTCCAAACTTCAGACTATTAAAGCTACGGGATAGAAATAAAACCTTGTAAAGTCACTAACTCTGTGTTTGTTAAAACAGGAATCCTGTGGCTTCTCTCAACACTGATAATCCATGAATGTATTACTTAATCTATTTATGTTCATCTCATGATACTGGAATGTATTTTAAATAGTCGTGATCAAGTCATTTTGATTTCTAATTTCTTATAATGTATCACAGTACCTGAAACTCTGAGGCTATTTGTTCAATGAATGGATAAGTGAGAAAAACAAACACTGTCAGAACTCCTCATTTCAAATCTGTTCCTTCATCAGCAAACTCCTATCCCAGTTTTATTGATTCAATCAGTGTCTTAAACAAGCAAAGAATTATTATTTTAAGTTTGAAATAAAGTTTAAAGTTCATATATCCATTACCAAGATATCTTCAGAGTATTATTTTATTCCAAGGTAGGTCCACATCGAGAATAATTAAAGCTTCATAGGAAGATGAATTTTGAATCATGTTTTAAAACCCAAATAAAGTTTAAGACTGAATTTGTTGCATGAAACATCAGAGAGAGAACTTAAAAGTGCCTGATGGACATGGTTGAACAATGAGCTCTCACAGTAGCAGAAGCTATTATGCAAGCTGCCAAGGGATTAAAAACAACCTATATTCTTACCAGTTGTAAAGCCTATGAACCACAACAATGAACATCACGGCAAAATATCCCCGAGGGTGTAATAGTAGTACTTACATCATATGGATAACCAACATCCATTTAATTGTACTTAAACTCTATTTAGTAGGATGAAATTCATGCCTGGTACTGTAATTCAGCAAACTACCCTTGGCTGATAAGGTCACGGACTCTAGAAGAGAACCTACTACCACTACCTTTCTACATCAAAATAATATTTAACTGCATTCTAAAGACCTATACATAAATCCACAGATAAGTTTAGCTTTCACCCTTCATCAACAAAATTCTTTTTTTTTTGCTGCTGCTGCAGCAGCAGCAGACAAAGACCATTATGATAACCCTAAATTGATCAAAATACAAAGAACAATTGAGCATGGAGTACCAAGGACCAATTGATAAGTCTGCAATATTAATCTTCCACCTAAAGCTCAATGGGCATCACAGAAGAGGGGACAGCAGAGGAGTACAGTGTCTGCTCTGAGATAGTGACTTGTAAGTGTGACAAGGAAGCTGCAACTGTGAAATCTAAAACCTATAGTCACCTAATCAAGACCTGAATGTGAAATTGTTGACATGCCAATTCAAATGGGGAAAATCTCAAAAGTCCTATCCAAAAATGAAAAACTACAGGTAATAATGGAATCTAAGAAAGGAAAAATTACTCTTCTGTTGGGATGAACCCTTCATAGGTTATCTGATGTGGGATTCCCTCTGTATTCTGTGAACAACATTGGTTAATAAAGAATCTGCTTTAGGCCTATTGCAGTCCAGAATAGGGCAAGGTGAAAATCCCAAGCAGATAAAGGAGGAGAGAGTAGGTGGGGTCAAAGAGACGCCATGTAGCCTCCAAAGGAGACAGATACCCTGGAACCTTACCAGTAGGCCACAGCCACGTGGTAAAATATAAAGTAATAGAAATGGGTTAATTTAAGATGTAGGAGCCAGCTAGAAATATGCTTAGGCTGTTGGCCAAACAGTATTGCAATTAATATAATTTCTGTGTGATTATTTCAGGTTCGGGCATCCAGGAACGAACAAGCAGTTTCCACCAACAATTATCCAGTCACAAGAGGTCAGCCCTAAACACATAAATGTGCAAGCAACATTAAATGAACTCTACAGACAGTAGAGAGAGATGAGTTATCTAGATGGATGGACAGATTTGCAAATAGAAAGAAAGTATAATTTAAAAAGAAAAGGTTGTGAATTTAAGAGTAAGTGGGGGAACACAAAAGGAGTCAGAGGCATAGAGGGATGGCAGTAATAATACAAACTTGATACCCATGTATACAGTTCTCCAAAAATTAAAAGGCAAATTAAAAAAAAAATTCTATGTTGATCCAGCCTAAGTGGTAAGTATCTGAGAAACAGAACTTGGGGTTTGAGGTGGAAGCTACAATTGAACAGCATCCCAGCATTGCCCAACCTGAGATGCATCCTTCCTAACAACTTTGTCCACAGTTCTCATTTGTGTGAACAAATTCTTCCCTGTAGGTGAGACTCACCATCCATTACCTCAGAAGTCATGATCTCCATATCCATGGCCTTAACAAGATGCAATACTTTACTGTCAATCTAAGTTGGATCTGTGAATGCATTTGTCTAAATAAATATAATTTTACAATCAGAGTTAAGACAAAAAAAACCTCAGTCTATAATTTATGTTTTGGATAGTATCTTTTGGTGGATTGATCTGTGAATTTTACCATCATGGAAAACATTTTGATGAGAAATGACTTCAGGTTCTCAACACAGCACTAAAATATCATGCTGTTTATGATCCAAGCTAAATCTTAATTTCGAAGGAAATAAATATGCTTAGCATGCCAAGTAAACAGCTTTAGGAAGTGCATCTGCTTTTAATTCATCAGCATTGAAAATATGAACAGAATGGAACTTAATTCTGATTGTCTTTTACAAGCTAAATATGTGGCCACGATTTGGGGGCCCTAACATGCATGCACTTGAAACTTTTCACTGGCAGTGATGCCAAAGCACCATTACATTCCCAGGTTGTAGAGAAACAAACTTCCTTCTCCAATCACAGGAAGAAAACAACTTGGGGAGTTGGTTCCCCTAGCATATCTTGTTCAGAGGCAGCCTATTTCTTCCTGATAGTGCCAGGCAACTTAAATGACGAGGGCCTCTGCTTCTCACTGAAATGCAAAGGAACCTGATTTAGCCATTCAGCGAAAGGCGGATGCTGTAAGAAAACTGGAAGATGCTTAAATCCTAGGTTGAGCTTATGATTTATGTGCAATGTCCTCCAGGAGATATGAGGAAAGTTTCAAAACACATAGTCCCCAGGCAGCCTAAGCACAGGGTGCAGGCATTTAAACAAGAATGATCCAACTGGGCCCTTGGATCTGCGGTGTTTTTCACTGGGGATGGTTTTCCTATAATATATACTTTCTTTTGCGAGCAACTCAGAGTCAAGGTGTAGAAGTAAACTCATACTACAGATCTTGGCTAAAGAATATCAACACTGAAATTGTGTGACGTGTGAAATGAACACTGAAGAAATGTTAACATAAAATAATACAGCCTAAAATTATAAGGTATCCATAGTCCTCATACAACGAGAAAAGAGATACCAGGAGGAGCAAGAATGGTTATTCTTTCATTGGATGATAACCTAGCTATGATAGGTTAACTATTTCTCTGCTTAAGGATAAAAAGGAGAGGGGTAGGGGATAAGATAGAGAATTTTAAATATTATTTCAGAAAATTTACCTTTAATTTTAATTATGGCCTCTTGATACTCACTGTGACAAATATGGCATATGTTCTTCATGATCATTTTTGCTTGTCAACCAGTGCCACTAACACATCAAAGACTTCTCCATGATGCTGTTCTACACTTCAATGTGCATCTCTGTTAATTGTGGTTTCATGTTATAGAGCAATCAGCTTTCTGCTTGTGCAAAGAGATAAATGTATCTCTTTATTTGTATCACTGACAATGTATAAATCAATCATTTGAAAACATGTATATAAAAAAAACCTTTTGGCAAGGGAAAACAATTTCTCTCTCCTTAAATACTACCCAACAATGCACCATAGTGCCATTTCCAACCATTTCTTCCTTGCTCTCCCCCAAGTGCTGGGTACAGAACACAGTGCTTAGTCCAGAAGATAATGAAGATAAAGAAGACAAGGAAACCCCCTGGAAAAGGAATCACCTTCTATACTGGGGCTCTGACCTCTTCTTTTCCTTCTTCTACATCACTGTGTAGCTGAAAGCAGATAAGAATCCATGGACAATATTTTATCATCAGATCCAAGTGCAGGAAGTCATCATTCTACACAGTCTCCAAGCACCATGAAGTCGCAGCAAACAAAAGCCCAGCCCAGCATATGTGCCCCTGCTTTATCAGTCATGTCATCAAGTCTCACCTCATCTCTTCATGTGTTGATTAGTCTCCCCTGCTTCTAAATAGCCCAGGATTATTTCGATGTACTTAGAGAAGGAAGTATGCAGAGTTTGGCCTTGTTTATTCTTTCTGGAGAAATAAAATATTATTCTCCTCCCATTTAGACTTCATCTTTTCTTCCTCCTTCCCATCTCCTTGCCACACACATATTCTGAGCGTCATTCACTGTTTCCTCTTATTATTAAATTAAATATTCTTGTATTTTTGAGCAATGATTAAAAAAAGAAGAAATAACTTGAAAAACTTTAGAACTAAGGGCAATAATATCTAAGAAACTTTAGTTACAAAATTGTTTTGTAGTTTTATTTTTGCTGTAACTTAATAACTCCACACCCATAAGAGTTGAATTGAAATGAGCTAATAGTTACTGAAAATAAGCCACGCATCAAGCAGGGCTGTTAGGAGCTGGTAGGGCACTATCTAAATTCCATTGAAAAATTTTCTTACTAACAAGGCTTTGTCTTGGAACGCAGGGAGAGAGGTGACTAAGAGGAAGAGAGATGGGGTGGGAGGCTGGGTCTAGATTATCTCAGTCATCAAATTTGTTTCTTCATTTTCTGTGCATAGTATCACACTGCTGTTTTCTGAAGTGGGGAGCAATGGATCTTGGGGAGAGGGAAAATAGAGGTAAGGACTGGAAGGAGTGGAGGGAGGGGAGGCAGCAGTTGTGATGTATTGTAAGAGAGAATGATTTGAAAACGTTCTAATAAGTGATCTTTCCTGTTCATATACTATTGTGCATGCAAACTTAAACACGAGCTTTATCAGTCTGCCATGATCCATGAGAGGACTAAAAACATCTTTGTAAAGCTAGTTCTACACATGTAGTATGATTGTTGGTTGCTATTCTCCTTCTTTTTTGTTTGTTTGTTTTTCAAGACAATATTTCTCTGTGTAAGAGACCTGGTTGTCCTGGAATTAGCTTTTATAGACCAGGTTGGCCTCAAACTTACAGAGATCTACTTGCCTCTGCCTCCTGAGTGTTGGGATTAAAGACGTTCACCACCATTTTTTAAAGTTTTATTTACAGTCAGTTTCCAAGAGCTACAAAATTATATTAAAAATACATGAAGTGTTAAATTTTCTGTAAAGATCTGCTGTTACCTCAGCAGTGGTTTGTAAAACTATGTTACATGGATTAAAGAACAGCAAAAAGAAAAGGTAACAGAAAGAAAAAATAGAAAAGGAGCAGAAATTCAGTGAATACACAGGGAGGTGAAAATTTTTGCTTCTATTATAGGAATCCTGTCAAGTAATTTTAGGAACTGCAATATCTAAACCTAAAAATGCTTCCATATGCTGTTTGTCTAAGGGTCTTGTACAAAATAATAATATCAGTGAACCTTATATATTCTCTAGCAATATTAACCTAAATAAACTGAACCATGTGTTTTATAATTCCCTCATGTTTAAATAGTAAAGGATGTTTCTATAAAATCATGAGGAGATTTTTAAATTAAGAAAAAAAGCACAAAATAGTAGAAACTTAAATAAAGACTAAATTTTTTATATAAAAACATTGGTGTTGGGGGAGGTCGTTTGTTTCATTCCCAGCTGTTTGGTAACTCAGACCCAAAATAACCACACAGAAAACTATATTAATTAAATCACTGCTTGACCCCTTAGCTCTAGCTTCTTATTGGCGAATTCTTATATATTAATTTAACCCATTTCTATTAATCTGTTTATGGCCACATGGCTGTGGCTTACCAGCTAAAGTTCCAGCCTCTATCTCCAGTGGGGCTACATGGCTTCTCTCTGACTCCACCCTTCTATTTCCCAACATTCAGTTTAGTTTTCCCCGCCTAGCTCTCTTCCCCTATAGCTCTGCTATAGACCCAAAGACCCAAAGCAGTTCCTTTATTAATCAATGGTAATCAGAGCAAACAGAGGGAAATCCCACATCACATTGGAGGCAGTGCTGATGGACTTGGGATATAATAGAGTCATACATCATATAACTAGGATAAATATTAAATCTTAGCCATCAGTTTTCTAAGACAAATCTCATTTCAAACTTAAATATGTTTCCTCTCTTGACACCATGATTATAAAAATTCAAAGAGACAATATTTAAGAACAAGTCATCATTTGTGGAATATTCCATTGCATCTGGAATAAAACCTGTGGTTCAATGTGACCAGCATAGTGATGACTATTCATTGACTAACTGGGTAAAATGTCACAGTCTACCCATCTCATCTCCACCCTAATAAAGTGGCGGTGATGTCACCTTTTCCATTCCACCTATTCTTGTGAGATGGCTTTTCATGTAGATCCCATTCTTATTCTCTTTAAACATTGGCTTTACAGCTCCATTAAAATTTTAGGAAGCAAATCAAGAAATCAAGACTAGTCTTGTTCCAGAAAATTAAAGAAACATGTATTTTGTTTTTTAGTCTCTCTCTCTGTATGAGTATGTAGTGTGTGTGTGTGTGTGTGGATTGATCTCCAAAAATATACAAAGAACTCAAGAAACTAGACATCAAAATACTAACTAATCTAATCAAAAAATGGGGCACAGAACTGAACAGAGAATTCTCAGCAGAGGAATCTCAAATGACTGAAAGGCACTTAAGGAACTGCTTAGCATCCTTAGCCAGCAGAGAAATGCAAATCAAAATGACTTTGAGATACCATCTTACACCTGTCAGAATGGCTAAGTTCAAAATCACTAATGACAGCTTATGTTGGAGAGAATGCAGCTTAAGGGGAATGTTTTTCCATTGTTGGTAGAAGTGTAAACTTGCTGTTTCTCAGAAAATTGGGAATCAATCTACCTCAAGACCCAGCAATACCACTCTGGGGCACATACTCAAAGGGTGTACACTCATACCACAAGGACATTTGTTTGATTATATTCATAGCAGCATTCATTATTCATAATATCCAGAACCTGAAAACAACCTGGATGGCCCTCAACCAAAAAACAGATAATGAAAATGTGCTACATTTACACAATGGAGTACTACACAGTAGTAAAAAAATGGTAACATCTTGAAATTTGCAGGCAAATGGATGGAAATAGAAAAAAAATCCTGAGTGAGGTGTAAATCTTTTTCCCAGAAAGAAAAAGATTGTATGTACTCATTCATAAATGATGTTAGACATAAAGAATAACCAGCCCCAGAAAAGCCAAGACCTAGGAAGATACTAAGAGAGATATATGTGGATCCCATGAGAAGAGGAAAATAGACAAGATCTCCTGAGTAAATTGGGAGTGGAGAGGGGATGGAAAGGTAAAAGTGAAACAGAGTAGGGAGGTAAGAAAGGGAAAAGGGAGGAGAACATAAAGGATTGGAAGGTCATGTTGGGAGAAGGACAAAGAGGGAGAGCAAGGAAAGAGTTATATTGATGAGGGAGCCATTATGGGGTTACTGAAGAGCCTGGCAGTAGGGAAATTCCCAAGAATCCACAATAATAACTTCAGGTAAGTGTTGTGGGATAATGCTCTTCTACTCTTTAAAGATTTGTCACTTGTATTGGTTTAATAAGATGTTGATTGGCCAGCAGCCAGGCAGGAAGTTTAGGTGGGAAAACCAGACTAGAAGAATTCTCGAAAGAGGAAAGGCTCAGTCTACATTTACCAGCCAGATACAGAGAAAGCAAGGTGAGAATGACTCACTAAGGTACCAAGCGGCACAGCTATACATAGACAAGAATTGCAGGTTAGTTTAAGTTATAAGAGCTAGTTAATAATAAAACCGACCTAATAAGCCAAACAGTTTATAAATAACATAAACTTCTGTGTATTTTTTGGGACTGAACAGCTGTGAGGCTGGACAGGACAGAAACTTCTATCCATAGCTAATAATTTAAGCAATAGTGGAGAAGGTACCTTAACTGTCGTTCCCCTGTAAGCAAATTGATGACTACCTTAATTGTCATCCTACAACCTTCATCCAGTAACTGATGGAAACAGATGCAGAGATCTACTGGGCCGAGCACCTAGAGTTCAGTTGTGGAAAGGGAGGAGCGATAACATGAGCAAAGGGGTCAAGATTATGGTGGGGAAATTCACTGAAACAGCTGACCTGAGCTAGAGGGAGCTCACTGACTCTGGACTGACCCCTGTGGAATTTGCAAACTAGACTCTCTGAATGTGGGTAACAGCTGTGTGGCTTTGGCAGTTTTGGAGCCACTGGTCATGAAGCCAGTATTTATCCCTAGTACATGAACTGGCTTTTTTGAGCTCATTCCATAAGAAGGAATATCTTGCTCAGCCTAGATAATGGAGAGAGGGTTGGTTCTGCCCCAAGTGTTATGACAGATTTTGTTGATTCATAAGACACTACACCCTCTCTGAAGAATGGATGTGGACTGGGGTCGGGGGAAGGTCTAGCAAGCAGAAGTAGGGGAAGGAGAGGAAACTGGGATTGACCTGTAAAGTAAAAAAGATTTTTTAAAAGAATAAATTAAATTTAAAAAAAAGCTCAATTTGTACAATTTGAACACAACCTTCACTGGCATAGAATTTAAAACGCTACTGTCATTTCCAACCGTAAACACAAACCTGTGTAGTAACAATGAATCTTTGATGGCCACAATCCAGGAAGGAAGGCTTTACTGACACAACTGTAGAGAGCAGAGTGACCTCCAGAATAAGTACTGAAGTTCTTTACGTTTGCCAAACAAGCTAACACCATATAGACAGAATATTTCTTCAGTTAACCATGGGATACCTTGAAGTACTGGAGGATGATAGAAACCTGGAAATCTCACCTGTCTCCTCCCTTTTGTCATGCCTGGCTTCCCTGACCTAGGAGTCCTATTTTTTTTTTGTACAGCCCCACATCTCCTAGTAGTGTTGACCCAGAAATTTGACACAGTAAGTCTCACGTGTCCACTTCTTCACACTCTGCACTTGAACAAAAAGCCAGAATTTCTTTTGCGCAAAAGACTCTTCCTTTCAATATCACCAAAATTTCTCCTTTCCTTAGAAGAAGATATGAATAAGAGTGAGTGTTCTGTATTGTTGATGAAGATGAGACGGGAAGAGGGGTAATGAAGACACATGAAGATACACAGAAGCAGGAACTTCTATTCAAACAGACAACTGGAAACTAGTTTGCTTGTGATTGGTCCGTGAAGATAAAGCAAATAGAAGAAACTGCTCAGCTCAATTCGTTGTCAAAGAGACTTTTTGGATTTATTTTATCTCAATACAAAGCTGAAACTTTGTTTCAACATATCTGTCATAATTTGTTTGTAACTTTGCAATTGTAAGTTTGTGATATAAAAGTACAGAATCTTCATAGCCATTTTCTAAATAAATAAGAGACAGGTTGTCATGTGCTGTAAAGTATGTACTTTTCAGATGATAAACTAATTTTTAAAAGACACTGTGTAGTAGTGTTTTTAAATGCACCATAATTTTATAAATACAAAAACTTCAACAATGTATATGTATCCGTCTTTGATAATTTAGTGACTATTTTTCTTTTACCCACACTTTCTAAACTCGTTATAGCTCTTCCAACATTTTCTTAAATTCCAGAACAAGTATATTCCTTAATAAATGAATACTTAATCTAACCTTCCTCCTACTGAATTTTGTTACTTAGATAAAATTATGTGACTACTTAATATTTTTCATGACAGATACTATATGGTTTTTCAAGACAATGGGATTAATGTCCTATCAATAACTTTCAAGGCAAAACAACTTCCATTCATAAATTTAAATCTGGATTGTGTATTTATTAGCAATCCTTTCCTACTTACAGCTTCTCTTGGGAATACCTAGCTTGTAAAAATGGACAATAAATGCCCTATAAAAGACACATTAGGCAATGGAGTAGAAGATATATTTTGTAGTATGATTGTCACTTTTGTTTTACCTAGACTTTTCCAACTCATGATAAAAACTGATTCCTAACCAGTGATAATATTATCCTTTTTGAGACCTCTTAAAAATAGATAATTTCAATATTTATCTTTTCAATGAAGCATGAACAACAAAAGCTTTTGTTGCATATTTATTTGAAGTATGTGATTTCTTTTCAAGAGAATTTGTGTTTTTAACTCCCAAGAAAATATTTGGTGCAAAAATATTTGCTAATTGTGAGAATAATGCAATGAGTAGTCCTTACCCATAAGACTACATGGAAGTACCAAAGGAAAGAAATTGGCTGAGGGAAAGTTGCTTAGATGATACAAATAGGCTAAAGAATAATAAAAAGGGATTAGCAATCAGTGATTCAGCTTTTAATTAAAAATAAAAATTCATGAGATCCTGTGCAAGCATTAAAGTACAGAAAGCTAATATTTGTTCATAAAACCATCTCACTGAAAGTTGAATGAGGAATATTAAACCATTAGACTACTTATGAGATAGAGCAAAAGAGTTCATTTACTTCCTTAATAAATAAAAATAAAAAAAGTCCTCTGAAAGGCAACCATGGACAATAAATACCTTCTAAACAACACATTGTACAAAGGGGTAGAAGATCAACAAATAAATTTTGCAGTATGATTGTCGTTAGATAGCTGTAGTTTTTGTTTGCTGTTGTCATCTTTGAAAGGATGTAATCTTTCTACTATTCTCTCATTATATTTTCTAGTCATGAAGCCCAGTTGATCTTCCATGATTGGGATCTAAATATAAAATGCCCTCCACAGACTTACGTGTTTAAACACATGATCACTGGCTGATGGTGCTATGTGGGGAAGTTGAGAAGACCATGATAGGGAAAATCACAGAAACAGTTGACCCAAGCAAGTGGGAGCTCACTGACTCTGGACTGACAGCTGGGAAACCTACATAGGACCAAACTAGGCCCTCTGAATGTGGGTGACAGTTGTGTGTGGCTTGGGAAGTTTGTGGGGCTACTAGCAATAGAACCAGTATTTATCCCTAGGGCATGAACTGGTTCTGTGGAGCCCATTTCCTATGAAGGGATAACTTGCTCAGCCTAGATACAGTGGGGAGAGCCTTGTGGTCCTGCCCCAAGTGAGATGACAGACTTCGTTGTCTCCCCATGGGAGGCCTCATCCTCTTTGGCGAGTGAATTGGGGATGGGGTGGATGGAAGTTTGGGGGGAGCAAGACAAAAGAAGAGAAAAGGAACTGCGATTGGTATGTAAAATAAGATCATTTTTTAATTTTGTTTTAAAGAAAGAATTAGAACATCCAGAAAGAAGTGGGTCACAGGCAAGGACCCTCAGGCTTTCTAGCTGAGCCCCACGTCCCATTAAGTCTATGCTTCCCTATAATGGATACAGTGTAAGTAACCAGGCTACAGATATGTCCACCATGTCTTCCCTGGCAGCTGTCTTGTTTTCCCACCATGATGAACTGTATCTCTCTAGAACCATAAGTCTATATAAACCTTTGTTTCTTCTTATGGTACTTCTGGCATGATTGTTTTATAAACTTTATGAAATTCATTCTTTGATGTTCCTATTCATGCATATGATACATTCTGTTTACTACTCACCATAAACAGCCCTTAACTCCTTCACTACCCTCTTCCCTACAAGGTCCTTTCTCTCTTTCATGTATTTTGTTTTATATTATCACTTGTGACCATGGACTTGGGTGATCCTTTGTAGCCTGCTGGTGTGAGCTACATGGTGTATCCTATCTATAAACTGTAGACATTTTGTCCCTCCACTATAAATACATCAGTAGCCTGGTGAGTCTCTCCTGGATCCTTAGTTCACTGTTGACTATACAAGTCTTAAACTGGTGTACTCCAGGTAGCTATAGCAATCATGAGATCATGATCATATTGGTTGTGCCATGCTTAGAAGAATTCTCCTGCCTTCTAGTTCCTACATTCTCTCTTCTATGGATATTCAGTAGACTTTGTGCAGATGTTATAAATGTCCCATTTAGTTGTAAACACACAACTGCTAATTATGCTCAGCACCTTGAGCAGTTATGTGTCCTTGTAACTACTGTTGCAAAAAGAAATTTCTCCAAGGATAAAAGTAATATGCAACTGGGGGTATAAATACAGACACTAAAAGCCAGTTTGACACCACAATAATTTAGCTCAATAACAGGAATAATTTCCCTTCTCTGTGTCAAGACCTCCTCAACCATAGGGTGTGGGCAAGTTTTACATTACTGGGCTTGAACAGTCTCTTATGGCATAGGTCTCCTATCCAATTAGAGAGTGTTAGTCAACCCCATAATTACTTGATACAACTATACCAGTGAGAAAATCTTGCCTAGACTGTTGGTAATGGAGTTTGTAGGGCTCATAGTTACTTCAGACACTTAATGCCCTTTTCCCCAGTAGTCTGCACAGAACGTGTAAACACTACAGAAGCTAGTCAACAGGAATGAAGCCCCAGCTAGTTCCAGCTTGCTTTGTCTATATCTTTCAACCAAGATGTGTGTTATCTTCAGAAATAGAGTGTTATCAACTAGTCTTGTTTGCAACCAACAGGAACAACAAAAGCTTGTATTATTATTATTTTTTTGTATTATTAGAGTAAGAGGTACTCAGGGCTTCTTTAACAAATGCTCATAAGGAGGTCTTGTATCTTAGACTAAGGTTTTTATTTGATAGCCCATTATCTAATCCTACAGAATCTCAGTGGATTTCAAGTGCTTTTATGACTCCCTCAAAAATTAAAAGTAGAACTACGGTATGATTCAGCTGTTGTACTGTTGGTTATTTAAGCAGAGTGAAGCAGAGATCTCTGCATCTTCATCCACATTGTGACTTTATTTCTATTATCGAAACCATGAACCAGCTAGGTACACAGTAACATTTAAATAGAGAAAGAAGATGTGGTATGGGCATACATTAGGAACAACACACTTATGTCATTTTCAAGACAATGCACAGAACTAGAGTATATTATACTAAGTAAAATAAGCCAGAAGCAAACAAGTACAATTGATTAGGATGATCAAAAAAAAAAAAAGAAAGAAAGAAAAAGAACTAGTGGGATATAAGAAGAGACCAAGGGAAAGAAAACAAGACAGGAGGGAGGGTGGCCTTAATCAAAGCTCATGAATTCATATCCCATTACTTCATGCAATTAATATACACTGATAATTATTACTGTTAAAAGAAAATATATGTACATAGGAAATATCAAAGTACATAGAGGAAGTCAAAGAGATTAATATTAGATCTGATAAGACCAAAAATCACATGTCTGATAGCCTTGTTTAGAGAGAGTTTGCTATTTAATGGTTTTTCCTGAGTGAGCAGTCATGTCTGGTGATCTATGAGCTACCTGACAAGTTATGTTGATAACTTATCCATCCTTTCATTCTCTCTCCATATCCCTCATTGTTTTTTTTTACTGAAGTGCAGAATTTTCTAATTTGGTATGATGATGGAAAATTAAAGTTCTTCTGTACCAAATAGAAATAAGCCCCTTGGAAAAGCTTAGTCTTAATAATATTTCCCAAGACAAATACTATTTTTAGTATAAATTGTAGCTTCCCGTCGTTGAACAAGCTGATTGTTCACTAAATCCCTTAATTCCGCAATTTTAAAATGTATAACTCTGAAGAAGAAAACCTTTTTCTTCTAAAGTTATTTCCCATGAAGTTACAAAGCAGAGACAGGGTGAGAACACAATGCCTGTCCTTCAGGAACAGAACTGAATTAGTAGACAACGAAGTGGTGGCCAATCACAGGCCAGCTTCCCTTCCTGAAGACACTAGGTGGTAGAGCCACTTTCTAACAGATCTCTGGCCTGAGGTTGAAAAGCTTATGATCTTATCCTCTTTGAATGGGTGCAATATTTAGTACTGGAAGAATGAAATGTTGCACTGTTTCAGTTAGTTCAATGGTCTATAATCACCTAGTCAACACACTATCAAATGAATAAGCATTGTTGTACAAATATATTTACAAAAGGTGAATCCCCCTTCAGAAATAATGAAGTATGCCAGGCCAGAGTTTCTCTATCACAGAAAGGTTACTTCTAAAATATTTCTTTGAGAGGGCTACTCACAGGAAGCAGGCAGTATTTACTCCTCAGCTCTATAGGTTCTAACACATTCGTTTCCATGTTTATTTTCAAGACTAGTCATTTCTCCAAATAGGTTATAGAGATGGCCAGCAAGCACATAAAAGTTGTCTATTTTCATTAATCATCAAGGAGATGAAAATTCAAACCCAAATGATCTATCACTTCACAGCTAGTGGGTGTCTAGTATCAAAAAGATGAGACAGTATTGTTGGAGAGTGCACGGAAGGAAAATCATGCCTACTATTGGTGGAAACAAATGATAGAACAGCTATTATGGAAAATGTTATAGAAGTCTCTTCTCACCCTGCCCTCAAATAGAAGTGCCATATGACTTAGCAATTCCTCATGGATATACATCAAAGGAAATGAAGTCAATACCTCATAGAATTATTGATCATGAAGGGAAACAGCATGATTATAAACAAGCTAATAAACAGGAAAACTTGTGATATTTTTTAGTAACTCTATAAGTAATAACTTATTTTGATGTCTATAAACCATGTATTCAATATATAATGCAATATTATATACAAAAGTTGTAATTTGTATAGGGAAGCATTTTTAAGTTCTATGAAAATCAAAGAGAAAAAGAGAACCTCCATCTTAGCTTCCCTTTCTATTGCTGTGATGAAAAAAAAATGACCAATTTAGGAAGGAAAAGGGTTAATGCACTTTAGCACATCTGCCACTAGAGGAGTCAGGGCAGAACCAGAGGCAGAAATGAAGCAGAAAGCATGCTGGAGTGCTGCCTACTGGATAGCTGTCTATGGATTACTCACCCTGGTTTCTTAGACCACCAGAGCCACCTAGTTAGGAGTTCCATTGCCCAGAATTGGCTTTGCTTTCCAACATCAATGGTAAATCACAAAAATAAACCACAGGGATGCCTGCAGGCCAATCCAATTGAGGCAACTTCTTAACTGAGTTTCCCTCTCCCAGATGTTTTTAGTTGTGTCAGTCTGACAAAAAACCTAACCAACACACATTCTTATTTACAACAGCCTGGATGAACATTATTCTTGCTAAGTGAAAATGGCCAGACACGAAAAGAAAAAATACTGCATATTCATTTTGCACATGGAAGCTGATGGAAAATAGGACTAAATACGTGAGGTAAATATAGAAGCATAGTGAGTTTCAGAACCATAGAACCATGGGTGGGGTTTCAAAGAGCTGGTCCAATGGACATAGCTGTACTTGCACAAGGCAAACGCATCTAGAGATTTAAAGCAGGACATATTGGGTGAGGTTAATAATATTTATTGTGTATGTGAAATTTGCAACACAATAGATTTCATTCGCCTTTATCTTACAAAAAGCTAACAGAAAAGGAATAGGTAACTATTTGAAATGAAGGATATGCTAATTTACCTGACTATATAATAATTGTACTAACTATGTGCATGGAAATACTGTCATACAAATTAAATATATACAAAAAAGACATTAAAAACAAGGGCATTATCTGCTCCAAGAATTATTTTCTAAACAGTAAGGAAATTTTTCCTGACACCTCAACTCCCAGAATGTGTAGATACTGCTGTGGAAGTCTTGGTTTGAAAGTTTTAGTAATTATTTTAATAAATTGTCTTTCTTGTAATGCTAACCAAAAAAAAAATATCTGTGATCTTACCTGAATATTTATGATACAAGATTTATGTGAAAAAAGTAATACCTTTTCCATATACCAGCAAAGTATAATTTATATGAATCACATTCCTAAAAAAACAAAATTGACTTTATAGAATGTATCCTAGGATTCAGCCGACACAATACATAAACTAATAGAAGAATAAAAATTTAAAACTCTACAGAAATATAAACTTTATTAAAATGATATACTATGTCTTATAATGGGAAGACAAAATATGTAAATTGATTGCAGTTTTATAATAAAAAAACACTATGTCCATATAATCCAAAATGAAATGTCACTAAATTCCACTTTAATGAGTTAATCCTAAAATATTATACAGGAAAAAATATGTGACAGAATAGACAAACTATAAAAAATATAAAGATATTTTGAAAAACAAGATGTATATGTATGGATTGGGGATCTTTAGAAATGGTTTATACATTAAAATGTATAACTATATTAAGAGAAAACATCAGAATATCAATGCTTAGATATATATACTCATCAGTTAAATTTTGTGACATGTGTAGCATTTGAAGATGATGAAATAAGGAGTTCCTACAACAAGTTCTATAAAATTGAGGAAACAAGTCACAGGCTTGAGAAATCATGCCTCAGCAGAAGTGGCAGCTAGTACCTATAATCTACTTGTCCAGAGTTTGAAATTTCAAGGCCAGCCTACGATACTTACTGGACCTTGTCTCAAAAATGAGCTTAAATTCACAGTGTATTAGAGTCTCAAGATTACAATAAAAAATCAAAGCTATAATATACAGGTTTACACAGGAGGAGATGTTTATGGTATTTGTTAAAATGCACTGTCCTGCATGGGATCAAACAAATGCAACTAAGATACAACACTTATCTGAAACCGGAAAGATTGGAAAGATTTTTTTCTTTTGCCATCTAAAAACACTTAAATTATATCAAAAGAAAGCAAGCAAAATAAAGACCTATCTTGAAATGAGACTTTGAAAAAGACCAGGAGAATGAATACTAAACTTAGAGCAGTAAATTTTCATCTGCTAGCAACAGAGAATCATAAAAGGTTTTTGACAAGGAGAGCAAAATGATCAAAGATGCCTTTTAACAATGAAATGTGTTCAGCCACATCCAGAATGAATCAGAGTGGCAGTGAGAGGTGGGTGGTGGGCAGAGGGCTATGCACACAGCTGTGGAGTCGGACACAGGATCAATTAGGAAGCAGTTAAAATACGAATACAACTAAGGACAATGACCACTTTGGTAGCCATGGTAAAACAAAAAACCCAATCTGAGAATCTGAAATTCTGAGAGCACAGAATGTTAGTGGTTATTGAATGCCAATATTTATTACCAATTCTGACTTTCCTGTGGTCACATGAACTGTGCCCTTCAGTGCTGCTGGCATACTTCCTTGATCCTTCCGTATCTTTTCTGAGTTACCTCCTACATAGCTTATGGGAAGTGTGACCACCATTGGTCCAATCCCAAATAATCAGGGGTCCAGTGTGTAAGACAGACACATCTGTATAAGGTTCATGTAGAAAAATACTGTTTTAGCAGTCTGAGTTGCGCAGACTCTGCATGATAAAGAAATCCTTCATGGCTTGATTCTGCTGATTACTGATGGTTTTTTTTTGTTGTTGTTTATTAGCTTTTTGTTTCTTAATTTTGTTTTAGAGCACAAGCACTTGGAACATGAAGTACTAATTGTACCAAATATTTTATGATAATATTTGACCACTTACACCTGTTGTTACTCTAGCAGTTAAAATCTAGAGAGCGGAGGTCAGAAATCCAGTTCCCATGTGCCTATGTAATTGTACCTCCATTAGTGTTCTGGACACCATGACGTCAGTGAACTTATCTGGGTAACAATACAATGTGTTTTCATATATTTCTGTGAAGAAGAAGCATTTTTTTTTTCATGAAATGCCACTAGAAAGGACCATAAAAGCTTAGAGCTCATTTCTCCTGGAAGTCATCCCTGTGTTTCCTCCCTTTGCTTATTGTATTCTGAGAGCTGTCTCAGTGATAATCTATAAATGCAATTTAACCATTTTGCTGAGCCCTGGGAATCTGTTCAGTGAATCACTAAGACTGAGAGTAATCTTGGGGACCCTTGACACAGAACAGCCGTGCTGATGAAGGCTTCTCTCTGATAGTTATTTCATTTCTCATATCAAGAAACTTAATAATGAATTGGACAAAGAATAAACAAAGGACACACACATTCAAGAACTGAAAAGGATAGGTGGCAAATAGACAGACAATAAGGCGGAGAGATTTGGTGAGTGGCAAGGGAGAGAGTTTCACAGTGGATGAAAAATTAAAATCGGCAGTTATATTAAGGCATCTGAAAACTGGTAATAACATAGAAGAAAAGAGTATCAGCAAGATGATGAAAAATTCTAAAAACAGGTTTAAGAATCATTTGCATGTGACCTCTCTAAGAGTACATGATCTGCAGAACTTATAGGGACAAAATAAATATGTCCAGAGTTTGAATGAGAACTGTAATGTGCTAATTTTTGTTTGTAAAGAAAGGTTAATGTGATGTATGTTCAACCACAATGTAAGTTCAACTGCTGCTATATTTAAACTCATACTTACATAATTTCTTTGATCCTCATATATCTCATCTGCAGTGATAGAGCCCAACCTATTTTTGTCCATTTTTCTTCAGAGTTGCTATGGAGAAAGAAAAATAATATATAAAGATGTTTTGAAATTTATAAATTACTACACATTTATTTTGAGTTAATTTTCCTTCTATTTTGTGCATAAGTAGGAAACATAAGAAAACAAAATACTAAATATATCCAAAAATGTGTTTGTTTTCCATAATTTAATTAATACACATTTGAAGTATGTATGTAATGTACAAAGAGTATATCCTTATAGGACATGGTTTTCTCTACCATTATTTGTAAATTCTTGGTGTTACTGAGGACATTGTTGATTTTCTTTTCATGTTATATCTTTATATCACTATATTAAAAGAATCATTTCAAATAGGTTAGGGATTATGAATCACCAGCTTGATTTTTAACTCCACGCTCAGGGAGTTCTTATGTAAGTACCTAGTTAAGACTGTAGCAGGAAAAAAAAAGATTGATCCTACTCATTTCATCCTAAAGGAAGTAAAAAGATGACTGTGTTTGTCTTTTGGATCAATGTAGTTTTTCACAAAATCTGAACCAGGTCATAAAAAACAATAGTATAATGTAGGAACCTTTCATAGATGTACCAAGTTCTGAATAAATGGAGGGACAAACAAGACTGGGACCACAGTTCATTTTTTTTTTTTTGAGAGCCTTTCTGGGGCAGTGTGCAACTTAGCACCTTTGATATACCCATCCCGTTAACTTGAATGCTGTAATCTGCGAAGCCATGGCTGAGAATGCTCCAGTCAATAAAAATAAATGAGTAGCGTCAGGATCCACCTTGTGAAGTCAAGGAGAAAATACTCTGAACACCTGAAAGCTAGTTGCTCAGAAGTAGCTTCATATAAGAGCTGGCCCATTTCAAACCAGACTCATTTGCAGAAAGCATTTCTCTAGGTTGCAATACAACAGTGAAAACTCTCTGTTATGTTGTTTTTAAAAGGAAGAGTGGAATTGCCAAGTGATGCACGGCAGAAAAACCAGTCAACAGCCATGTGCAGACAGTACCAACCTAAAGCATTGTGCTATAAATCAGGGCAGCACTTTCTCCTCCGTACATATTGATACAGGCTTAAAATTCAGTGGGCCTTGAAGGGACAAGTGTTAAAGGCACATGTTCATAATGGCAAAGTAAAATTACTGATGTCTGCAAGATCAAGAATCAATTATAACTCAAGGAGAAACGCAAGGCCAACAAACATTTCTTTTGGAAGCTACAGGTTAGGTGTTTTCTTACTGAGCAAATAAACACTGTACACCTTTAAAAATGTCTTATGTGTCTTCAAAGGTGAAGTCTGCAAATGATATTAAAACACCTAGCACTTTAAAATTTATGAATTGCTTTATATTTGACCTTAATAACCAGCTATTAAAAATAGTCCATAAATTAAATTTTGCTTAAGTATAGATTGGTCTAGAGAATCAAAAGTTGTTAATTTCAGAACAGTTTTTATTTATGAGAACAAGTTATGCTGGCCCTTTGAGACAAAATAACAATTTACTATTACTTTGATATTTTCAAGTGCTTTTTCATGGATTCCTCTCACAGATACTCAAATTTTGCTAGTTAACATATACTGAACATCAGCCCAAATATTCTATAAGAGAGAACAGGGATAAGAAAAAAGCAAGTATCGACTGGTGGTAAGTGCCAGTAGGGAAAATCTCTACTGCTCGAACATGAGATTGTGAGTTCAGATTGCCATCAATCAGGTGAAAGCCAGATGTGGTGGCACAACTCTCTAACTCCAGCACGAGAGGGGTAGGGGCAGAGACAAGATCTCTGGAGCTATTTGGCAATGTGATCTAGCTAAATTGTTTATTATGAAATTCAATGAGATACTTGTCTACAATAATAACAGTGATAAAGTAGAGATCAATAGAGGAATTGGACACCCTACAGCAACATCAGTTCTCCACTGACATAAACAGTTCTCTCTCATACACATGCATATTTTCACATATAACACAATACAACACATGTACATATAACACAATAACATTTAAATACTCCTACTTTCCCCATTACTTTCAGATAATGGAAACAAATCTGAAAAAGAAAACACATTTTAAAATCCTGAATGGCGGATGCCTATATGTTTTTCTTTGGGTTCTCCTTCTTATTTAGCTTCTCTAAGAACCTGAGTTATAGGCTCTATGTCCTTTATTTATGGCTAGAAACCAAATATGAGTGAGTACATCCCATGTTCCTCTTTTTGGGTCTGGCTTACCTCACTCAGGATAGTGTTTTCTATTTCCATCCATTTGCCTGCAAACTTCAAGAAGTCCTTGTTTTTTACTGCTGAGTAGTACTCTAATACAGGGCAGGGAACCCTGACTGCTCTTTGGGCTTACGAGGGAGGGGGACTTGATTGGGGGAGGGGGAGGGAAAGGGGAGGCGGAGGTGGGGAAGAGACAGAAATCTTAAATAAAATAAAATCCTGAATGGATTTCTGGCATACACCATAAACTATAAATTGAACACGAATTTGTTTATACCTGAATGCTATAAGAAAAGCACCATCATATAGAAAAAATAAGTGATACATTGCTACTGAGTAGCCAGTGTGGTCTTGAAATTTTACAGCCTAGACACTGCTTTGAAACAAGTCTTGTTATTCCTTCCTTCTCTCTGTGCAGTCTCATGCTCACACCCAGAAGAGACACAGAAATATACCAAGTGAGATTGTTTGAAATTAGAAAATAAGTGTAAGTTAATGTTAAAATAGTTTATAAGTACCCCATAGGCCATGTGTCAAGACATTATTAAGGTTACTGAGGACTTGGTTGTTGTTTATAGTGATAGGGACTGAACCTAGGGTCTATTGCAAACTAAGACCATGCTCTACCACTGAAACAAAGTGGGTTTTTTTAATAGTGTTAGTGTCAACATATTTCAAGAGTCTGTCAATTCAATACATAATTGGAATATATTTTAAAGTCATGATTTTTTTAAATTTTGCTTATAAATAACCCCCTAGATTTTAGTGTGTTGAGGAGAATAGGAATGTTTTAGGAACCAGGACTTCGAGAAATTTTGGGAATTTATAATTCATTTCTGATAAGATACCTACTAAATCTAAATCTGTAAATATTGCCTCTTGTTTTATGAATATCTCTGCGTTCCTGTCAAAACAAAACCTAAATTACTGTGCACATAAGGAGAAGAGCAAAAGTACACAGAGATGATTGGATTTTGAAGTCTGTAATTATTTTTCCTTCCTTTTCCACCATCCTCTAGCAGAAACAATATGCTGAAATGACTATTATTTGCCTTTTATTCAACAATTAAATCATACCAGTCTTTTCCCTCTGTACCTTTACTTTCTGGAAGATGGGAAAAAAAGTGCTTCCCAAGCATCTCGTCTGAGGACCTGTGGAAGGATTGGAGGAGGTTCAGGGATAATAGTAGTCAATGGTCACAACACCTCATGGACAAAGATGTTCCCAGTTTGTATAACTATAGACCCAATTACTGTTCTTGAAGTGGATAATGAGAAAGACACTCAATCACAACTGACATGGTTTCTTCCAGAAAATGTGGACAGTACCCCTAAGTGGCACCTAGAAGTTCTTGATCCGACGCTTCGTAGCAGCAGTCACTTGTGAAAAACTACTGACTACCTACAGATAACAGTTCAGCTGCCCTTGCAGCTGGGTGTGGTCATATGACTTGTTTTCAGATCAGAATGGGAGCAGTGGTTTTTACCGTACCAGCATGGAATCTTTAAAATGTGGGAGATTGTTTGAAATGGCAGAGATGATTTTCAGGTGTTCCTTCAGTCACTAGAAAAGGTGTCACTCACCTACTGATGCGTGAAGGAATACAAGCAGTTTCTGAATATTACAGGTAATTTTTTGACTGCAAGAACGTACACTGCACCAACTACTACTGCACAACAAGAAATTATTAAAAGAGATCTACCAACACTACCCACCAAATGAAGAACAACAGGTGTTCTCATCATCTATTTGTAGAAATATACAAGGGTATAGACATGTAAAAGATAATTTATCAGTTCCTTACAGAGAAAAATACTCAACCTTTTATTTAAAAATTTTACTCTTTTTCTTTTCTGAGGTAAATTTAAAAAGACAGCCATGAAAAAACTGCATATAAATGCATATTGAAACTTTAGCCATAATAGTCAAAATCGGAAGCCACCATAATTCTCTGAAGTAAGTGAATCTACTTTACCAATTCATTACCAAACTGTATCTTGGGTGTTTCCAATTTGTATTATAATGTATTTAGTCCATACAATAAAGAGACATGTGCTATCATTCCAAAAAGAGACATGGAAATGATAAGCTCATCCAGATAAATGAACAAAGTCAACATGTAAAGTATACATTATTTTTGGGTGTCATCTATGTGACATTCTGGAAAACAAAATTTTGAGGCAGCTTAAGAATTAGTCATCACTGGGGCTCTTAGTACAAGGGAGAAGCAATGAGCAGATCATAATGGAGTATGTTGAAGATAGTGAAAAATGTGCTGCATGATACCATGATAGTGATTATATGTACTTATACATTTGTCCTAACCCATAAATCTGTCTCCCCCAAAATTTCCTCCCATAAAAATCACAAAATTACTCATATTCATGTAAGAATATGGACTCATCAATTGCCACACTCAGAATTTCTTAATAGAAGATGTCAAAGGAAACTGAGCACCTAGAGTATAAAGTCAGGAGTACACAGAGTTCTCATATTTTCTGCTATATAGTCTGTAAAGATAAGAAGTCAAAAAGGATGTCTTAAAAGTCTTGAATACACTCATATATAATCACACACACACAGCACACGCATGAACAGAGGACTGGCTGTGAAGACAAACTTGTTGTCTAGCTTTTTAACTTTGCCATTCATGTTATTTCTTATTTTCAGATGAGGCAAACCTTAGCTAGTCAGAGAACTTGAGTTTCAATACATGCTTTAATCAAGGTTAAATTATTTCATAAATATCATCCTTGGGAGTCATTTCAACAGATGGATCATGGTCTCTCTATTACAGATAATGTTCCAGAATTTCTTATAGCTATGACTATTTTATGTGAAACTGGATATGCTGGAATCCATTATAATGTGTGATAAACACGAAAACAAAGGAAGAGCAGTCAAGATTTTCACAGTGTAAGGCTTTTAATGGTCGTAATTTGAAGGAGAAAAGCTCCTCTAAAAAAGAAAGTATTCGAAAGTATTTGGAGTCTCCTGATGAATTCTGAATAATAAAAATACAGGTGCAAGGCAACTGGGTGGAGCTTACTTCTGTGTCTTAGAATAAGGCAGATTTTCTTGGAATTGATACAAATTTGTAGCTGCATGGAGTCTGGGGAGTCTATGATTTTCCTGCTAGAGTTGCAAGATTGGTTCAGGGTGCTTTGTCTGGCAGGTGCTTTCATTTTAGAAGAGTAGTTTTATGTCCAGTTTCTCTGCAGTCTTATTAAATGAGTTGTGTAGTGTTTTTTAATAATTCTTTATTTAAATGATTTGAGCAGATAGATTGGTTTCCCCGACGTGTTTCAGCCAAATTATTCCCTGCTAAAGCATCAAAAATAATACTGCTTTAAGCAAAAAGGCTTAAAAGAAAAGAAAGCTATTATGAGTTCTCAAAACCACACAAAAATATAAAGGACAAAAGACAGAAAGAAAGAAGGAAGGATGGAAGAAAGGAAGGGAGGGAGGAAGAAAATTGCTACACAAAAATTGATAAAGAGGAACTCACAACATCAATGCTCAAGTGAGGGATTAAAGTCCAAATGAAATTTGAATTATCCTCTAATCTAAATTACTCTCTAATCTAAAAGACTAAAATTGCAAAGACAGCTTCTTATCACTGGAAGCTCATAGGATGTGCGCTTATAATCTTAATATGCATTGATGAAATTGCTATATTCACCGTCGATATGAATAGGATGCTCCAGTCTGCAGGTACCTTGCTAGTACCTGAGAGGACATCAGTGCAAAGAAAACATGAGCACAACTGATCAACAACTAGTGACTTGGAGAAGTCAGAATAATAATTCTAGCTCAATAAAATAAGGTAAATAAGTAATAGCTGCTATTCAGTAAACCGTCTCATTTATTACAGAATTTCTTCTAAAGCAAATGAAAAGCAGGAGAAATCACCTTGATTGTTAAGACAGGAAAGGTCTTAAACTAGCTTTGAAAAGCCACTCAGTTGCCAGCTGTGCACAGTCGCATACCTTCTATATCTGCTCATTATCTGCATTGCAAAGCACAGTGAATTCTTAGCTGTTGATCTCTATACATTAGTTACTGTTGAACTTGTAGAGCCATTTCTGAATGATACATAGGTTTAAAATCTAGAATTAGGAAAGCCTTTTGTTTCATAGGGCTTCCCACATTCACTATCAATCACACTTTTGTTTATTTGTTGTGGTTCTTGTTATTTCAACACCCAGAAAGTTGAATTCACTTATCCACCAAGGAAAAGGAAAAAGAAAAACTGTGGTGGAGTTCAAAGGAGAAAAACAACAGTCTTATAAATGTTCATAATTTATGTGTTCTTTTGCCATCTTTCCTCATCACATATTATTGCTTCTTGGTCTCCTTTCTAAATTTTATACTTTAACCCCACTTGTACCAGTTTTAATATATGCATGTATGCATTATCCTATAGGCTCCCAAATATGAGAGAGAACATACGAGTGGTTTTATTTTTCTTTCTGAGTTTTAGTCAGATTGCTTCATCTTATACTTGCCAAATATATCCAGTTCCCTGCAAATGTTCCCTTTATAGGGTACAGATTTAATAAATTCCACAGAGCCAAGAAAACTAGAGAGAAGTTCATAGGTATTGATCAGGCTTACCATCCTGATTCAAGTTAATCAACTCAATCACTGCAAACATTATTGGACACATATGATTATAGGAAACAAATGTAAATTTTACAGTTATGTGAGAGTCCTAAAACCATCTGAGAAAACTGAAGTTTGTTCCTCCACTAAGTAAAGGGAATTTCATCTTTCCTTGGGAAAGAACAATAAAACTATTTCAGTTGAGAAAAACAAAATGAAACTTCTCACTGATTTACATAAGACTATAAATTTAGAGTTGATATCCAACATAACAAATGCTAGTTTATGATTTTAAATAGAATTTTCAATAGAAGTATAAATTTTGTACCGGCCCTACTGAAAACATGAAAGTACTATGTATCATGTCCAAACAATGGCGGCTTGCTCAATTTTTTCTCATTTTCTGGTTTTGCTTATTAATAACAGGACTTTCCACTCATAATTTGTAATAGCAGCACCTTGAAGAATCATAATAAAGGCATAATTTCTAGACCAGTGCACAGATATTCTAAGAAGGCGAAGTCAACATGCATAATTTCTGTGTAAATAGTGTATCTGCGGCACTGCAGACATGGCAGAGACCCAGGTTACCTATTCCCTGCTTCACTTCACTGCCTTTATTACAGAACATCTACCAAAATAATGAGGGAGGTGACAGAGAATTATTATGAATTTTGTGGGCCCACTCAGGTTTTTTTTTTTTTCATAAAAATGTTTTTGCGGTTTGGCTTTAACTAAAACTACCTCATCAGTGACAGCCCTCTGCATTGATATTCATGAGATGAGACCATTGCACAGAAAGAGCAGAACTTGTCCTGGTCAATGCTAGCCTTAACCTGGAGCAGTAGTTCTCAATCTTTCTAATGCTGCAACCCTTTAATATAGTTCAGGTTGTGGTGATGCCCCCGCGCCCTGTCCAGCCATGAAATTATTTTCATTGCTACTTCATAACTGTGATTTTCCTCCCATTATAAATAATAATGTAAATGTATGTGTTGCTCTTAGGCAACCTCTGTGAAATTGTCATTCACCCCACCAACAATTCTCCACCCTCTTGGTGAGAACCACTGGCCTACAACAACAATCAGTGAAGTTTCTGCCTGGGAAAGTTGGGCTGCTTGTAGGAGACACAGAAATTGAATTTCTTCTCAACAAATGATCTTTATGGTACTCCATAATCAAGGGCTCTTGGTAAATTTAAAGACTATCTGCAATATGTATTATAGTAGAGATTAGATTTATAGGTAAAAGTGATTTTGAAACTGTTTCTAGAGCTGTAACTGGCAGCTTAATACAAACAGGGAAGAGAAGTCTGCATTTTCACTGCTGATCATAGCTGAGAAATTAGAATGACAAAGGCGGCTTCAATAACAGCATGAATGCAACCATTGTGATGGAAATATGGAGATGGAATTAGTTATCAGATCAGAAAACAGATTTTATTTTCTTTCATAATTGCGCCTGAATCCTTGACTCTTCTGTTTGCCAACTGCCTTCCATTTGTGCCACACTCAATTCCTCCTGAAGAAGAGGGACATGACACTCTAAAAGAAACCCTGTTTCTCACCTTTAAGTTGCCAAGTTCAAATCTTGTCGTTTCTTGCTTAAGAACAGACCTTAATGAACTGCCTGTCCTTCAGAGACAACATTCAGCATGCTCAAGCTTCAGAAAACAGCATACAGTGCCAGCGTACATCTTCAACCTGAACTAGGAAGGCAAATTTGTGAAAATGACCTCCTCGTGCAGGGCTCCAGAGACCCTTATTAGACACTGAGGTTTCAACTTATGCAGCTCCTATGCCCTCTCCTACCTGTCACTCATTATTTTCTAGGAGAAACTGATGGGATATAAAATTAGGTTTTATAAAATCCCAGTGTTAATTAACTAATACAGGAGTGTTACTCCTCCTGCCCTGGAATACCATCCTGCACCGTGCCATTTCCCTAGTTACTGCACTTCATTAGCTGAATCAAGGCAGCTCTGCTGGTAGGAATTTCTTCAGAGTTCACCTTTCTCAAGGAGATAATGAAAAGGGCAAAGCCTAGCAATTTCTCATTTCATAATGGGAAATTTATTCAAGCCTTTTCCCTCCATTTATCACGGAAGACACATTACAACTAAATGTCTCCATTTGTACACAAGTCGCCTATAAACTCTTTTTTTTCTTTATTCCCTGGGTATTTACAGTATGTTTCTTTCTCGCAGTTTTATACTTCATTTTACTCGGTTCACCTATTAAGCAGTCTGACTCCGAACCTGAATCAACACTGTCGGGTGTAAGAAAGGACTGGCAAAGGATAAATTTCATCCTGCACAGGTCAGCAAAATCAAAATGAGAGAAGATCTCTGCTCCTCAAAAGAAACCTCCTTTCTGACTCCAGACTCCCGATTATCCAACTGTTGTGAATTATATGATTAAGGACTACTTCTAAATGATCCACCGTGTCTTTCATAGGAAACAGCATGCTCTTTTCCTCCTAACTGAAATACCATGCATAGAAATCAATCACCTGTGCCCCATTACCTTCTACCCTACCTCACCATACTACACTGTATGTACTTCCTTCTCATTTAGTTAGGAGAGATTACATTAAGGTCTGGAATTAAAAAAAAATGTCCTAATACATTTTCTTTTCCTAATAGCTGCTACATTTGTAGGTGCTACACGAAGACCTAGAGCAGAAATCTATTTCATTTTAGATTTATTTAACTTTATAGTATAAACATTTCAGTGTTAGCATTCAGTCTTCCAAATTCAATTTCAGGTACAAATTATTGTCCAGTATAAATATGTAGGCCAGGAACTTGCACGTGTCATAGTGTGTCTTTTCAACCTTGAAAACCACCTAACACATTATTAGAGTTCCCACATTCAAAATATATTTAAATATTTGAAGCATAGCTGTAATTACATATTTGCCTACAAGGTTATATAGTATTAAAGCATACCGCATGAAATTCCCTCCACATTTTAAAAAGTGTTTGTTTCAGATGGACAAAACACTGAAGTTTGCTATGTAGTGTTTCATAAAATAAATATATTTTAACATTTCCCCAGCAATTATCAGTTACATAGTTTTTTTTCTAATAGTATTAGAAATTAAGTATCATAATAAATGAACGCTGTACTTTTCTCCATATGCAAAACAAAAGAATCATATTTTCAGTTGGTTTTACATATGTAAAAACTGAGGAGTCTGCATACAATGGAATGTTTTATAATAAACTGAATTTCTGGAAATTAAAGATTTAACTGTAAGCTTAATTTGATTTGTCCAAGGAGCACTTTGTAAATTTAAAAAGGCAGAAGGGAAAGAGAGCAGAAACCAAAACTTTAGGTAATAAAAGGGAGAAGCACTTTGAATATACATTTGTTAAAAGAAATGATTATCGTAGAGTACCTTGGTTAAGCAAAATATAATCAAGAACTGATTAAGATTCCAAAGCATACCAAAGCAGCTTTGTAAGTCAGTCTTACACTGATTACATATGTGTGAACTTAGACTCTTCAGATGATTTCTAGTTTGCAAGTTCAGTAAAGAAAAAGTGAAGATCAGAACCCAGTGAAATGTTAAGTACATAAATGTTACCAAAAACAATTGCTGAAATTGATTTAAGCCCATTTACTCAATAAGTTTCTGTACACACACACACACACACACACACATATTCAGAACATGTCTCCTGCTTCATGCATGTATACTATAGACATTCACATACTAGCTAGCATATTCACATAGAACAATAACTGAGGTTAGTTATCTATACAAGTTTTCGTTAATATTCTAATATTTGGATTCAGCTGTTTCATTTAATATTGATCCACATTTACTTTTCATTCTGTATGTACTTGGAGAAATTCATTTATGTGGATTCAAGGAATTTATACTTAACTAATCAAGATGTAATTATAAGTATATTTCAAATAAGAAAAAAAAAACGTAATTTTCTGTCATTATTGCATTGTTATAAATGAAAAAATGTACAATATCAGGTTTGGAGGTCAATGTTACACTGATGAGTTATTATATGAAAACAAACTTAAATACTGAAAGGTTTGCTCTCTGGTCTTCACTGTGCAATAAAATTCAAACAGAATATTCATTTCCAGAACTCTGTTGGAGTTAATCACCTATTTTCCATTAGGTTACAAAAAGATAATTATTACTTTAAAAAACCTGAAACAGAGCCGGGCGGTGGTGGCGCACGCCTTTAATCCCAGCACTTGGGAGGCAGAGGCAGGCGGATCTCTGTGAGTTCGAGGCCAGCCTGGTCTACAAGAGCTAGTTCCAGGACAGGAACCAAAAAGCTACAGAGAAACCCTGTCTCAAAAATAAAAATAAAAAAAAACAGGCATTGCAAACATAGATTTAGTGGCTCATCAAAGATGTTACAAACTAGTTGGTAGGTAACATATATTTCAAATTGGTAAACTATGTGTGTATGATCCGCACTGACAAGCCTGCAGGCCCTGTGGAAACACTGCAATCTGTTGGGCAACATTGACTTGAAATTTGCAAAGATTTTTGACTCTTTTAAAAAATGTTAAGTTTTATAAACCCACAGAGCCCTGAAACCAAAGACTAAGTGCATAAAAATAATGATAATGTTTACAACTTTTACCCATGAAGTTCTTAATAAAAATTCAAACACATCTGCTTCCTAAAGGATATGAAGAGGTTCCCATTATTTTATGCTTATTAAGTTAGAACTGCAACCATCAAATGCTATGGGGAATCAGCATAGAGGACTATGCTAAGTCGTTAAGTCATTATTTCTGGCAAAGTATATATCGAAGACAACTTTTCCTACCATACACTTAATCTGTCTATCAGCATGGATAAACTCTGAAGTTATATACTGATAATTTATATGCCAACCTTAATTTCTTATCTATGTTCTGTGGCTTCAATGGTATAACAAAGCAGTTGATTGGTTGCCAACATTCAAAATTAAGGAGATTCTGCTCCAAAAAAACTTACATTTGAAACAATCTATAATAATTAAAGTTCCGGCATTATATACGCATGCAACACAGGAAAAACAGAAAGCTAATGTAAAGAATAAATCCCCTATTCTAGGGACATTCACTCACTAGCACGCTACCATCACCACCATTCTTATTCTACAATTATAAAAGGAATGTGCAGCTGTTACTTTTTACAAAGTGAGACAACTTGCTTTTTTTAAAAGCATTTAAAATGTTATATTTAGCAACAAAATAATCACTTTATGAGACAGTTAAATTGTTTTTGTCTTTTTTATTTGTTTAGATTAATAGAATTACATTTCCCTCTTTCCCCTTTTGCCCTCAAACTTTCCCATATACCCCTCAGCACTATCCTTGAAATTAACGGTTTTGTCTTTCTTTAGTTGTTATTACATTTACACACACACACACACACACACTTTTGTATAATCCTAAATATGCCTTACTCGGTTCCTATAACATTTCTGGTGTGTATGTTTTCAGAATTGTTTGGAACTAAACAAGCATTGGTGGGTCCTTCCTTGTGGAAGACCACTTCCCCCAGTCCCTGCTTTGAGGAAAGCTGAGAAGTTGCCTACTACTTCTTTGTGTAGGGTTGAGGATTCCTGGGCTTTTACTTGTCTAGTTTGGCATCTCCATTGGTGTCGTCCTTGTTGAGCTCACATTTGGGCAGTCGCGTTGATAAGGCTTTTGACATGATACTTCTGATATCACTAGGAGACAGCATCTCACGGCTGTCTTCTATTTGATCCTATGACTTTTACAATCTTTCTGTTTTCTCACAATGTTTCCTGAGTCTTAGGTGCATGAACATTTTGTAGATGTATCCATTTGGGATGGTCTCCATTACTTTTCATTTTGTTTGGTTATAGTTTTCTGTAGTGGTCTCTGATGCAGAAATAAGTTCTTTTGTTGAGTGGTCAGGACTACACTTATTGTGGGCATTAGAACAAATGTTAATAAGTTGTTGTTAGAAATTATGTGGGAATTGTATTTTTCCCTTAGAGGCTCCCTGCTTTAATCTGTTACATTGCAGCCTCACTCTTATTATATGCTTTTAAGATCTTTCCTCGATAGATTTCGTCTCTTTTTAAAAACTACATGTAATCTTCTATGAGTACTTAATCTATTTGCTACTCATTGATCATAAAAGTTTTAGCAGGAGCTGAAAAGTATTCAAAATGTCTTCCTGTATGTATTCTCTGTCTTTTTCACTGAGAATCTTAGAACCACTCTCCTAATATTTTTCAGCATGATCCTTAGTTCAGTCACACCATATGTGGCAGGAAAAAAAATGTATTGAAGATGTAACATATAAACATAATCTCTACCATAATCAGAAACTAAGTGACCAAGCATAAAGAAACAGGGCGTCTATCCAAAGATCAAGGGTTAAAAAAAGAAAGATATCAGGACGTGGATTTTGTTAATTAAATGAAATCAATAATAAAAGAATAAGAGTTCAAACAAATAAAACCAGAACACAAGTTTCTACATTCTATGAACAAAAGTGCCCAGTTTGAACCACAATAATGCTTATGCTCTATATCCATGTTCACTAAAGCAAGCAGTCAATAGGATTTGGCCTTATCTCTGTTTTCTTAGTGATATTCAATTTAACAAATAGACAAGAAATTTATACTAAGTAGGGTCAGATAGCATACAGTCAGGTAGAAGACCTAGTAATAAAAGCATTATAAGAACATGCAAATTACAGTTAAAGAGAACGAAAGCAAAATAAGTGGTGTTCAGGTTTCACGCAGTTTCACGCGGTGAGATCCGTGGTTGACTGGAGATGAAGATAAAAAGACTGAATTCAGCTAGAACCCTTCACACCACTCCATGCCAAAATATTTGAAGGGTCCTGAAAGAATCAAGAAGGAAGCATAACATATAAAAGAACAACGATATGACTTATCACACTTTCTCATAAGAAAGAAGATAATAGCATTTAATTATGTGCTCATGGGAAACACCTTCAAATTTACATTATTTTATTTCATTGCGCTTTGGCAAAGTTAATGAAAATAGTCTTAGAATGTATATGGTTTTGGGTTAGTATAGCAATGTATATATTTTTGTACGTTTTAATAATTATATAATTATTTAAAGAATATAGTTTAATATTGCATAACAAGTCTCATAAGACACATTAGAGAAGTTGAATGATAGTTATATTGCTGTGAAATTCATATATTTGCACAAATTAAATATATATGTATTTATATACACATATATAACTTGTAGATAACTCAATAAAATTGAATAGAAATTTATTATATGTTTAATTAAATGAGGGTATGCTAGCAATATTAATATAATTTCAATGAATTTCTATTTAATTTTAAACTACTATTATTATTTTTAATAAATTTAATAAGGTTTCTTTATCTTTGAGTGAGATATGAGATGGATAAAAAAGGTGAAAAAACATCTAATTCTAACCGTATCAATATGGCATTAAATGAGAATTGATTAAATTTTCAAACTAAAAGGTAGATAATATCAGATTATAAGTGAAGCAATACCTAACAATAGCTTATCTTTAAAAAAAACAGGCTTTAAATGCAATTATGAATTCAAACTCAAATATAAAGAGGATGAAAGAAAATGGTCTAATAAGATAAACAATACAAACAACAAGCATAAGAAAACCATGTTGACATCAGCTGAAATAGACATGATGATGAACATTAATTACAGAAGCAAAGAGATATTACATAATAACACATGTATTGGTATGTTAACATAGAACAACATCCACATATTTACTGCTATAAATAAACATTTAAAGAATTAAAAGAGCTATAAATTAAAAAATGGCAGTGGTTAATTTCAGTATTTCATTTCAGTAACTGATAGTGCAAATATAGAAAATAAAATATTTACAATATCTCCATGAAGCAACACAAAGTTCTAGCAGCAGTAGAATAAGCTATAGTAGTAGAAGACAGTTTTTTTCAAGTGTAAATAAGTGTGAAATGTTTCGAAAATAATCTATATATCAGTCTCAATACATTTAAAAGGACTGAACTCACACAAAGTGTTTAACTGACAACTGTAGGCATAAGGAAAAGCCATGAAGAAACTTAGGAAATTCTAAAATACAGGAAGACGTCTGTGTGTGATTTTCTTTGGGATTTACTGGCTGTGGGAACTGGACAGGACAGAAACCCCAATAAGCAGGCCTTCATGTTACATTCTTTTATGACAAATGTCATTTAAAAATTACTTCTAATTGTTAGAGCATAGTTAGAGGGAGTCCATAAAAGTCTGCTGAATTATAAGAAGTCTGAGCTTTCATCCCATGGAGATCAATCACCATGGGTGGATAGTCCCCTAGGGATGTCTAGAAAAAAGATTAAAATCTCAAAAAATAATTTAAAAACTCACACATACTTTCCACAGCAATGGAAGCTACTATAAGATTTTTTACTCTTTTGATAATTATAATACTGTATATTTCCTGGGGCTGGAGTTAGTCATCTCTTGTGATGATAGCAGGCTTAGCCTTGAGACTCTTCTCTGTAAAATATATAAAATGGTTTGCAATAATGGGGGAGAACTATCCTTTATGGCAATTAGGTTGTTAATGACACCATTATAAGTACTTTCAAGGACAAAGGTTAATGACTCTAAGACTTTGTAGAAATAGAGGGCATATTCTTTGGTTTACTGATAGAGATGGTGAAATAGCAACATTCAGTCATTTGGCCTTTTTTGCTAATCAAAAAAAGATGAAAGTTGCCTGCTGAGTCCCAAACTAATGCACTAGTGTTGTGATATATAAAAATGAGTTTTAATGAAACAGTCCAAATCCTCAACCATGCCTCTCTTACTAAAATAAAGGAATTATGCAATATTGGAAAACACAAATTGAATTAATTATTTAAAAATTTCTCTGTGTATATATAGTCTAATGCAAACTAGTGGCAATGCTTTTCAGATTTCCAGTTACAGAAGGTTCCAGGAAGATGTTTTATAAGGTACTCAGAGAATCAATAAGTATATTAATCTAGGTTCAAGCTGGAGATGGAACGAATACAATGATCTCATCAAGGGATTTTAACATAACAAATTGTAGTACATGACCAAGAAAAAGTGAAATTGAAGGCATAGTTTGTGGCAGAGAGAGGGGATCCAGAAAAGAACAGACATGGGATTGAGACATGTTCTCTACGGCTAAGGTTCAGATCTCAGTGCCCAAGACCTAATTGGCAGAGACACTCTCTGTGATGTCCAGATCACATAGACAGATACCTGTCAGAAGGTAGCATCCCCCAGCAGTTGAGCCGCACTTGTGCGAACATACACTAAGAATGGGAAAAGCTGCTGCAGTCAGCAGGACAAAGCTTTCCTCCGCAGTATCCTTAGGAAGCTTAACGAAGCTCATGGTAAGAATAATAAAAAGGAATCTAATCCACCTTTATAGAGCAGGTATTGAAAGCCATTTTGGATATAAAAGGAGGCCTATGAGATTAGCATTTGGGTCTCTAATTCAACCAGGGAACTTCAGTTATTTCTTGTTTAAAAAAAAACAATAGTTACCTCTGGAAGTTCCTTTATTGTACAGGAGGATTATTTTGGCTATCCTGGGTTTTTTGTTTTTTTCATGTGAAGCTGACTATTGTTCTTTCAAGGTCTATGAAGAATTGTGGTGGGATTTTGATGAGGTTTGCATTGAATCTATAGATTGCTGTTGGTAGGATTGCCATTTGTATTATGTTGATCCTACCTATCTAAAAACATGGGAGATCTTTCCATTTTCTGGTATCTTCTTCTATTTCTTTCTTGAAAGACTTTAAGTTTGTGTCTAACAGGTCTTTCACTTCTTTGGTTAGTGTTACCCCATGATATTTTATGTTATTTGTGACTAATACGAAGGGTGATGCTTATATAGATCTGCATGGGTAGAGAAAATAGATAAGATCTCCTGAAAAAATTGGAGCATGAGGGTGGGGGGAGAAGAGGGGATGGAAGGAGAGGAGGAGGGAAAAAGGGAAGGGGAGAGGAGAACTTGAGGAAATGGGGTAGTCAAGGTGGGGGAAGGACAGAGAGGGAGAGCAAGGAAAGAGATATCTCGATTGAGGGAGCCATTATAGGGCTAGCAAGAAACCGAGCACTAGAGAAATTCCCAGGAATCTACAAGGATGAGTCAGGCTAAGAGCCTAAATAACAGGGGAGAGGGTGCCCAAACTGGCCCTGCCAGTCAGATTGATGACTATCTTAAATGTCACCACAGAACATTCATCCATTCTCTAAGGGAAGAAGATCCAGAGTGCCACAAAGGAGCACTGAGCTGAGCTCCCAACGTCCAGTCAAACAGTGGAAGGAGTGAGAATATGAGCAAAGTGGTCAAGACCATGAAAGGGTTACCACTGAAACAGCTTACCTAGCTAATGGGCACTCACCAAGTCTGGCCAAACAAGGAAGGAACCAGCATTGGAACAAACTAGGCTCTTGGAATGTGGATGACAGTTGTATGGCTGGGGCAGACTGCGGGGCCACTGGCAGAGGGACCAGGATTTATTTCTACTGCTTGTACTGGCTTTTTGGAACCCCTTCTCTGGATGGATATAGTAGGGAGGGTCTTGATCATTCCTTAAATCAATGTGCCTTATCCTTTCTGAGGAGTGGATGGGGGATGGGCTGGGAAGAGGGTTGAGGGAGCAGGAGGAGGGGAGAGAGTGGAAACTGGGATTGTTATGTAAAGTGATAAAAGTTAGCTTTTTTGTTTTTTAAATAAAATAAAAAAGTGATAATTGCTCACAGAATTTATTTGAAACAAACTTTGAAAGACAATAGATTGGAATAAAGAAAACAACTTAATACTTTTAAATTTAAACATGAAATGTCATTAACAAAATTAAAATGTTGACTGAAAACTGTTTTCATTTATTTTTTATTTAAACATTTTTCATACCCTATATTTTGGTCACATTTTCCTTTGTTCCAACTTCTACCAGATCCTTTCCATCTCCCTACCCATGCAATTTCTTCTTTTTCTCCTTCTTCAAATAAAAAAAAAAAAAACAAAAATTAAAACAAACAAACATAAAAATGGAGCCTGTTCCATGTTGCCTGACTTCCCTCAGCACAGGGCCTGCCATGGAAGGTGGATGATGGACCAGCAATACTTCACTAGAGAAAACTGATCTTCCCTCTTCTACCAGGTATCCCTTGTAAATAACTTGTTGGTTAATAATGGGACATTGTGTCTACTTCCTCATCTCAGTGCTGAGATTTTGTCAGGTTTGAGCCTGTTTAGGTCTGTACCTACTGTCAGAGTCTCTGTGCATTCATATGTGAATCTGCACTGCTGGGTTCAGAAGCTTTTACCTTGGTGCCACCTTCCGCCTCTGGCTCTTCCAATCTTTCTGCCTTTATTCTGCATAGGTCCCTCAGCATTGAGGCCAGGCGTTTGATAAAGACATCTCATTTAGGGCTGAGTGCTCTCCAGAGTCTCTCACCCTGAGCTCACTGTCTAATTGTGGGAGGAGTCACAAAAGAAGACTCCACAACACAAACAGCAAAATTAGTAAATTACCCAAGCTAAGGAAAAACAAAGCATTAATTGTCCATGATAAGGTTTCTTGTTTGTTTTTTCTCTAACTTTTCCTCTTCTTTTTATTCTCCATTTTCTTGTTGATGAATGTTTCACTATAAATTAAAATATGCCCTGAAAATCCTTATATAGATGAAACAAATTTTTATTACTATTTTGAGAATTTCATACAAGAGTACAATATGTTCATCATTTTACCTCAACTATTCCTCTTTTCCAGCTGTTCATCTGTCTTCATAACTCCCTTCCCTCTCAAACTCATTAGCCATTCATGATTATTTTATATATGTGTATATATATATATATGCATACAGAAGTGTATATATAAATTACTCTGCTGAGTTTAGTACTGCTCATGAGTACACACCTTTAGGGCTGCCCACTTGGGATTGGATAACCTACCAGGGAGCTCATCCCCGGAGAAGATTGATTCTCCCTGTCTTAGCATCTATAAATGTGAAGGTCTTGTTTGGGTGATCATGTTGTTAAGACATCATGGATACAACTACTTGTCATATGTAGAAGATAATATCTTTAAATTATTTATATACATACAGGCATATATTTATATATGCATTACTAAACAAGCAGAAAACACAGGCTAAGTTAGATTCAAACTCAGTATATTGTTCAGACTTATCTTAAATTCACAACTCTTGCTTGATTTGTTACAGTTATGGGATTATAGCGATGTGCAACCATATCAGGGTAAGTTCAGTCACACAAAAATTGTATAAACAAAATGAGAACTAATTAGAAAGAATCATGCTACAACCCAAACAACCAAAGAGAAAACACAAAGATAGCAAGAAAATCTTGAGTCACCCACAATACATACATCTAAAGACAAAAAACTAAGAAAAAGGCAGAGAAACTAAGGACTTACATAATTTTTTTCATTTAATTGAGAAATTTAGAAGCAAACACCAAACCTTGTAAGAAACTGACAAAAGCTGCAAATGTTCTAAATAAAAATAAAAGTAAAAAAAAATAAGTAACAACTAAAAGGAGTCATTTTAGCTTCATGTCATTCGTTTATGCACAAGCTTGAACTTTATGGCAGGACCACAATGATTTAATAGGAAAAATATTACAAAAAAAGACACCAAAGTTCCACAGCCTTTAAACTGTTGGCACTTTTATTCCTCCCAAACTTTCTAAACTGAGCATCATTTTTAAAAAAAAGTTCAATGTTCAAAGTAAACAGATGGTTAAGTGAAGTCATGAAATATCTTTGAAGTGCTACCAGGGTAGCAGTATTTACTGAGTGACCAGCATAAAGTCAGCAATAGAGATAGTAAACAAAACAGCAAAGAAAAAAACATTGCCCATTCCTTTGAGGCACTTAAATTTAAACAGAAGATATAAACTATAGAAACAAAAGTGAGATATTAAAAGTTTCATTTTAATGGCAAATGAAATAAAAATAATTAAAAAGCTCAGCTGACAGGAAATTTAGAGGTTCAATAATAACTGAAATTTAGTTGAAAATAAAACAATAACCCTTGCTTTACTCCTGCTCCAAGTAATAAACATTGTAAATAGCTAGCATGTAAAACCATGAAGATTATTGCAATGTCGCAAAGATGTTATTCAGTTTGCAAAAAAAAAAAAATGCAGCGTCAAGCAGACTTTGACCCCAAAGGGTCATCGTGTGGATCCTTGGGACATCTGATGATCCCAATGCCTTGCTAACAGCCATCTTTCATTCTTCCACGGCATTTACCACTGGCTTGTAATAGTTTTCTGATATCAAATAATAGAATATTAGGTCTGCCTTTTAACATCTATCTCAGATGGGATTTAGCCCACATACTAATGAAACTTAAAGGTCAAAGTCTTCCTTGTGCGTGTCCTTTCTCGCAATATGCAAGATGTATAAAAGTAGGGCACTTTAACCAAAATCAGTAACGATTGCTGTCTCTTCTACTCGTTTCACCCTTCAGCACACTTCCTGTGTAGAACCATATTTGCATTGGCACTATAGTTCAAGTGAAATGCCCCCTTGGTGTTTCCTGATGCTGCCCTTTAGCAACATTATGGAATGTTTTATAGTTAAGACTCACTGGAGAAAATGGGTCTTGAGGAATGGACCTAGGTGCTTTATTATCTGCCCCTACTTCTTGTTTGCTCTCTATTTCCAGAGTGAGTACAGTGTGGCCAGCTAGCCTCCTGCTCCTGCCACCAAGCCTGCCCTGCCTTCTCCATCTCTTCCTCCCGTGATGGACCGTGTTCCTCTACTACTCTAAGGCAGAGACCGTTCCTTGCTTTTGTTGTTTCTGTCAGGTTATTTTTCTCATAGCAATAGGAAAAGAAAAATAAAACTGAGCAGGAGGTGGGCTGGGAAGAACTGAGGCTGATTTAGTCAGCTCTATACACATAGACCAGTCATATTAGTCTTTACCACTACTCTCTCTAAGTAGATATAGATATTTGAGTTATGCCTAGATGCCCTGCAGTAGGCATGGGTGCCTGGGTTACTTTCTAAGCTAACTGCATTAGCACGTTTTACTGTTGAGACAGAAATTTTTGAAACAGAAATCCCGAGTAACTATTAGCATATCTTATCAAAGCTAACCCTGGAAGAATGTAGGTAACAGGAAATGATTGAATTGCAAACCAAAGGAAATATGTGCGTTTAGAAATCCCCAAGGCCGGGCGGTGGTGGCACACACCTTTAATCCCAGCACTCGGGAGGCAGAGGCAGGCGGATCTCTGGGAGTTCGAGGCGAGCTACTTCTGGGACAGGCACCAAAGCTACAGAGAAACCCTTTCTTAAAAAACCAAAAAAAAAAAAAAAAAAGAAAAGAAAAAAAGAAAAAGAAATCCCCCAATGAGCATGTCTGTGGCAAAATTTTGGAGACACCTTCTAATATTTGATAGCAATAATAGTAATAATACATTTACTTGCCATTATAATGGGGAATTATGAAACTGAAAGAAAAATTAAAAACTGTAAAACAATGAAAAGGCCAAAGTTAATAAAAAAAAGTTGCATTGTCTCTCTAAACTCTGGGGAACAAAAGTGTTAATATTGTTCACCTAAAGTCGTAGTCAAGTTTGAAGCTGAAGCAGGTAGGAGCTAGCATGTAGACAATCATTTGATTGAAATGTGAGAACTCTCTTCTGTTTTTGTTATTGTTTTTAAAAAGATTTTTAACATATGTATGTGTACACACACGTTTACATGCATGCACGTGTATGTGAATGACTACAGAGGCAAGAAGTGGGTGTTGGAGTTACAGTTACAGGTGGTTAGGAGCCACCTTTTAGGGATACTGGAAATAGAACTCAGTCATCTATCTACAAGATCATGAAGTGCTTTTTAATCTCTCTGCTATCTCTGCAGCCCCTTTCTAGTATTTGTGTTTTCTCTGGTACTAGTAAGACTTTCAAAATCGGTAACTTGCTATAAGTTATTGTATTGTCATTTATATATGCTCTTTCATATTTATGTATGTTTGTAATTCTTTTTAACAGATGGTTTTTAGTTTATAGCAGACTGAGACTTCATAAGCTTCAGGATATTCTAGAGTTTTTTTTAGCATTTAAAAAGTTTTATCATTCTGTGTTCTGTAATCCCATAAAACAAACTTTAAGCAAGAAATCTCTGTATAAATCAGTTTCTTATAGATGTTATAGGCCTATATTTACCTTTTTGGATCCAGGTGCAAGGAACTCAGATCTCAGACCATCCAAGAAAAAAATTATTCAAGAAACTAAAAAACTTGAAATGAAAAAATCAAAGGAACTAATAGAATGAAGGAGAAAATACACCTTAAGCTTAGATGGAAACTTCCCAGAATTCCTGTTTCCCTATTTCTTTCATCTGCCTTTCCAAAGAAGGATAAAATAATAGAAACTGACACTTGTGATAGTTCATTTCAGAAATGCTCATTTACCAACATTTATCTATCCAATCTCTGCCAACATTACTGCCAGCTTCAGCCACTGGTCCTCAACAGTCTCATCTCTGCTTCTGAGCTTGACATTTTTATATTCATTGTGTAGTATAATATGCAGTGTTTGTTTTTCAACAGATGGTTTATTTCTCTAGTATAACATCCTCTGGTTTGATCTATGTTGCCCCAAATAACACCATTTCCTTCTTTCTGTAGCAGAATAGCACTCTACTGTGACCTACAGACTATGATTTCTTTATTCATTCATATGATCTAGACATTTGGATTGTCTACATGACTTGGCTTTTGTGAGAAGTTCTGTAGCTTGTAGGGTAGTGCTCATGTCTCTGTGACATGTTATTTTGGACAAATACTCAAAAATAAGATTACCTCATCATGTAGTAGACCTACTTTTAATATTTTAAAAGCATTCATGTGCAAACTCCTGGATACATTTGCATTTCCACCAACATTGTCTCTCATTCCCCCATTCTGATTAACAAGGTGCATTTTGCTGTTTTGCTAGTGATTAGTCCACCTAGAGATGAAAGGTAACTCTTTACCTTTCTCTGAGAATAGGTGATTTCAAATAACTACAATATCCTGTTTTAAATTTGTATACAGCATTTTCAAAAATGCATATTAGGTTCTTTTGTCTATTTATAACCAGGTCATTTTCTATCTCCTATTAACTTGTTTGTATTCCATATATATTGAGTATTAATCACCAGATTAGTTGACAAATACATCTTACTATTTTATAGGCTAAAATTGCATTCTAATATTTATACTTTTTATAGAAAACATCTCAATTTGATAATAGTTATTCCAGAGAAGTAAACATTAGAAATAAATATTACTTTCTATTTTCTGCTTTACCAGAGTAATTTGTAAAACCAATAAAATTATTTATTATAAAATAACCTATCAATTTTGAACACTTATTTTATATTATGGTAAACAATAAAATAGTCTAGAAATAATATTTTGTTTTATAATTATAAGGGTAAAGTATATAAATGGGAAGTACTGATCTTGGAACTTAATGATCTATGTCAATGTTCAGGATTATCAAAAACTTTATTGAGGCCCAGAGATACTAGAAAAATAAGCAACCAATGAGGAGCAGAACCAGAGAATATTCTTGTGGCAAGTTAGATATTCAGTGTGTAGACTTTAACCCTAAAATCATAAAAAACTTACAACTTAAAGAAATTTTCAGAATAATAAATATTTCCTCCTCAGATATTAATGTATTGTGCCATATATGTAAAATATATGGCAAATTAAATACATTTTGTCCCTACAACATATATCAGAGTTTCCATTGACAATAGTTAGATTTCTAGAAGTGTATGCCACTGAAGTATCTGCATGACATCTACAAATACCGAGGAAGGCAATCACACAAAAATGTCATGAATGTCACTTCATGGACGTAGCATAGGGGTTCAACAAAAAAATGGATACATAAAGAAAATGAGTTTGTATATACAGTGAATCATTATCTAGCCATAAAAAGAAATAAAACTAAGTCATTTGAGGGGAAATAAATGGTACTGATGATTGTTAAAGTAAGCCAGAGTGAAAAAACAAATACAAGTTTCCTTTCATATCTGAAACCCAGATGTAAATAAATTAAGACATTAAAGTAGAAGAGGGCTATAGAAGATCAGTGTGATTCTAAAAGAAGAGGAGAATGGGGAAGAATGGAAATGAATATGACTGAAAGATGCACCTGATACACATTTATGATAATGTCCCGATGTGGGATTCCCTACTGTATGCTGTAAATAACATTGGTAAATAAAGAAACTGCTTTGAGCCCATAGCAGAGCAGGGAAGAACAGAGCTAGATGGGTAAAACTAAATTGAATGCTGTGAGAAAGGAGGCAGAGAAACCACGAAACCACAGCCAAATACAGACACCTGGTACGTCATGACCTTGTGGTGATGTACAGATAAATAGAGATAGGTTAAATTAAGATGTAAGAGTTAGCCAATAAGAAGCTAGAGCTAATGGGCCAAGCAGTGATTTAAATAATATGGTTTCTGTATGGTTATTTTGGGCATCTGGTAGCCAGGGAATGAACAAGTGGCCTCCTACTACAGATAGTATGAACGAAAGAACTCCTACTACAAATTGGCATCAATGTGACCAACTAAAATCCACTTAAAACATTTGAGAGTTTGAGAAGAAATTCTAGGCAAAAAAAAAAAAAGCAAAAAACAAAAAAAAAACCAACTTAATGCTGTGGCTCCTTTAAGAGATGTTTACCTGATTCAGCAGTAGCAGGAAAAAAAAAAAACTCTGTAGTTTCGAAGTGGCAGCTTCTTGAGTCTTGATGCCAGTACCAACTCTGGTTCTTTCAGGAGGCAGAGCATTTAAATGGGGTCTGTGAGCAGAGTGCAACAACTTGCTTAATGGAGACACAGACCCGCTGTGTCTAAATGTGTGGTAATGTGCTTGGTTCTCAGAGGCAATGAACATGCCTCAGGAATGTTGAACTAGTCAGAGGAAGCAGGCGGGGCTACATTGTCCCTAGCCACACCCATTTAGCATAAAAAATAGGTACTTCTTGTCAGAAAGGATTACAGATACACAATAAAGACAAATTCAGATAAAAAAAAAAGACCTCTAATGGGTCACAGTGTTGGATAAATGTACGTAGGTTTGGGAGAGAGAAGAAAAAGAATATAGAGAGTTATAAAAAGAGGTAAATTGTTGTAAAAAAGCAAAGTCCTTAAAGAGACAGAGTAAACTTGTATAAATAGTAATAGAGTAAGAAAAATAAGCCTCATAAAGATGAAAAATACACAGAGAATCTGGATTATGTATACTACTGAGTTTTCTTTGAATTTTTTTGATTGCAGAGAGACATTTGATTCTGGGGGCTGCTAAGATAAAGCAACATAAAGGTATCTTGACTTCAAAATATGGGTCTAAGGATTTGTTGCTTTGGAAAAGAGGTTCTTTTGTTTCCACAGAGGATAAAAACCTATGGAATCCTTCTAGACTAATGTGGTTTAATGGACCAAGACCCCCTTAAAAGGTTGCAGTGAACACTCCCAAAAATACTTTGCCCAACAAAAAGCAGGAAGCAGTTTGTAGAGAACTTTTCTCAAATTCCCTAATGATCGATTATAAATGCTTGTTTACATTTAAAGAGATTTAAATGCTATAGATATTTGCATTGGTATGGATCTTGATTTATTAATACAAATTTAAGGTCAATTTTGTTATATATGTATATTTATGCTCTTGATTAAGGTATTGTGTTTATGCAGCTCATTTAAAAATGTAATGTATAACTAATAACTAAAGGTTAATAGAGAGTCATCTATTATAGTCAAGATTGTAGCAATGTTAGTTAGATTTTCTAGATGTATAGAGATGTATTTCAGTTTGATAGGTATTCTTCAAATCTTTCAAAGACCTCCAGAATATGGCATTTTAAATGTTTTAAGGACTTAAGACTTTTCATGACAATAAGACACATTTGCTCCTGGCAGCACCAATTACTTCAAGAGAAGGATGGGCACTAAAGAGGCTCCTTAAAGAGCTTGCTAGTCATTTGGGCAAGAAACTGCTCTTGCCTAGACTGCTTGATGTTATGCTGGACGAACTTGAAATGCAGGACCCACAGAGAAATGACTGCTGAAGTTGCCTAAAGAAGGCAAAACAGTCCTTGAGGTTCCTGTTTCATGAAAGAGTCTGCAGGATACAAAAGAAAGTGTCTGACAAACTGCCAATGTAGGCCAAACTGTCTTTGAAATTTCCTACTTTATGAAAAAATCTACTGGATACTATGGGCCTGTAGGCCGAGAATGGATGTTCCAACAAAACAGAAGAACTTTGGGTGACTGTTCGGGCAGTGAGATATCTCTGTCAATTTTAGAGTTTTGAAAATTGCTTACAATGCACTTTATGTTTATTTAGGTAATATTATATCCTTCTGGCATCTTTGATGGAGTTGAAGAATATATAGTTATAATTTTCCTTAGTTATGATAAAAGATAAAATAGATATAAATATTTTAACTGTATTTCTTGCTTTATAACTGTTTTATGTAATTTTACTACGTTAAAGTTAAAACCTTCCTATTTATTTAAACAGAAAAGGGGAGGTGATGTGGAATTCTCTGCTGTGAATACCTTTGGTTAATAAAGCCTGTGCAAGGCAGAACTTATGTAGGTGCAGAAAACTAAACTGAATGCTGGGAGAAAGAAAGCAGAGTCAGAGAGAAGCATGTAGCCCCACCAGAAACAGATGCTGGAACTTTATCTGGGTAAGCCACAGCCTCATGGCAATACACAAATGAATAGAAATGGGTTAATTTAAGAGTTAGCCAGAAATATGTTTAAGTATTGGCCAAACAGTATTGCAAATAATATGGTTTCTGTGTGATTATTTCATGGCTGAGCAGCCAGGAGTAGCCAGAAACAAACAAGCATCCTCCTACAACAATGTCCTAAAACCCATTGTTTACTTCAGTTAGTAGAAACTAATGAATTTTTAATGTGAAGGCATTGCTTATCATACTTTAATTAATCTAATAAAGCTCATTTTTCTCAAATACTATTAAGTCCTTATGGATTTGGACTCATACTAAAATCCTACATGTCCTGAGAGTTTCCTGAACTACTTTGATGTGCCTGTCAGTTTCTGTGTGATTCATTAGAACTCATGTCACCCATGTACCAAATCATGTGTCCATCAACAACTCCCTTAACACGAATTTCTCAAATGATTCAATGAGTGATCTCTATAAATGCCCCAATTGAAAGTCAAGCTACAATTTATAAGCTTAGAGTAACATTTATGCAGAAGGTCACACATATTCAAAATTGAAGACGGCCATTTCTGCAATGCCAGCTCACTGTAATGTCCATGTGAACACACCACACCCCCTTCCTAGAGTGGAACTAGAGTGGACACACTCAGCCAGCCACAGAGCTCATTATTGCACTGATTTTTATTTGGGACTGTGTCTAATAAACGGGTTCTACATGTGCTGAAGGTTCTATGTGTAAAATTCTATCAATTTGTCTTCATTTGGAAAAAAATTCTCCACTACCTTTCATTTCTTAAAATGAAAAAACCTCAACAGATTAAGTAGCTCAAAGTCTATTGCTAGATCATCTCAGCCCAATGAAGATTTTGTTGATTAATTCAGATTACCACCAGGGCAATTATCATTTTTATCTTCATTATGTGATCTGAGCGCAGCACTTGTTAATACCATCATTCCTTCAGGTGTTGAAGCAAAGCAGCCATCCCTCAGGTGCTCTCTCACTCTGACTCCTGGAATTCTGCCTGATCCTGTCTTTGCAAGTTGACATTGCAGTCAGGAAGCAGATTAGATTATGCTGGTGCTGAGCTGTGGAGACACTGTGCAGTTCAGTAAACCTGGAACAATACAAAATGCCTCTCAACGGCATGCTGGCAGCAGGAAGCTAAGGGTTACTCTGACATAAGTTTGAATCGTTACATTATAAAGTATTGTCCTCAGAAAGATATTAGGCAAATGAAGGAGAGTGTGGAAAATGAACAAAAAAGCAATGCAAATTGGCCATAACGTAAGGAAGAAGAAAAAGTGGCCAACATAGATAAAAGGTGATTGCTCACCCTTTCTGACAGTCTGTCTAGACTGAATGAATGAAAAGGGGTGCAAAGATTTCCAAAGTCCCTTTGCCATTTTTGTAGACCACCAGCAATCACAGAAAATATTGGAAATGCAAAGAAAAGAAGATTTTCAACAGGGGACTTCCACAGAAACCTATGGCAATATTGTCTGCATAAAGAAAAACCATTCTATCCCTATTTTCATTCTGTTCAGCTTTTTTTTCCCTGTGGGTCAAAGATCACCAATTATAGAGGATAGAGTCAGAAACAGGTTGTGTACCAGCTAACTCAAAGAATGAGTTGATTAGTTTGCATGTGTTAACCAAAGCACAGACCAGGGCTTCACATCGCTCTCTGGGGAACCAGCCACCTGAGGAAATGCTTTGCATATTATCTGTGGTTCACAGATGGATAATGGAGTGCAAGGCAGATCAGGTGGAAAGGAACTTAGACTTAATGATCATGTTTTGAGTTCATTGCTTTGGGTGACAGTAGTTAAGACAGTGGATAAATGACAATGGAAAAGTTGAAAATTCCAAATAACTTCCTTTTCACTTATCTAGCCATTTTTAGAGAAGTCCATTACAAAGTGCATCTCAAATAGTAGGGTGTTCAGAATTCTAAGATTCTCCACCCCTCGGTGCACTCATTCTCTTGCTTTTGAAAGTAGGCAGGACTTAGAAAGCATCAGGGTATTATTTCTACAATTAGGTCACTTATGAGTTGGTATCTAATTAATCCAAACAGAGATTATTGCAGATAAGGCTGGTGCAACTGAAGGCCTTGTGCATGCTCAGCAAGTACTCTCCCATGAACGACACCTTACCCCTGCATTTTCAAATTTATTATTTCTGCATATGGGATGTTTCCACTTCAATCAATATTATTGCTGAGAACCATGTTACACATGGCCAAACTACACTGAAACCTCGTTTTAATTCAACTCTGTTCCATATTTTATAATCTGAATAGTACTATTGAGCAGTATGTAAGTGGAGTCAATATGTGTTTAGAAATGGAACCACACAGGTCATTCCTTATTTCTTGACAGCTGGGTACTCCCCAAAACACATTTAGGAAATCATTTTAGTAAAAGGAAAGAAATCTTTGGGTTGTTTTGATACTCTTTGAAAGCTTAAGCAAAAGATTGATACATAACCTATGCTGGATGAAATTTCTCTTCTAATGCTTTATATGACCTTTGTCATTACACTCTGTCAAGCTTGGCATGTGCTACAAATGAAGGAGATAATAAAGAGGCATGTTCATCCCTGTGGGGGAAGAAAACAATCTTTCAGAATATTTTCAGGATGTGCTTTATAAAGTATCAGACAACATGAAATATTCCCTTTGACATCAGAGGGCTATAAGCTAGGAAAAAACTCCACCATAGAAAAAAAATCCTGAGTTATGCCTATGAAGAGCCACAGTTCAGAAAGATTTATAATTGCTCAACTATAGTAAATCATCTTCTCTAAGACAGACAGTTTCTCTAGTTTTGCTTCCTACCTTCATATCTGCACCCCACTGCAGAGTCAGATGGGCTAGCCAAGCTTGCTTCCCCTTCCTCACACTGCTCAGTGAAGTATCCGAGAATAAGATACACATATCCAGCTGCCATGAACACTGAGATCCCCTGCCGACTTCCAAAAAGCCACAGGGAAAGTTTCTACCATTGCCACCTCTTCAAAGGACAGGAGGAAATGACTAAGAACTAATGGTTTGCCATGATTCGTGACCATTCTAAGTTTCCTCACCCATAAAACATTCATAAGAATCTTTCCAAGACAGCCATCACCAACCTGACTTCGCTCTGATCTGAAAACATGGAACTGAAAATGTCAACTGTACACTATTTCAAAATGTTCTCAAGTAAGGGCTATGGAATATGTTACCTATAGATTCTTTTATAACTACCAAAGTTTTTCTAGGCACTATAGTAAAAAAAAAAGATATAACATTGCAAAATAAGATGATACTAATAAAAAATGTGTCCACCATTTCATAACCACAGGAACAAACAAGAAAATCAGTCAGCAAATAACCCAATTGGCCAACTATCAATGGAGAAAATAGATAAGGTATGACAAATGTGTTCTGAATATTGATTGTTCTGAATTCCAAGTGCTACCTGCCTAATTTAAGAGCAAAACTCTCATAATGAATACACACAAAAATCACATTTTTAATAAAATGCAAAATAGGCAAATATGACTAATATATCATCATCAAATCTTTAGACCCTGTATTACTGGAATGTAGCATCTAGAGATAGTCTCTAAGAATATGTATTTGCGAAAATGTAACTTTATTCTGTTATTATGCAGCTTTAGAAATAAAAGAAAATGGACTAGTTGCTCAGATCCTGTGTTCAGCATGCCTTAACTATGTATTCTTTCCTCGGATATATCCCACATCAGATGAGTTGATGCTGCCACAGGGCAAGGACACAGTATTCATGCATGAACTTTGGCAAAACTTTGAATGAATACTAGCTTAAAAGTTCTACTTGGGTTTAGATATTTCTCTCACTGTTAGCAAGTCCACAGTACATTAAATTTCTAGTAGGCAACTAGGCCACAGTAGAGGCAAGTTTTCAATGAATCTAACCTTAATAACCTCCCCTTAAATAGTCTTTGATTAAAGATTCTACAAGAGAAGCTGGCCAATAGTTGAACCTGGTAAGAAAAGGGTAGAGATAAAGGGGGAAAATGAGAAGTTAAAAAAAAATCATGAGAATGTGATCAAGGAAAACCTTCACGTGGAGGCCATCAACAGTGATTAATCAAAGCATCAGCAGGTAAGGAGAGCATGAGGACAGCGAGTAGACTACAGATTGCCTGAAGTTGAATAAAGAGAAATTCTTCCTGGGCAGAGAAGGTAGGCCTTACCCAGACTATAGGAATTGGATAGAATCACAAAACATAGCTACTGTAGCATTACACCAGCAGTTCATGTCAAAACTGGATTTTAAAATACACATGCAGGAGGATATCTGTATAAGGAATGATGGTATAGCAATAGCTCAAAGTAGATAAGAACATACTCAGTGTGAGTTTGGACACATAGCTTCATAATGGTCAGATATATCTATAGAATAATTCATCCAGCAATTCACAATGCTTATTATTTTCAGAAGTTCACAGAATATTATTCCAAGTTAGGTAATATTTTTGCCCTTGAAAATGTCTAAACACACAAATTTGAAATGATTTCTCTTTCACTTAAATCGGAATGAAACCAGAAACAAAAACTGGTACAGAAAAAATAAAGCATATGCAGGCTGAAGACTACAGATTTGAAAAAGTAGCAGAAAGTTGAAGAAATCAAGAAAGAAACTAAGATATTATTATGAAAATGAAAATGTATTATAATGTAATCTATGCAAGACAGTGAGAATTGGTCAGATTTCAGTCCCTTGAGCTCAGATTGGCTAGATCGTGTGCTCAGAGATTCGTTGGTTTTTTGCTTGGTTGGTCAGTGGCAAATTTGGCTCTGGTTTGAGGGTCAGAGTTTGCTTCTTTCACTGGCTCTTATAGCTTTTTGGCTCTAATTTTAGGGCTAGGACATATATCTTTCTCTGGCTTTGATTCTAGGGCAAAAGTGTATTTCTTTGGCTCTGGTTTCAGGGTCAGGGTGTATTTCTTTGGCTCTGGTCAGAGATGTATTTACTTATATATACTTTCTGTTAAGCAAATAGTAATCAAGCTACAATTCATAGACACAGAGAGGTTAGATAAAGAGGAGAGCTCTGGGGAAGATGCGTGGACCTCCCTGGGAAGGAGAAATAGAAAAAGATATTGCAAGTAGACTGCAAGTGAGTAGGGAAAGGAGAAAGAGAGATCAGGAGTCAGGGTATTGATGGAAGGAGAGAATGCTGGGAGAAACTGCTGGAATTGGGGAACACTGGGGGCTGTGTGAAAACCTCCTAATACAGTGGAATCTTCCTGGAGTCTATCAGGGTCAGGACTTGTAATGATGGAGGATTTGTGAAAATGATGAGGTTCTATTGGCTGGTTGTAGCCCTAGTCTTTATGATCAGTCACTCTCCTTAAAAGGGGCCTTATTCCTACTAAGGATTTGTATTACATGCTGATAAACCACTGTAGAATGAGGAAAGGCAGAAGTTGCGCTTGCAGTGCCTACACTCTGTAATATCAATTAACCTCAGTCTCAGCTTCTTAGCCCACTCCCATCTGAATCCAAACATAGAGTGCCTCTGAGTGATGCAAGAGAATGCTATCTGTCTCCCTTCTCTGTGACCCCCTATGTATTCTGTCCCATAACTTCCTCATCTGCATTCAGTTTGTCAGAACACTCCCAATACAATTTTCCCTTATAAAGATTTGTTGAAATCTGTCATTTACTAATAACCTTTCTGGATCTTTATGCATCTTTGTTGGTAAGGATTTATTTCTTTTAAAGTCTTGCTTTCCTGTGTTATTATATTAATTAGATCTTAGATGACAGGAGACTAGTCAGTACACTCAGTGTGCCATCTGAAGTCAGAGATGTCAAGGATTCATGCTCATTTTTGTTTCATAATTTTAACCTGACCTAAAGAAAGTCTTCAAATCATTGGCTTTTATAATCACAGTTGACAGATGAATTTAAGATAAATTATTTCAAGTTCCTTGTATCCAATTAATTGCATTGAATCTATATTTTGTTGTATATGAGGAACAAGACAGGTCTGTTTATATTAGATAGGCAAGTGTCAGCCCAAGAGGCAACATTTGTAGGAGGTGTGAAAATATTATTCTGAAGACTCTAGGCTGGATTCTAGCTATAGACAGCTACAACTAGTTGTAGAAACTCTCCTCCAATGTCAGCATAATTTAGTACTGACAAACACCAACAATGACAATTAGTAGAAATACAGAGCAGAGAAAATAAGAATACTGAAGTTTGTGCAACAAATATTTAAATCAGCATTTAAATATTTAATATAAATTTTTGAGTGAGTAGTATTGAAAAGCTAAGCATTTTTGTCCTTAATATTAAGATTTTTTCCCCTAGAAGTGGCAAATGAAATATTTGAAGACAGAACGAGAAAATGACTGATAACAACTAAAACAGAAATAAAATGACATGGATTGTGTTATTAAGTACCCCTAATTGCCTAGAGATTTGGGACTACCAGCCTATGCACACTGATGCTGCCCACTAGGCAACTATGGTTTACGTTCTGTACTTGCAAGCTTGTGATAGCTGTTGACTGGGATTCTGACATAGTTTTGAACTTAGCCCTTTTGTTATATTAGCTCAGATATGGGTAGTATTCATTCTTAACGTCTTTACCTTTTAGCATAGGATGCAGACCAAGGTAAAAAATCCAGAAAAAAAAATGGGCTTCCTGCAGCATGCCCAGCATTTTCATGCTAGGACACAAATCAGGCTTACATGGAACAAAGCATGGGGGTTAGTTTCCCAACAATCACTATCCTGTTGAAAATGTCATCCCCTTTGTCTTCTGCTTTTCCCAATGCACCAGTTCCCCCAAGACATCCCATATTTTATAAACTGTTCAGAGCAAAGGCCTAAGCTTACATACAGTACAGTTTTATAAGAATGGAGACACCTTAGTTGCAATCCCTGACAAATTTTCTCTCCAATCTGCTGACTCTTCACCTCAATAGAAATGAAATAAACACGAAAACTAGCGAGACAGACTCCATTGTCGGTACACTGTGCCCTTTCATGGAGACGTTTCTCTTCAGTTTGAAGCGAGAAGAAAGCCATATTGTGGGAAGTGACGATGTTTGCTACTGGGCCTTTGCCAAGACCAAGGGAACCTTTTTTTTATATTTATAGACCTCATGTCTGGAAATCATATCTCATGGTCTATTGCTCAATCCTTATGCTTTCTTTAAATGTGACTTAATTTGAAAAGACCACTTTCAGATACTTAACTGAGAAAAAAAAAAAGCTAAGGGTGAAATTTACCTTTAAAAAATTGAGAATATTTATTTTACTGAGAACAAAGCCTGGCACAGAATACCTTTTTAACACAAATCTTATTGAAGCCTGGAAAATAGGTTGTTGGTTGGTTATCCCATATCCCAGAAAGAGAAAGCAGATCCAACTTAAGTCTTTCACTGTATGCATGACCAACCAACAATTAACGAAACCGGAAAAAAAAAAAAACAGATTTCCTAACTACTAAATAAGAATTGGATCCAATAGTGGAAGCATCTACATTTATGGCAGGGTCTTTCTATTCAGAAATTGCCATAAACTCTCCATACACATTGTTTATATTTTGCTATCTTTGGGATCTCATGAGTGGTAAATACACAAGGGTATAATATCTATATTAAGTACCCACAGCTACCTGACAAGTTACCTCAAAGCATGGTAGCTTAAGGGCAGTATTCATTGTGTTGAAGTGAATTCAGAGCCAGAACAAGCTTAGCTGGGCCCTTCAGCTCTCCCAGCTCTTCTCTCAAAAGGCTGCAATCAAGTTGTTGGATTGGGTTGCTACCTTAGCTCCAACTGGGCAAAGATCCACATAGATACTTTGTTATCTGGAGATTGTCAATATTCAATATCTCATAAATGGATGAATTGAAGACCTCACTTTCCTACCAAATACTAGCCAAAGACCCCTCTCTTTATTTCTTGCCATAGAAGTCTCTCAGAGCAGTTAAAAACATGACATGTAAACTAGATGGAAGACATTTCTTTTACAAGGTAAGCTCAGAAGTAGTAATATACGTTTAGCTTTCTATCAATGTCATAAGCAAGTCTCCATGTCCAGCTTACATGTCAGGTAAGAAGATTACACAGTGTCTGAACATCTGGAGGTAGCCATCATTAGGTACTACCCCAGATGTCAGACTTACGACAATGTCCTTAAGAGTCAAGCTGCCAAAGGGGATTAAAGCTGGAATTTAAAGAGGATAAAGCATGGGAGCTTATTCACGACAGTGACAGAAGCTGCCAAATGTTGTCAAAGACCTCTCCCTCGGATATCATGGCAGCAACCTCAAAATATCTTTTATAGTCAATCCATCTTCTTCAGCCTCCCATTTGGTTCCTCCCTGTCAGAAGCACGGTTCCTCACAGCAAAAATGAAGGTGATCAAGTCAGAGTTTCCAAGCTTTGTCCACTTTTCCCTTTATAGTCTGATTTCAGAGAAGCTATTCTTGTCTGAGGGAAATACCTTTGCTGCTAACCAGCTGGATTCTCAAGGATTTTACTGTTTATCTTTTGTCGTGTCCCTTCATTGGAGCACCTATGATAGCCTCTTTCAGGACATGTCAATTTCCTGTTTCTCTCCCATTTGCCCTTTGTCTCCTTCAGATGCTTCCCATTGAGTTCCAAATGGGTTTTCTCTATAATATACTTGAATGTGGTGAGCATCTCCAAAAGGCAGCTAACACTTGACAATGTGATCCATTTAGAGTTAAATTCAATTTTTCTTCTTAGAACTCAGCTGAATTTCCTTTCTGCATCATTTAGTACTTTTGACTTTGTGCCACCTTCTAGTGATGTAATCTTCGACTCCCATAATGTCACCTTCCAGTAAGACTGGTCTGCCCCTCTATCCACTGTTTCTCAGTCTTTTCAGGACTAGAATGTGAGTCCAATTCCGGAACAATCATTTTTAGTTTTCTAGACAAGCCCCTGCAGTGTTCTCATTATGGAAGTTTTCCTGAAATACTTTGAGAGTACATGAACAAAGTAGGTGGTTCTTCCAATTAGGCTCAATGGCCAAAACAGACTATATTTTTACTTGTAATGGTGAGGACATCACCATCAAAACTGAGAGCACTTAGGAAAGAAGAGTTTTGTTGCACTCTGAGAAACCCATTTTATGGAACTACAGTAGGAGGCATAAACCTCAGAGGATCTGCATCTCCACAGATAGTGTCTTGGTTCAACACTAGTGGTGAGGTGGGGAAGAAAGTAAAATAACAAGCAAAATGAAGGTTGGGAAGTTAGCAAGGGATTGTGTTATTTGCAACATCATCTATACTCGGGTTTATGAAAAAACACACTAAGGATTTTGTCAATACCCATGACAGAATCAATAAGCTAAGCTCAATGAATAAATTGAAAATATCCATATTGCTTCTTTAATATCATTTCACTTTTCATTACTTGTTCAATCACGTTTACCACACATACTTTACATATAACTCATTTCTAGCATTGATTTCATTCAAATAAATAAATAAATAAATGTGTTTGTGCTAATTCAAAAACCAAAGAAATCATAGGAGTTAAAAACATTACTTCTTTTAAGTAAGAATCATAATGAATTGGGTAAGTATACCATGAGAACACAAATGTCATCGGGAACAAAAAGAAATCAGGGACAAAGCATGTGCTCTACAGAGGAAGTACTGCAGATAGCTAGTAAAACCACTGTGAAAATTTCAACAGAAACACATTTTAGATAAAATGAAAGAGAAGAAAACATCTAGTTGAAAATAGGGAACCCGAAAGAGTCAGGGTAACATGCACTTGCAATCACAGAACTTGGGAGGCTGAGGCAGAAGGATAACATGCTCTAAGCTAGGCAGAGCTACTTCAGGAAACTCGAACAAAGGGAAACAAATAAAGAGTGAAAAGGATGAAGAAAAGTGGAACTAAGAAACGTGAACACCTAAAATACATTTTAATGATGTAGTTGATTGTTTTCAATGTGAATTTCTTAAATATACAAAATTAATAGCAGAGATTATGCAGGCAAAAGAAAAAATAAGGAATTCAACAGATATCAATGGAATTACAAACAAGATGTCAAGACATAAAAATTAATGACATTTAAAGGAGTTGTTCCTTTAAGATAAATACACGTGGGAAGCAGAAATTTGACTCAGTGGTTAGGAACACTTGCTGAAGGTGTGAACAAATATGGAGACCCACAGTCAGACATGACACAGAGAGTGAGAGACCTTGGAAAACTCATCCCTACATGGAATGTCTCCATCAGATTCTTCCAGGGAACCCTGCAGAAGAGAAGGTAGAATGTAAGAGCAAGAAGGGATGAAGGATACCAAGGAAGCAAGGTCCTCTAATCAACATAAACAAAGCTCACATGCACTCAAGAGACTAAAGCAGCAGGCACAGGGTCTACACTGGTCTGCACCAGGTCCTCTCTCTCATCTACTACAAAGACAAAGAAGAAACAAAACTCAATAAATTTGATTATATCACTAGGCAAAATAATGTATGAGTTGTTATTCTTCTTATGGTAAGTAAACAATGTTGAGAAAAATACCATAAGCTCGATACAATAAAAAAAAATCCCTGAAACTTTTAGGGGTAATAAAAGTCAAAGGATACCTTTAAGTGACAAAATCAAAATGGTCAGGCTTAAACACTAATAATAGCATTTAAAATTTATGCTAACATTAATAACTTTTTATTCACGAAGCATCCATTTTCATGAAGACATTGCAATGCTCATGAGTTGGGTGTCTTCATTAGTTTGGAATTCTCACACAGGACATAAAATTGGACTAGAGCATGGGTGAATCAAAAAATAAAAATATTTTCACATGTAATTGAAGAAGAACTCTCAAAAGAAATCCCACACTAGATCAGAATTGAGTATAATAGAGGGTTACTTATTTAGGGGTAGATTCACAGATCACAATCCTCTGCTGAAACGGAACAGTAACTGAATCCCGCAGCCAGAAAAGAAGCTAGTTGCGTGCTTTACATTGGCACACATAGGATAAGAGGCTACACCCAAGTGGGTGAGTAACTTAAAGGCTTCTGGCAGTAGGAATTCCTACAGCATGTAATCAATTTCCAGATGGCAAATATATCCTGATAGCCTTTTAGAATTTGAACACACAGAGAAACTATACACTCAGAAAGGGTGATTGGAAAACTGCACAAAGCACTTTAACTGGCTTCATGACATTCTTTGAACAGTAGCAATTAACGCAGCCATTTCTTCACAGAAAGAGGCCACTTGTATTCAGGCACCAGTTAGTTTCCTAATCAGCTCTGTCATTTTCCTCATTATCTTCTCCTAAGTAAAGTGAGTAGAAGGTTGAGGCAAAGAGTGATGTTTCCCACTGTCCAAAACGGCAAGACAGTGTATTTTAGTAATAAAGTCTTCATTTGATAAAGATATTATGAAATTAGGGGTAATAGTAACATTTGCCTTTGGGTACTGAAACAGACTTTTAAGTTTTATTCTTAGTGCTGAATCATTCTACCCCAATGCAGTGCTGATATTAATAGTTACAGTCAGCGATGTACATTTTCATAGCCCCATAGAAGCTAAGAATAATCACTTTTATATGTAAATACATTTGGCATAACTACCTGAAAGACTGCAAGTGGTGGCTGTAGTTATTAATGAGGCTTCACTTAATCTGATACTCAGTCAAATTACACACTAAGAAAAATTGAAGACGTTGAACATGATCTCAGCCCAAAGACCATATTTTCCACATTTGATAAACAGCTATGTTGTGTAAAATTGCTTAAGTTTTAAACTGGGGGTTACTCTCCCCAGGGTGTGACATATGTAATGTTGTTTATTGTTTTGTTGTGGGTGCTTGCTTTTCTAGTCCTTGCACATCACATGGCTAACATCAAACTTGAGGCAACAGTGAGAGCCAGAGTAGGGATGAACAGAAGCTGCGTTGTTGCTTCTATTCTTCTGTCTTCTGAATAGTGTACTTTCTGTCTCTCTGTCTCCCCTCTCTCTCTCTCTCTCTCTCTCTCTCTCTCTCTATATATATATATATATATATATATATATATATATAGTGTGTGTGTGTGTATGTATACATATATGTATGTGTGTATAATCTAATATAACATAACATAATAGTTTACTTGAATGAAGTTGTGCTTTGTAGTATAGTTGCTATAACAGGGTAAATACTTTTTAGCACACATTCTTTGGTTGGTGATCCAGTATAGGTCATATACCATACTATACACTATAGTATATATACCCAGAACTCCCTGGGGAAAATTACTCATCATTCCATTGTGCTGACAACCCCACAAGCATTTTTTGTTATGTGTCATGAGAGACACGATACTTTAGTCCACACCTGCACTTGTTTATTCCCAAAGTCTCTCACCACTTTTATCCTCACCATTGTACATTATTTTCGTAACTTGAAATAATCATGTGTTCCCCTACACCTCATTTACATGCTCTCTTCTTGCTCATATTCATCTCACATCTGCTAGTAAAGACTGGCATCCATCCATATTTGAACAGTTTTTATTTTGCTAAGTGTATTTTTCCCTTTGAATATTCCTCTAAAAATAAGACCTCCACAAAACCAGAAGATAGGTTCAAAGAAGCAAAATACACCCACAATTGACTTGGAATATTTTGCTTCTAATAGCTTTCCTATTCTGGGTTCATAATGCCAATACTTGCCTAAATAGTTATAGCTTATAGTTATAGAAAGTTACTACAACATATTATTCAAAATTTAGTTGAATCTTTATCCCAGAAAAACTACTCAATTTTACTGAAACTTCTTTGAATTGCATATGGGATGGCTAACTTTGATATCTGATTAAGATAAGTAAGAATTCAATTAAGAGCTTGAATATATATAAAGAAAAATTAGCAGGTTTCCCCCAAAAATTATCTTAAGGATCTTGGCTTGCTCTTATTCAAACTTCTCTAAGTTATAAATGTTGAATATTTTATTTCATTCAGAATTTGGCTGATGATGATCCAAAAAGACTGAGACTTTGTCTCAACTAATAATATGAAATGTGAAATACACTTTGTCTTTTGAAGAATGTCTAAATTTTATGAGTTGGGTGATGATTGAGTGATATGATCTTGTATTTTTTGTCGGGCGAGAGGACTATGCATATCTGCGCTAATTGTTCCATGCCTGGATTTTTTAATTTAGTAGAATTCTTTGGGATCTGCATGAATTTCATTTAAAAAAATCAAAGAAGATGCTTCTCACAGAATGGAATTACCAACCATTCCCTCATCAATATTTAGAGATTCTGCCAGGCTACACACTAAGCTCATCAGAAAACCTTATTCTCCCTTCTATTTTGATAAGGAATTTAATCCATCAAGAATGTGGTAATTTTCATAGTTTACAGAATATAGATCCAGAGGAATTTTAATGTATGTCTCTATTAAATGGATCTCCAATTTAACAATGGATTTCCTTCTATTTCTATAGATTTTTGCCTTCGCTATTTCTTCCCTTTCTTATCCTTCTCCTCCCCCACCTCCTCATTTTTTTTCTTTTCCTAAGACATGGTCTTACCTTTATTTATCCTTAGTTGGCCTGGAACTCACAGAGATCTGCTTACCTCTGCTTCAGGCTTCTGTAAAATCAGTTTGTACTGTACTTAGTCACATGTTTCTGCCTTCTGTATTTCACTTGCAAATTAAAATCTCATAACTGTATTACATAGTATAATTAAACTCTATTCCAGTTGTTACTCCCTAAAACACACACTTTGGTTCACAATAACAATGCATATTAATAAAGGAAAGTTCAGTTCCAAAAACTCGTCTTTTCTTTACAACTTTATTTTTTAAAATTTTCATATATTTTGGTAATATTCCTTCACCTTCCTCAACTTCTCCAAGGTTCTCCTGTTTTCTACCAATCAAACTTCGTGTTTCTTCCAAAATCAATGAAACCAAATCTCTCTCTCTCTCTCTCTCTCTCACACACACACACACACACACACACACACCATGACCGTGGGGTCTGTTTTGTGTTGGCCAACTACTCTAGAGCATCAGGCCTACCATGGAGTGGGGTTGAAATACCTAGAGTCAATCCACTGAAGAAAAAAACCTGCTTTTCCTTCTCCAAGCAGCTATCAGTTGCAAAAAGCTTTTCTTTAGGGGTGGGACTTTGTGCCTGCTTCCATTTCTCCATGCTGGGATTTTGTCTAGCTTAAACTTGTGTGGGTCTTGTGAGTGCTTTCACAGTGAGTCCATACGTGTGTCAGCCCTGCTGTGTCTGGAAGAAGCTGTTTCCTTGGAGTCATCCAACACCTGTGTTTCTTACAATTTTCCTACCTTCTTTTTTTGCATAGATAAATCCTGGGCAGGTCTTGTATTCCTCCCTGCATTCAACTTCACAATTCAGAACTTTAGAACTGTGAGGACATACCTTCCTTTCTTCCTTCTCATCTTCCTTCACTAATTAAAGGAGATCTCACCCTATTTTCCATGCTGGCCTTGAAATCGCAAACTTCCTCCACTGTCTAACCTGCTGTGTTGCAAGCATATACCACTGTACTTGGCTCTCAAAACAGTATGTTTTCTTCACGTTTGTAAAAAGCTTCATTTAAGACAAATAACAGCAATAATTTTCATCATCTCTTTATAAACATGGATGAGTTGACTTTTTGTGTACTAACCTTCATTAAGAAATGCTTGGTGTTTTTTCTGGGACTCCTAACAGTGGGGAGCAGGTGTGTTTCTGACTCTTTTGCCTGCTCTTGGAACTTTTCCTCCTATTGGATTACCTTGTCCGGCGTCAATATGAGGGCTTTTGCACTGTCTTATTGTATCTTGTTTGGTCATGTTTGGCTGTCATCTCTATGAGGCCTGCTCTTTCTGAAGGGAAATGGAAGACGAGTATAGCTGGGGAGGAGGTGAGGGGGAGCTGGGGAGAGTGGTGGGACAGCAAACTGGGTTGGGATATATTTCATGAAAGAAGAATATATTTTCAATAAAAAAGAAATGGCTTTGAAACTTGACAAATATTAATGTCTGTATTATTTATAATTGAAGTTGATTATCAAATGGTATTATCAATGATTTCTAATTAAAAACAAAGTTTTCATTTTAAAAATTCAACCCAGTCTCTGATGCACATGTCTGGTAGTGCCTCTGAGATCTATGACTTATCTTTTTGTGCTTTATCAAAACATATGCCTCAGTACATTAAACATGATTGAGAGTTATGCAGCTTTTACAATTTTACATCATTTGATCACAATCTGTAATGAAATGTAGCACAGTTTAAGCCAGGAGACACACATTAATCTCTAAAACAATGACTACTGACTTTAATAAAAATGTGTTACATAGAATACATGACTTAACTATTCCTGCAAAGCTCCCTGTCACTTCTATTCGTCTATTCTCCTATGTGCCCCCTTTTGTAAGATGATCAAGTCACGTTTTTTTTTAAAAAAAATTTTAGCTTCATTGATTCTTTGGGAGTTTCACATCATGCACCCCAATTCTGCTTGCCTCTCCATCCCCCCATGTCCTTCCCTCACCTCTATAGTGCCCCTCCAGGAAAAAAAAAAAAGTAAAGTAAGCAAGCAAGCAAAAAAAAAAAAAAGACAAGATGAAAACAAACTAAATAAAGAAAAAAACCTCTGCTTCTCTTCTTTCTTGCCTCTCCAACACCTCTTCATTCCTCCTGGTGGCACTGGGAGTCTCGGTGTGTTATGTAGTACACCCTTTTGTCCTATCAGCTTTACCAGCAAATGTTCACTGCAGTGGGTCACTGGTCTGGTTCAAGGCCTCTGGTTTCTGGTGCATCACTATCACTGGATCCTCTCCCTGGAATATCCTGTGGCCACCCCGAGGCTTTGAAGTCCTGCAAGTATCATTCCATAGGAACAGTCCCTTCATGAGCTCCAGCGGGTCCTAGATGGAGTAGTTGCTAGGGTGGGTCAACCCATGGCTAGGCTGTGGGCCTGAGTGGTAGCTGAGCTGGTCAGTCCATGTCACTGTGGCCACCTGCCTCAGCCCAGGTCAGCTCTCCTACACCCATGTTCTCAGGATCAGCTCACTCTCACTTGTGAAGGTTGAGGCCATCTCTCCTGAGTGCAAGGGCAGCTCTCTTTCTACAGTGTTCAGCAAGAGGCAAGGCTGGCTTTCCCAGGGCCAGCAAAAGGCGGGGCTGGCCAGCATGGCCCTCTGATTTCATCTCTCATAGTTTCTATGAGCCCTCTGAGGTAACATGGGGCACAGATATCAACACAAACCCCATTTGCAGCTGGACCATGAAGCCAGACATGGCTGTCGGCAGCAGCTTGGGCGAGGTAACATCCTGGTTCTGGGCGGAAGCAATGGACACTCAGGGTGGGATGATTCTGATGGCCGCATGGCTACCGGACACCACCAAAGCCTCAGGTTGCTGCCCCAACCCTGGGTTTCTATGTGACCTTTGGCAGCAATACTGGACTTGTACTTAAACACAGATCACAGCTGCGGTAGGACCACAGACACAGACATGGTCCTGGGCAGCAGCTGGATCTGAATATTACCATTGCCCCAGCAGCAGTATATCTGTCAGACACCAACATTGCCCCCATCTCAAGTGTCTGCATGGCGTTCAGTGGTAACAGGAGCCTCAGACATCAGCGCAGACCCTAGCTGCAGTAGGACCATGGACCCGGACCTGGCCTGCAACTGTAGCTCTGACCCAGATGTCACCATGGCAATGAGTAGCAGCACAGGCCGCTCAGATTTGGATGCATCCTGGCCCTTGAACACCATCTTGGATTCAGGCAACTGATCTGACACTGGGCATGCTCATGACTCTCAGTAGCTAAAGGAGCCACATACGTCAATCTAGGCCCTGACCACTATAGGGCCACTGATCCAGATATGGTCCTTGTGAACAACCTGGCCCCAGAAGATACCATGTCTCTGAGTGGCAGAACAGGCCACACAGATCTGTACGGCCCCTGCTGTGGCATGGTCCCCAGACTCCAAACAAGCCACAGGCTCTAGCCCAGATCCTGGGCTTCTGCATGGTCCCTAGTGGCAACCTGGGGCGCAGACTTCAACAGACACCCGCCAAACATGGTCCCAGGCAGCAGCTCACCCTGGTCAACATCTTAATGCCAGGTGGTAGCCCTGGAGACTCAGATCAGAATGGCTCTGGCAGCAGCATGTTCCCTGGACACCAAAACCACAGACTGTAGCCCAGACCTGAGGCTTCACGGGGCCTTTGGTGGCAACATGGGCCAAGGACATCAACATAACCTCAGCTGAGGTAAGACCATGGGCCCAGAGATGGTCCTCGGCGGCAGTGTGGGCCTGATTGTCACCATGGTTCCAGGTGGCAACTAAGGCCACACAAATCGGCATGGCTTCAGGAGCAGCATGGCCCCAGGAGGTGGCCGAGACCACTGGAATCAGCATGGCACTTGATAGCCATGGCAAGGAGCCAAGGACATCAACACAGAAACTGGCTACTGTAGGACCAGGGACCTGGACATGATCCTTGGCAAATCCCGTTTGGTACATCACCCTATGGTGATGAGCAGGTGGCGAGCAGATCTCTAACATCAGCCCACTCCTCAACATCTTCATTCCTTTCTCTCTGCAACTTTCTACAGCACATGAAGCATTCAGTCTTTCTTTAGCTCCCATTTCTCCACCACACATTGCCTTATCATAACGAGGCCCACCTGCTCCACGCTGCGAGGAGCCTGGGCTGTTTTTCCCCCAGCCCAGGCAATGAGGCTCCTGGATGGTTTAGCCCCCTCTGAGTGAAACCACATGAGGTGGGGATGTGGTTGCTTGTCTGCCAGCTGGGCCTTGAGACTCTGGCTGGCCAGCTAGTGATCTGGGAACTTAGTATAAAAGAGCTCAGCAATTTCAGGCATATATTCCGTTCATGCAACCCTTGATAACAAGGAATTCTCCACATGAGGAGACAATGTCATGCCACTACAGTCAAGCCTTCCTGCCTGTATTTTGAGTCATACACTCAAGGCTAAATTGACCGCATCTCTTTAGAAATTTGCCTAACTTTTTGACCTCCCTTTCTTCTTTAAATACTCTTTCTTGTCTCCTAGTTTTCTAGTCTTGTCCATTCCTGGATGAGCTGTTCCTTTTTTTTAAATATGTGATCATTCTGATGTTTAGCTATATTTTATATCCATTTCTTTTATTTGTTCTTTTAAAAATGTATCTATACATATGTAGAAATATTTTATGTCTATTGTATTATAGAATATATAATATATACATTCTAATTTCTACCTTCCAATATGTTGATCTGTCTTTAATTCATTCATTTGGTCTTTTCCATTTGTTCCCTCTAGTCGCTGTTCCACTAACACTGGTCTCAACCTAACGTTAAGTACCCAGCACATTTATCTTCTTAGTATAAAAATCACATCACTTTTCTTCAGTTTCCCAGACTATAATGACCAGCAGTAAACTAGAACCAAGGATGCAAGCTTGTAGGCACACTTGCAAGGAATTAAGATGGGTCTCTGAGAATGTCTGTGAGGGATTCTCTTGGTTCTTTTAAACAATGTAGTGAGAGCCTTCTAGATTGTGGGCAGGACCATTGCCTGGTTAAGGGACCAGGGACTGTGAGGAAGGGCGAGGGAAAGGGGCACAAGTATGTCCTAATTTACTGCTCTCTGTCACTGACTGTGGATGTAATGACCTGCTGCTTTCATCCCTGCTGTCTGTCTTCCCTACAAACTTAGACTAAAACCCATTAGTGGAAGCCAAATAAACCCTCCCTTCATCAAGTTGCTCCAATTGTGGCATTTTACTCCATCAGTTGCAAATGAGCTAAGACTCTGCCATTTCCCAAATGCTGAAAATCAAAACCCACACTCACTGATCTAACACTCAGAGCTCTATGCAATCTGACTCAAACTCCTTTCTAGTATTTCAGTGTAATGATGATGGTTTTACCGAAGATGGTTCCCTCCTTCTGCCTGTTTTCTTTGTTACTCCATTCTCTGCCTTTCCTTTACAAGTCCTTCAGTCTTGGCATAGATCTGCTTTTCTAGCTCCTTGAAGTCTGTCCTTTAAACTTTCAAGCATTATGTTTGCCTTCCATGTGTCATACCGTGGTCCCTTCTCAATCTTTCATGATGTAGATACAGATCTCAAAGCCATTCATATACACAACACTGATATGTACTGATATGTACATATTCATAACAATATGAATAATGCTAAAACTTATCAAACTACTGTATTTTCACAAATATTTATTGGAATACACATGCATCCACTTTTTTTCTTGTTGCCTGTAACTGTTTTTGTGCTACAATAATAGCAATGACAACAATACCATATGGTCCCCAAATCCTATTTTATCTACTGTCTAGTTCTACAGAGAAAAGAATGTTGACACGTGATAAAATATATGAAAGGAAAGCATGGAAAAATAAACTTTGTTTGGATGCCCAGAGGGAGTCCAAAACAGATTCCAATCTGGTATATTGTTCCCATTCTATCACTCCCCTTTTATTACTGCTAGTGGGAGTTCCAGGTCAGCAAGGAAGAGGACATTCATCTATGTCATGTGGATCGGCAAATTAGTGAAGTACCCCTCAGGATCATGTCTGCTTAAAGGCATCTACTGAGATACTTTTACTATACATGATATCTTATAGTTAACAATTAGTACATCTAATCCTCACAAAGAGCCACTGAGAAGATGCAGTTGCCAGCCAATAAGAGCACACAAATTTCCATTGACACTCAAAGAGTGATGATCATCCAAATGGCGACATGAAACCTCCCCATAGACTGTTAGAAGACATCTCAACAGGAAAATTCCCCCTCTATATGCCAAAAGTGCATCTAGCTATCTCATGTTGTTAAAAATCAATTGATTTTGGTAATTTAAAGATTAAAAAAAGAATACTCCAAGTAAAGAATTGAAATAGTACTTTTTACACGAGAACTGGAATAGCTATATTTGTATTATTCTATTCATAATTCCTTGAGTATTTTCATATACTTATTTATACAGCTAGCAAATCTAAAATTTCTTAAACTAATGTATATTTAAATTTGAATTCTGGGTGAGAATGGAATAGATTATTTTGAGTTATTCTAGCCACATATAATTTTATATTCATGAATTAAACATTCAAGTTTACTTAGGAGGCTCTATATTGCAAGCATGATAAAGATAGTATACAGTAAAGATATCTGTGATAGAATGATGCAGTATAAAGAGCCCTAGTTTTCCAGCAGCCAGAACCAAGTTTGACTCTGCCTTTCCAGATTGACTAAGCTTATTTAATGTCTTTGGAGTACATTTTGCCTTTAAAAAGCAAGCACTGTTGTGTTTTCCTCCGTAAAGTCTTTACCAGAATTACATATGATAGCTGCTCTTGCCTGTCTGTCATTTTAGGCTCTTTCTGCCAGAAGCTAGGAATGTCCTCTGCCTGTAGGATTGATGACTAGACCCAATAAGAGTCAATTAAGAAGTCTGAATCCACCTGGTACATTTCTTCTTAGACCTAAGCTTGAAACTGAGAATTGTTCCCAAGATATTTCACAGAGGTGAATGTCTCTTTGCCTCTTTGTTCATAGAAAAGAAGAAGAGCAAATACAGGAATGTGATAAAAGTGTCCTACCAAGTGTAGAAAGGCTATTTGTCTAAAGAGAGGCCAAGGAAGCTGTAACTTTGGACCTCTAGTTCTTATGTCACCAGGGATATTTTAACACAGTCCTTACAATGCTTTTTAATGCTTCATTACTTGGAGCTAGTATTTTAATACAATATGAAATGGTGAGCAGAAGCACAAAAGACACATACAACAGATGCTGGTTACCTTCTCGCACCTCTAGGTAAGGGGAATTAGTTGAGTCATTTGATGTCCCTGTCATCACCATGCCCCTGGTTTGGTGCTTTCTGTTGCTGCAAAAAGAACCCTTTCTTGCTTCTTCTTTATTTCTAACACTGGAAACAGCATCTGATACACACTAGATAAACAGTAAATAAGAATATGTGAGACAGTGCAGTTTGCTGCAAAGCCTAATGGCCTGAGTTCAGTCCCTGAGCCTGTTATAGTGGAAGGAGAGGGCCCATTCCAAAGGAAGTCTTCTGCCTTTGCATGAGTTCTGTAACACTAGCATGCCCCCGTTCCAATCAATCAATAAGTGTACTAATGAACAAATGCTTGTTTAACTACCTATACTACCAATATCATAATAGATCACTACATATGTTTAAGAAAATTAAAATTATATTAGATGAATTTTACAATAACTGCAGCTGAAAATGTAAATATAAGCACTCAAGAAAAGGGTAATTAAAATGTTACCTTTGCAAATGTATAAAGGCTACCCACCTTCAAATATTTCAAGAAATAAAACTTGTCAGTGCTTCCCTTTTTCCCATGATATTAAAGGAAATTTGACCCTAGCAATCTCACTACCAAAAGTTGCAATGATCTGGTAATGATAACCACAGGGATGCTTGGTTTTTCCACTGAAACACACAAGAGTGCCTGGACACTGATGCCAAACAGGGCTTTGTCCACAGCTCACTATGCCAGTAAGTTACTTGAAATTCTACTGCGCTGCAAGGCCTCTTGCACTTCCTTGTCCACTATCATCTCTTGGATGTTCGTTTTTTGGAGCTGTTTGTATAAAGCCTACTCATTAATAACTTTCAAGTTAGACTAATACTATTTTGGCTTCATGCCAAATCATATTACTCTATATCTTGATCTCCCAGGCATGTAGACTGCATACCAGATCATACCTCTCCTAATTTGTCTATAATATCTGATTAATCACATAAACTCTTTCTCTTTCCAATTCTGATAGCATGTCTCTATATAGGAAAACTCCGTATCAATTTTTCCTTTCACCTATTTTCTTCCAATTCTTGAGGGATCATGAAACCTGCTTGTGTAGCTCTACTTTCATATGTGTTGCATTATCTCTACCCAAAGCACAAAGACAAATTTATGAAGAAATAGTTTCTTTTTAAAACATTACTATTCTACATTAACATAATCATTTGAATTAGATGATACAAGGATGGTGTTGATAAAATACAGTTAGACAGGTTGCAGATGGAGCGCCATAATAAAGCACTTATCTAACAAGTGAGAGGTGAAGTGGGAAAAGGGAAGAAAGGGATTAGTAAGAAGGAGAATGAACCCAGTGAAACTCAACAGACATTTACATTGGATCATGAGTTAGTTTTGTATTTATTTGAAAGAAACTATACTTCTCATTATGTATTACCCCCAGCGTACATAAGGTTTTAAGGAGTTATAATAATTATCAATTTAAGGTCAGTGTCTCAAGAATATTCTTTCTTTCTTTTTTTTTTTTTTTGAGAGAGGGTTTTGCTGTAGCTATCAAGCCTGTTCTGGAACTAGCTCTTATAGACAAGGCTGGCCTCGAACTCACAGGGATCCACCTGCCTCTGCTTCCCAAGTGCTGGGATTAAAGATATATTCTTAATACCTCAAACTGTGAACCAAATATGGACACATTTTATTCAAATATAGAAAAGCATCACTAGTTGAAAGCTTCCCAAACACAAGAAAAAATGGCAAGAACCCATGACTGTCAAAGTGGTGTGAACAGAAAGCATTTGTCCATAGACCCAGAGACAATTGGTGGGGGTTTTGTTCTTTCCTAGTTTGACAGAGCTGAATGCTTGCCAGTGTCATCCAGTTTTAATACTTCCCCCAAATGCCTCTTTAGCTGGAAGTAACTGACAACCACTGTCAGTCCATTTATTTTCATGTCAGCTGGCGACGAGCAATTATTGACACATTAATCTGGTGTTGCTCTCTCAGGTCCAGCCCGTCACTGAGTTTCAATAGCATTAGGTGAGCAAGAGGCACCACATGTGGGCTGCGTGTGACAAAACAGAATCTGAAGGACTAGAATGCACAAGAGGAGAGCCTAGCCTTTGTTCCATAATTTACTGGCACTCTAAGATATTAGCATTAGCAGATTTGATACCTATTTCAAGAGAGATATATTTCTGACAAAGCAAGGTTTTGTTTCTCTCTTAGAGGCAGGCCAGTATACCTTTCACTAGTGGGAAACATGGATAAATGAACTTAGAAATAAATTGCATATTAATGCAGATAGTCAATCTACAAAGTCATGCTTTCTAGAGAAATTTCTTTTGAAAGAGAAACAAATATCATGCCCAGACATATAGAAATTTCCTAAACAAACCAGTGAAATACAGTATTCCTAATAATTTGCATTGTTCCCATTGGTTAATTTGCTACAAAAAAATGAAATCTAAATATTTAGCTCTAAAGTTATGCACTATTTCTGAAACTGTCTGAAACTTAAATTCTCAACACCCTACCATTCTAGTGTTTCCTTTACAAACCTTTTATTAGTTATCAGTTTATAAGACCAGATTCATTCTAAATACTTTTATTCTTTTATATATAATGAATCACTGGAGAATTAAATGCATTATATTCTACATAAAGAATAGTGTTTAATAGTTTGATATTAATGGTGTTATTTAAAATATAAACTATTTAATTTGTTAATGATGAAAATTATAATTTTCACTCAATCCTCATTTTTGAATACATAAAAACATGAGGAGATGCATTTTGTTAAATATACATGCTATTAAATGTTATTTGGCTCTTGCCTTAGAAATTGCAACGAAGAAACAAAGCCATAGAATTGCTCTCTCGTTAACACAAGATTGCAACAATCTTAAAATCATGCAAAATTTGCACATGTTGCAAAAACTTGCAAAACAAGTTTAAAAACAAAAATACTAATCTGCAAAAATTTTCTAGCTTTCTAGACTGATGATCACAGCATTATACATTTGAAAGTATTTCCTTCAGAGCAACTAGCTGTAAAATCTATGAGCCATACAACTGCATATTCGTTAATCTACGGCATAGTAGAAACTGCAACATTAACAACTTTCCATGCTATGACACCTAAGGTTTCTGAGCATTGTCAACATTCAATATGAATTTTGTCTATAATTTACATGATGACAATAGAAAATAACAAGGAACCTCTTAATCCAGTCATGTACATGGCTTAAGATTCACTGCGTGTGTTTATTCCTTACTACCCATATCTTTAAATAAACGTGAGTTTAAAGCACTTTCTTTGTCCAGGCAAAGCTGAGTATTTGCTGCTTGGCAACATTTCCGCAGACTTCTGATTGTTACTAAACTTTAAGTATCATTTACAGAATGGCAGGGGGAAGGGCAGAGACATTTTCAAAATATTTGCATTTCAAGTATTACTTGCCATATGTGTTTGACTCAAGAGGTTATAAATGCCCTTCTATACTTCTATATTTTTGACATGCATTTTGCTTGTCACTGAAAGCACAGCCTTTCTGTCTTATTTTAGTACAATTTTAACGCATTAAAGGGAGAGTGTCCTTGTAAAATGAGTGTCTGGTCACCATGAGTTTTTCACTTGTGTGTTTTAAAGTAAACTTTAACTTAATCTTGTTTTAGGAGGGCATTTTAGTATCTTAAACTTTGAAAGCTTCAGGATCAGAATTTAGGTTGCACCTAATAATTTCTCTATGTACAACTAGAAGATAGTATTTCACAGTCTGACATGAAGCATATGTTTTCGGCATGAACTGCTGAACATCACTAGAAGGAAACAGAAGCAAAAGTATCTGCCCTCTTCAAAGACCTCAGTCTGTTGCATATTGCGTGCCAACAAACTCATACTTCCTAAGGAGGGCCCAGAGTAAAAGTACAGACCACTTGAGCATACCCCCAGGTCATGAACAAGAAAATGAACACTAACTACTGAGTGGAAACTGTTCTTCTGAGATCACGCTGGATACACAGAGATCTATCCCAAAATTGCTTTCTTAGGCCACTCTTGCAAAAAGCAGCATCTCACTCACAGAAGTGGCAACTCCTGAGCATTAACTTTAAGAAGATAATTATGGCAAATGGATGAGTTCTCTGTCAAAGGAAAGTATTTTTCTTCCTCTAATAACTGACTCAAGTATTAATGGAAATAATAATCTCAGTATATAGAGTACAAGATATGAAGCATCGAACATTCAAGGTTGTACAAGAAGTAAGATGCAAAGAAATAAAAGTGTTTGGTATATAACATCCTGATAACTAGCCACTACCTACCTGGAGTTATTAGATTTAAAGAGACATATGACCAACATCCATGAGTGTTTCATGTAAAACTTAATGAGTAAGAATAACTCTTCCAGCTTCAGGCATTATGAGGAGTGCCAAACCCAATTAATGCTGTCCACTGATTCTGTTTCTTATGCCCTTTCAGTAAAGGAAAGTTGGAAACAACTCTATGACACCACAGTGAGATGTCTAACCATACCAAACCCTATTCAGGTCTTGTAATTCAGTCTTCAAGTGTTTCTTCTGTGCATTTTTCACTCTTAACAAAACACTGAAGGTTTTTGATACATATAATTCCCTGGACCAAGAACAGGAACATCCAAGTATTCTAGTATTTAGTATCCTATTTTCAGGTCAAAGGAAACAATATGATAGTTGTTATAATTCACTCTAATTTCAGACAAACCATGATTTCCAATACAATTGGGCAAGGCCTCTTAATATTTCCTTATGCCAAGAAAAGAAAAAGATGATTTTCTTACATTTAATAATAGAAATATGTTCACAGTTAATCACTTAAGCAATTGGCACTGATATCCACACTAGTTGTCTCATGACATATTTATAAACTGATTCCTGATCTTATCTTAGTGATGGGTGACTTATCTCACTAGTACCTCAGAGCTAGGGATGCATCAGTGCATGAAAGTGTTCCCTCAAGAATATCATAAATTAAGTCTTCAGCTGACACTGAAACTCAGGCCAATATCTTGACTGTGGTCTTAGGATATGTTCACAAAGAAACATTATTGCTAGCATGATCTCATACCATCTGGGACCATTCATTGGACAGCACTTGTTTTCCCCCATGGTGAACAATCCAGGAAGAATCATAAAAGAATGCATAAAGTGAGAACCACGTGTTTTATATTCTTCAGTGTATTCTGAAATATGTATCTCTATTATAACATCAGATCAAAGTTTAGACGAACACAAATGAAGATTTTGTATAAATGAGGACCCTAGGATAAAGATCCTTAAGTATAATTCTTAGCCATAGATTTGCATAAATAAAGAACTAAAGAGATCAGATGTCTATACAGACATCCATAATAAACAACAGAGGGATAACATTATAGAATAAATGTTATAAATATTTCTGTTCAAGATGAGAGAAAGAAGGCACAGAGTTTACCAGTTTAACTACTCACTAGGAATTTTTAAGTATAGTGAGGCAGTGATAGGAAGTTATTTGGTTAAAACTCAAACCTAAAAATTATTCTGTATGACTCATGGCTCTACCCTCTGTGTAATAAGCTATTCCTTCTAAGATATCTCTCACTAACCATGACAAGTACTTGGCAGTTGATCCAATTTCTGAGCATGCTTATTTCCAGTAGAAATTTAGATCCAAAGTTATACCCTCAAGTTTTACTTTTTCAGTCCTCTTCAATCTAAGCTTCCTATATTTCTTCAATATTTATAAAAAAAATAGTGTGAATCTAATACATTTTCTTAGAATTTACTTCATTTTAAAAGTCACAACCACCAGCCAAATCTAAAAAGGGAAACACACATAAACATAAACCACCCCAACCACCACCAGCATCACCACTACTGTCACCATCAAAAACAACAGGAAAATAATAGGAATCAGCAACCATCAGACACTGGTGTCTCTCAATATCAACGGTCACAATTCCCCAATAAAAACATAGAGACTAAGAGAATGGATATGAAAAGAGGATCCCTCCTTCTGATGCATCTAAGAAACACACCTCAACATCAAGGATAAACAGTACTTTACAGTAAAGAGCTGGAAAAAGATATTTCAAACAAATGGGTGTAAGAAGCAAGCTGACAGCCATTTTACTGTCCAACAAACTAGACACCAAAACAAAACTAACCAAAAGAGGTAGAGAAGGACACTACATACTAATCAAAGGAAAAATCCACAAAGATAACATTTCAATTCTTAATATCTATGCCCAAAACATAAGGGCATCCAAGTTTGTTAAAGAAACACTGCTACAGCTGCAATCACATATTGACACTCACACACTTATAGTGGGAGATTTTAATATCCCATTCTAATGAATGGATATGTCATCCACGGGAAAAAACCTAAACAGAGAAATACTGGAGCTAACAGATATTATAAACCAAATAGACCTAATAAGTATTTATAAAACATTTCATTCAAACACAAAATATACCTTCTTTTGAGTGACTCATGGAACTTTTTCCAAAACTGACAAAATACTCAGAAACAAAGCAGCTCTCAACAGATACAAAAAATTGAAATAGCTCACTGAATTCTATCAGATAACCTTAGATTAAAGCTAGATAAAAATAACAACAGAAAGTTTACAGAATCATAGGAATTAAACAACTAACTACGGAATTAAAATGGGTCAAGATAGAAATAAAGAAATTAAAGACTTCCCAGAATTCAATGAAAATTACTACACAGTATACCAAAACTTATGGGACACAATGAAAGTGATACTGAGGAAAATTCATGAGATTAAGTGGCAACATTAAAAAAATTGAAGAGATCTAATACCATCAACTTAAGAACATACCCAAAAGCTCTAGAACAAAAAGAAATAATCACACCAAAAATAAGTAGACAGAAAGAAATAATCATACTGAGGTCTGAAAGCAATAAACTAGAAACAAAGAGAACAATTCAAAGAATCAATGAAACAAAAAGGTAGTTCTTGGAAACAATCAACAAGATAGACAAACCCTTATCCAAATTAACTAAAAGATGGAAAGAAAATATCAAAATTAAGAAAATCAGAAACAAAAAGGAGGCACAGAGAAAATGCAGAAAACCCTAAGGACATACTTCAAAAATCTATACTCCACCAAATTGGAAAATTTAAAAGAAATGGAAATTTTTCTCCATAGGTACCACTTACCAAATTTAAATTAGGATCATATAAAAATAAATAAATTTATAATCCTTGGTGAAATGGAAATAGTTATTAAATGTCACACAACCCAAAATAGATAAATAGAATAGAAAGACAGTTAGATGATGTGGGAGTGTCATATATCAATCTGTTGATTTCATTGGTTAAGTAATAAAGGAACTGCTTGGCCCTCATAGGTTAAAACATAGGTGGGAGGAGTAAACAGAGTAGCATGCTGGGAGGAAGAGGAAGTGAAGTAAGACGCCTCAGAGACTCGACAGCTCTGCTCTCGGGAGCAGAGAAGCCATGCTCCAGTCTCCCGGACAGACGTGAGCGATGAAGCTCCAATCCAAGATGGACGTAGGCTAGAATCTTCCTGGTAAGCGCACCTTGGGGTGCTTACACACACTATTAGAAATGGGCTAGTCCAGGTGCGAGAGTTAGCCGAGAAGAGGCTGGATATAATGGGCAAGCAGTGTTTAAATAAATAAAGTTTGTGTGTTGTTATTTCGGGCATAAGCTAGCAGGCGGCCGGGGTGCTGGGGACGCAGCCCCGCCGCCCTTATTACTACAGATAGATAGATGATAGATAGATAGATAGATAGATAGATAGATAGATAGATAGATAGAT